>VFFE01007238.1:2334634-2377862 GCA_008921705.1 Burhinus oedicnemus | reverse complement strand
CCGCAGCCCCTTCAGGCGCCCCGCCCGCACTCACCCGCGCACGAGGCCCCGGCGCCAACTGTCGCCCGCACCGGCTCCGCCGCAGGCGCCGCACGGACGTGGCAGGGAGGGGCGGGGCCCAGCACGCACGCACGCCAGCGCGCAGCCAATCGCCGCCCGTCGGCCCTGCCTCAGCTCCGCGCGCCCGGAACTCCGGGCCGCCCCCCGCTCCGGCCTTGGGCCCTTCGGGAGGAGCCCCGCCCCCGCGAGTGGATTGGGCGGTGTGCGGTGTGACCACGCCCCCTCCCTGAGAGAGGCCACGCCCTTCCAGGCACGTAGCGCTTGGAGCCGGGGCAAGATGGCGGGTGGCGGTCGGTGGTCGCTGTCCCTGCTCGGCCCGGTGGTCTTTGCCCGGCCTCGGCGCTCCCGCGGAGCTTCTCCCCCCGCTCCCCCTCCAGAAGGGCCGTTTCACCCTGGCGGCGGCCCCGGTGGGCTCGGCAGGAGGAAGGCTGGGGGCAGTGAGGCCGGTCGGGCCTCAGGCCCTGCCTGCCACCTCACTTCGCCTTGGGGACGCGAAGCCTGAGGCGTTTGCCCTGACAGGGTTTTGACGCCTGAAAGAAAATCCTTTTGCCTCCCTGAACTAACATTCCCCCAGGAGCGAGGCAGGTGGTAGGGGAGCGGGGGGAATGTCTCCTTCAGTGCAGTGTGGGGAGTCGTGCTCCTCGCAGCGCAGTGCAGAGCGGGGTCTTTGCTGCATCACACCTTCCTCTTACCCGTGCCTGCTTTCTCTTTACAGCTTGGCGGGGTTTGTTTCAACCAGGATTTTCTTTTGGGGGAAGGTAAAAGTGAGACCCAGACCATGTGAAGGTCAGCGAAGATCCATATGATGCTCTTCAGAAGCAGCACATCACTAGGCAGCTCTCGGGGTGTAATCGCTGGCTGCTCTCCATATGTTTCCCTGCGTTTTCACTGGGGTTTGGCCTCTGGAGTTCCTCCGGGAAGCTGCTCGGTGGCTTTGAAGGCCTGCTGTTTTTAATCCGGAGGTGGTCACAGCTCAGGAGGGGCTCACAGGTACCTGTGGAGGGATGGCTGAGATGAAAGGACTATTCAAAGGTTCCTCTTTCTCATGAAGAATTGCAGGTGGCAGCAGCGTTCATCATGAAAGCATCGCTCGCTTTGATAATTTTCCTCTTTAGGGGATTGGTTTTGGAGGCTCCATCGCCCCCCTCGGACAGGACCTGCTGTCCTGTGCTGGGATGGGCCTTTTTCAGCCTCTAAGGCTGGCAGGGGGCATGAATGAGGGTTGTTCTTCCTTCTCAATAAAAAAAAATCAAACATCTTAAGAGATCATCTTGAGAGACTTATAAATAGCTGAGGTCAAGGGCCACGTGTAGCAGGAGGCCTGCTGAACAAGATAATCATACAACGTGCTTCTGAGACATGATCTTCATTTTCCATGTTTCTTCCCCCCATTACGTTACCCTCAGAATGACTCATTCCCTGTTACCATGGAAACAATCAACATTACTTCGTTTTGTCTTCTTCGGGCCCGGAGTGACCAGATGACACACAATAACCTCCCTGGGCTCAGGCACACCCAAAGTCTGGGGGCGATGCTCGCCCCAAGCTTGTCCAGGGCTGGGAGCTGTGTGGGTGAATCACCGTGACTATTAACGTTTTATTGCAAGGAAAAAGCACAAACTGGGTGTGAGCTTTCCCCTCCTGTCCCTTCTGTATTTCCTTTTTTGGGGGGATTAAGAGGACAGGGAAGGTCCCGTCCAAGCTAAAAGATGAACACCGTATCTTGCTTCTGTGCACGAAAAGAGATGCAGACGCTCTGCTTTGGCTGGTTAATGGGGAAACTGGGAGTGCAGACACGTTTCCACTGCGTGAAAAATGACAGATGGGAGTTTAGCTTAACTTCCTGCACAGTGCCTTTTCCTTGATGGAAAGATTTCACGGATATGAGGTAGATTTTGCATTTTACCTAAGTAACTGTGAAAAAGCATGACTTTTTAAAATGAAATCATGCCATAACAAGGCTGTGACCACATGGGGTCAGCCCAGCTCTCCCCAGTGAGCCTCGCAGCAGAGGTCCTGGACTTGTGCAGGGAATACCGTGGGTTTTGGACAAGCCTTACCCAGATAGGTCCTCCCAGTTTCCGGCAATCGGCCATGCAGGAACATCCTGACCCAGAGGGTACATCCGTCCCCTGGTGTTTAATAGCTGAACAGAGCTATCCTCTGTGTGTGTATCTCAGCTTCTGACCTCCAGAGTTCCCACTGTACCACAGTGTAACATTGCAGAATGAGCAAAAAATCCTTTGGTTTGGTTAAACCTCTTGGCTTGCCCCGGCAGGGCCATTTTTGTTAGTCCCGGAGACCAGTCCTGTCCTATTTACCACCACAGGACTTCGGCTTGGCTTGAGGACAGAAACCTTTCTGCACTAAGTTTTGTAGCAGCGTGAGTCTAAATCAGAGCAGGGAAATGATCCAGATGGAAAAACCTTCCCAAGGAAAGGTGGATTTGCCAGGCTGCGGGCAGGGGCAGGAACAGACCCTCTTCAACTGGATTTGCAAGCTGGGTGCAAAGAAACCTGCCCCGATGGAGGGGCTTAAACAGAACAGCGCCTCTGGCAGCACTTCCGAAACCCTTTTCCATTTCAGGAACCCAGAGACATTTTGGAGAAGGGCCGCTGTTGGGAGGGGATTAACCTCTCGCAAAGATTTGCTCTTTACACCATCCCAGAGCCCATCCAAAACCCTCCGGCAAAACCTGAGCCAACCGCACAGCCAGGGCAGAATGGGGCCAGCTGGTTTTCAGCCACCTCCCCTCCCCATGCAGTACATTTTAGGCTTTTTCTCTAATTTTAACCACATCTGAAGGAGATGGCGGTGCTCTTATAAGCTTTTAAAGAAGAGGTGGCCAGCGGGGAAGGACTGGATTAACGGACCCAGCAAGGGGAAACTGGATCAGAGCTCAGCCATTTTGCAAAGGCTCCTGAGAGTCCACGCAAGAAACAGGCTTCGCTCCTTACCAAAAGCTTGGTGAAAGGCACGTGGCCACTGATGAGCTCTCACATCTCCTTGAGACATCTCCGAGTCCCACCCGGTGGCTTTCTAAAGGTCAAGCGATTAGGGCCAGCGAGGATTTCCAGCAGCCAACAGATAAATCTCCCCGGTACCTCCGAGGCCAGGATTTGGTTGCTGGAGAGCAAGGGGAAAGTTGAAATAACACATTTCCACTTGTGTCACGGATGTGTTCATCTCCTCTCGGATGGTTCCACTGTGGCGTATTTTGTTGCAGAGGAAAAAAAAAAAACCAACCAAACAAAAAAAACCCAGCAAAGTGATATCCTGTGGCTGCTCCGTATTTGCCAGCGCTGGAACAAGACAGGGAAATTGCAAATTCGTGACCGCGGGACAGTCAGAAAGATGGGAAAGGAGCCATGCACTTGCTCGATGTAAATGTCTGAGTCTGAAACACACCCTGCTTTATGAGGAGAGAAAAAGCGCTCTCCTTGCCTTTGGCCCTATGACACAAGGCAGTAAGAACGAATAAATCCTTGCCACAATAAAATTGTTTATATTCTGTTTTGGAAACAGATGCTTGGGGCTCGGTACACCTAGGGACCAACTTCTTTGATTCTTTTTAACCTCTCATAGATGGGGCTATATCCAGCCATCGATAAATCCTGAGCAGTGGAAATGTCTGCGGAAGAGCTGCATAAACCAGCTCCGGGCACCTGGATTTTGGAGAGGACCCAGCACCCGTTTGACCTCCAGCTGTCTGCCAGAGGAAAGAAAGATGCCGCAGTGTCTCCCCAAATGTTGCCTGCGGATGGATAACTAGAAACTAAGTACCTGCTCAAACTTAATAAAGTCGTAGGGGAAACCTGGCCGTCCTCGGCAAAGCTCTGCCGCCATCCAGATGGCCGCCTGGGACCTGGGAAATGGTATGTCTTTGGGGTTTATGATAGCGTTAGTGCAGTTCCGAAAGGAGAAGTGCATCTGGAACGCGTCTGCCTCGCTGGAAATAATTATCCCATCTTTAGCCAAGAAGCCAAATGTAATTTAACTGCAGGGGAAGGGGAAGCGTTAGGAACCGCAGGTGTGTCGCGGCCCCCTGCCCCAGCCGGTGCTTTCAGAGGGAAGCAGAGGCCGCCCCTTGCAGAGGCAGCCCCAGCCTGCCGTCCGCAGAGGCTGCAAGAAGTGCCTGTTTGTGTCTTCAGCTTTTCTCATCTTTCCTGCCCATGGCCCAGAAACAATAATTATTTTTTTTTTAATGGAGAAAATCCTCACCTGAGGCTAACAGCATTGCACTTCATTAATACTCAAATATCCCATCTTGAGTCCAAGTCGGGGCTTAAAAAACAAGCAAAAGCAGCTCCAGCAAGAAACCTGTTTATTGCCATTGCCCTTCTTTGGATGTGGCTATTTTATGAGAAGTAAAACAGCATCAGCTCACCCCAAAAAATTGGAGCTGGGATCAGATCAAGCACGGATCTGGCCTTGAGCTGAGAAATGGAGAGCACAGCCCAGATGGTACTTCTGATCCCAAAGCGTCCTGAGCCTGCATGCAGCGGGTATGAGGGTGCATGCATTGCTGGTAACTCCAGAGATTTGCTGTCCCTGCAGGTAAAAGGACATTTTCTCATCAGCCACAGGCGGAGCACTCCAGATGACAGATCTCCCCAGCCTTCCCGTACCAAATGAGCGCACTGTGAATTCGATAAGCCATTTTCTGTGGATGGATTAGTGAGTAAATAACAGCCTTTACCTTCTTCCCTTGCACCGAATACAAGGTGGTGGCACCAAGATGGCAATTATCTAGCGACTGTCTCTGCGAACGTGCTGTGTCACCCGACATCCCATCAGCGGGCCAGTTAAGAAGGACCTTCCTGTATTTCCCAAAGGTCATATTTCTGTGACCTTGATTAAATTTAGGAGCGAAGCTTCCTCAAGGAAATACAGCCCAGATCTCTTGTCCTCCCCTTCCGTATGGATGCTGGGGATACATTTAAGGGACAAAACTGGCCTCTCTGCAGCCGTGGGGCAGCCAGGGTTTGGGCACAGGTGAGTGGCCATCCTGCGCCGTCAGGTCATCTGAAACCTGAAGACAAAATTGCTGCCCTGGCGGGATGAGCAGCAGGAAGGGCTTTGGAGAGGAGCTGCAGGCAGGAGGGATCTCTCGCACTCTGGTTGTACGTGAGTCCCAGCACGGCAGCTCTGCTCGTGGCTGCCCCGGCCGAAGGCTGGGCAGCGGCCCCAGCAGAAAAGCCTTGGCGCGTCCCTCAGCAGCCGGCTGCCGGGACAAAGCGTGCAGCAGTTTGGAAGTAAGTGGTTAACAACTGGCTGAGCTGGGAGCAAGGGGAGACTTTGCCTGGCCAGCCGGACCCTGCACTGCGCTGGGGAACATGGGGCCTGGGAAGAAGCATACCCCGAATCCGGGCAGCTGAGCAGGCGGAGGACAATATTGCCATGCAAGCTGCTTGGCAGGCTTGATCTCTGTTTATCCATCATGGTGGAAATGCTTTATCTTCTGCCTGGGCTGCACTGCATGAGCAGTGATAAGAGGTGGTTGTTAAACAGAAGCTGAAGCTGATGTTCCTTTGGTCTCCGATTTCCAAGGTTACAGAGAAAAAAGAACCAGTGACTGATTCCCGTGGCACTGTGCAGGCAGGAGTCCTGCGGGAAAGGCAGCAGGGCTGAAGCAAGCGGGGCCTGGAAGAGACTGAGCAGCTGATCAGCAAAGGTGGGGGCCTGGGAAGGGTGGGAGGGGAAAAAACAGGGGGGTTCTGAGAACTGCATGGTGGTGACAGCTGGCTGCCTGCTCACACCTGGAGGGGATCAGCAAGGCTGTGACAACTTCAATAGTTTGCTAAGGTCTCTGCACATGCTGTGCCGAGGGGGCTGCTCCTGCACGGTGCTCCCACCTGCCCTGCCAAGGGTGATGGTCCTCCTGGACACCAACCAGACCCAGTGGCAGCCAGTGAGCGCTACGAGAAGGTACCACAATTTGTGCCAGTGGCTTCACCCCATCCATCCATCCATCCATCCATCCATCCTTCCATCCATCCTTCCATCCATCCTTCCATCCATCCCTCCATCCCTCCATCCCTCCATCCCTCCATCCATCTTTCCATCCATCCATCCATCCATCCATCCATCTGTCCCTCCCTCCATCCATCCATCCATCCATCCATCCGTCCATCCGTGCCTGGGTGTATTCACATCCTCCATGCCTGACCTCTTTGTGCTGAGGTTCAGCGAGATGCAGCCAGGAGTGGGGAAGAGCAGTCCCAAATTTCCCTCTGAAGGAACGACCCCCTCCCACTGCATGTGGTGGGGAGACTGTGGCCAACCCAACCCCAGCTCTGGTGGAGTCAGTCCTGGCTGGAGATGGGCAGAGGGTCTGGATGAGACAGGAGGCACTTCCCAGCTCTTATTATCTCTGACCGATGGCTCTACTATTGAAAAAAAGATAAATGAGAGCAAGCCAGAGCATGTGGGTGCGCAGAAAAAACTCAGATTTGGGGGGGGTATTTTAGCACTGGATGTATCGGAGCACTGGGACGGGGGCTGTGACAAGGTGTGTGTTTATTCTGATTTCCCCACCAGTTTCGAATTTGTTGTGTGGTCCATGCACAGAGATGTCCATGCCCTAGGAAGTGCTGGTGAGGTGTGAATCTCCAGGTGTCAGCAAGGAAATAACAACAGAAGGAAACGTCTTAAGTGAAGGACTTGGAGAATCACCCGTGGGATGGCCACAAATCTCATGTGTGAGACCGGTGAGTGGCAATTGGTCCTGGGGGTGGAAAGGGACAGCTGGGCTTTCGGATCCGTGTGGGCTGTGTGTTCACTGAGCACTGACGGTGGCTGACACACCCATGGGACCAAGCAATGTGCCACTGCCACAGCGAGCCATGCCTGCTCTTGTGTCCAGGGGCCACCTGCAGCAGGGCCATCACCATGTCCAGGCCGTGATCCCTCCTTGGTCCCAGCCGGCAGTAAACAGGGAATGTGCTTGGCAGTGCCGTGGTCACCCGTGGCTTGTCTCGCCCAGCTGTCCCTTCTCCCTCTAGGTGGAGTTATTACACATCAGATTTCGGCTCACTCCGTGTCCGGACCTGCTCCCACAAAGCAGCTGGGTGGGTGACGAGGTCCCTGCCACCCTGCCTGCATCCTCATCGCCTGGGTGCTTCCCGGGAATTTAGTGACCTGAATTTAATGAAGCCCAGCATATATTGGAAAGCTTATGTCTGCATGTTGCGTGCATGGGCTGGGAAGGATGAGCTGTGCTTTGGGTGTGTGTGGGCAGGGGAAGGACGGGGGTCACTCCAAATGAAATGAGAGCGACGATGCAGGGACGTACCACGGGCTCTGTGGAGCATCTTCCCTTAATTCTGCTTTACGAGCTTCTCCTCTTTCCTCTTACCTTGTGGTGCAGTTGGAGGGGAGGCAGGAAATCCTGCAGGGCTATTTTTGTGCTCTGGATTAATTAACGATGTCGTTAAGGGGCCAGGATTAGCTTGGCCGCAGAGGGCTTGAAGGACAATTTGGCAGGCGTCGGTTCCAGATGTGCTTATTCCCAGGCCATGTGGACATCTGAGATAGGGCAGGGTTTGGCTGTGGGTGCTGTGAGAGCTGTCGGGGCTGGGCTCTGCACTGCAAACCACGCTGTGCCCAGGGCCAGGTCCGCCCTCGGGGCAGCGTGGCTCTTCGTCTCCCCCATGTACTGCTGCTGCAGGGCTGGGAGGGTCAGTCCACTCATCTTCTAGGTCATTGAAAGTATTTTCTTTTTTTTTTTCAGCTCTGCATAAAAGAAAAATGTTAGAAGTGCTCGTCTAGTGCTCTCCCTGGTGCTCAGCTCGTTCCCCTCCAGCGACGTTCCCTGCTCTCAGCGTCTCTTCCAGGATCCAGCACTTCAGTGCTTTTGAAGATTTAACACCCCTCTCCCTCCCCCTGTCGTTTCCCCATCGCTCTCAGACATGTTCCCATCCGCTCCTTCTGTTTATGGGAAGGGGAAAAACATTCAGGAGATAAAACAGCCGCCCCCGGCCATCACCCGGACCCTGCGGCGGGGCGGCTTGCCATCGAGTTCAAGGGGAACCCCTCGGCTATAAGGCCGTGTTCTTTGAAGTGCCTGACACATGATTTTCAGCTGCGGGACGATGTGAATCAGATGTGGTCCCTCCAGACGGCCGCCCAGGATGGGGCACAGCGCAGATGGGGGCCGGAGGTGGCCTCCGGGCAGATCTGTCCCTCTGGTAGTGATGGGGACGCCTTGGGGTCTGGGCTGGCTGAGGGCGTTTTTACTGTGTGTTTGCTTTGGGGGGGCACCTCGGGGTGCTTGTCATTGTGGGGGGAGCCAGGCCAGGGGGGACGGACTGGTCTCATCGGCGGGCAAGGACCCAAGCTCTAGGTAGGGACATCTCCTGTTTGGGTTGTGTTCAGTCTCGGAGCAAATATATACAAAAACCTGTTGCAGTGGCCCCCTCCTCCTGCTTTGCTTGAGCCTGGGCATGTCCCAAGCTCCCAGCCTTCCACCTAGAGCCTTTCCAAGGCTTTCGGGGCTGCTTCTTTCCAGGTTTACCATTCCTGACAGCCCTCCTCACCCTCGCTGCCTCATCAGGGCAAAAGCAAAACACCCAAAACTCTTTCCTCAGGGTCACCGAGAGCAAACAGCAGTTCTTTGTTTGCCCTCCTGCTGTTAGGGAAACCAGGAACCTGATTTTTCCCAAGTGTCTGGGGAGGTCTGGATCTCCTTGCCACCTGGGAGAGACAATACACACGATTACTGTGGGAAGGGGCAAGGGAAGGCTTCACCACCTCCAAACACAGCCAGAAAGTCCCCTGGAAGCATCGCATGACACAGGTAGGACAGTTGGGCTGCTGAGACCCTGCCATCCTGCTCCCAGCTGAACGTGCGGAGCATGGCTGGGGCTTGCTGGTAACTCCAGCCTTGCCTGGCTGGGATAAGGTGCTGTGGATTCAGAATCACACAGAATCACAGACTGGCAGGGGATGACAGGGACCTCTGGAGATCATCTAGTCCAACCCCCCTGCCAGAGCAGAGTCACCTACAGCAGGTTGCACAGGACGGCATCCAGGCGGGTTTGGAATGTCTCCAGAGTCAGAGACTCCACCACCTCTCTGGGCAGCCTGTTCCAGTGCTCTGCCACCCTCAAAGGAAAGAAGTTCCTCCTCATGTTTAGATGGAATTTCCTGTGTTCCAACTTGTGCCCATTGCCCCTTGTCCTGTCACTGGGCGCCACTGAAAAGAGTCTGGCCCCATCCTCTTGCCACCCGCCCTTTTGATATCGATAAGCATTGATGAGATTCCCCCCTCAGTCTTCTCTTCTCCAGGCTAAATGGACCCAGGTCTCTCAGCCTTTCCTCACCAGAGAGATGCTCCAGTCCCCTCATCATCTTCATAGCCCTCCACTGGACTCTCTCCAGCAGTTCCCTGTCCTTCTTGAACTGGGGAGCCCAGAACTGGACACAGAACTCCAGATGTGGCCTCACCAGGGCAGGGTAGAGGGGGGAGGATGACCTCCCTCAACCTGCTGGCCATGCTGTTTTTAATGCACCCCAGGATGCCATTTGGCCGCCTTGGCCACAAGGGCACATTGCTGGCTCATGGTCAACTTGTCCGCCAGGACTCCCAGGTCCTTCTCTGCAGAGCTGCTTTCCAGCAGGTCAGCCCCTAACCTGTACTGCTGAATTGTGTTCGGAATGCTCGACGTGGGGAGTGCAAAAGCCCTAAGAGGAGGATACAAGGAGACGAGGTGGCTGGGGGCAGATGTAGATGTCTGGGAGCTGGCTGCTAGGTTTGGCTCTCTGCTTGCTGCCCTGGGCAAGCGGGTGGCAACGTGGCGGTGAGAGGTGTGAGCAGGACTTTACCTGCTCTAGGTGTCCCTGCTCTGGCAGGGGGGGTTGGACTAAGATGATCTCCAGAGGTCCCTTCCAGCCCCAGTGATTCTGTGACTTAGAGGGGCTTATTCTGCGGGGGACCAGCACCTCCTGTCCCACTGCTGTGCCAGCAGGGCAAAGCTGACACCTGAGCTCAGCGGTGGTGCTCTGCCCTGGGATTAAGGAATTGCACAAGAGGAATAACAAAGCTGCTGTTGTCCCGTCCTGCGAGCCCTGGCCGGTGCAAGCCGGGTTTGGAGGGCAGTGCCGGGGCGTGCGGTGCCTCTGCCCGGGCAAGCTGTGGCCAAGGGGCTTCACTTTCTCCAGCCACCACCGCAATTCCCCCGTGGCCCCTTATGCTTGCTCCCCGAGCCGAGCCGGTGCCTCCCTCTGGGACATGTCTCCAAGCAAGGGACAAAGAGGAGCAATTCCCAGCCGGGATCGCTGGCGTGAGTCAAATTTCTAACCCGGATCCTCTCCCATTTGTTTTACGCCCCCTTTCCCAGGCAGGAAATCAAAGCCTGGCTTGCTCATTAGGGGCTGACCAGCTGCTGACCAAAAGCCCCCAAAAAACACCCCCAAAAAAACCCGGAGCAAATGCTTTATTTGCTCAAACTGTTGCCTTCTCAGACGAGGGGGAGTGGGAGTCCTCCAGCTGGAGGCTTCCCACCAGCCAGGGATCTGTGGCTTCGCCGGGAGCCGACAGCTCAGGGGAGCTCCATTTCCAGGTCTTTGTCTTAACTACGGATCAAAGGGAAAACTTTCCGAACGATTTCAGTATCTGACAGGTTCTTGCATATTTGAGTCACTTTGAAATATGGGGTTGGCCTTTCCGAGTCACTTGGACTCCAGGAAAATATTTTGATGCTCCTGTGTCAAGCTAAAAAAAGAAACCCCCCGACGTGCGAACGCTGCAGCCTCTTACACGGATTGGATAAAATGCCGATCAAACCAGCTTTTTTGGGGTGAATTTGGCACGTGGCGTTTTTTAATTCTTCGTAACCTGATGTTTCCCATCCTCTCCCTCCCCAGTCTATCGGCACGGTTCCCCAGGGCGAGTTTTCTCCTCCCCGCGTGGGGAAGGTCGGCGTTTGCATCCCTGGGGCATCGCAGACCCACGGCCTCGATAACGCCCTGGGAAAAGTCCCCGTTTGCGTTCTGCGGTTATGAAAACCAGACGGGGGAGCTTAAGAGAAACCGAAGGAGCAGTTTCTGGGAGGTGGGGCGAGGGGAGACTCAAGCCTGAAATATGTCGAACAGCTGGAGGGATGCAGCGGATTTCAAAGGGAAGGCTGGGATGCCAATCGAAACGGGAGCAGGCGTGAGGCCGGGCTGGCCGGACCGCATTGCACTGGTGCTTACGGGAAAAGATGCAAGCAGGGAGGCACTTTTTTTTCTTTTCTTTTCTTTTTTTTTTTTTAAATCTATAACATGCAGCAGATATTTATAGATCTTTTATCTCTTTAGTGCCTTGGTGCCACAAATAAAAGCATACAGTGCTTTTATGATACTTAAAGCAAACAAACCACCACCACCACCCCCCCCACTGGTTTCCAGAAAGGTTTTGAGCCATGCGAGCCTGGTCACCGCTCACTCTGAATTTAATTAGACTGATGAAACCGCTCCCGCTGTCCGAGTTGGTGCCGCCGCTGGGGGCTTTGGCTCTTCACCGTCCTCTCCTGCGTTGGAGACGAGGGTTAATACACCCGGGAAGCGAGGGTTTCTCGGCAGCCGGACTGAAACAGGCAACTCACATCCGTGTGCGGTTTTGTCTCCGGGCCGGATTCTGGCTGGCGGTGGCGATGCCTGGTCTGGGTTTCCTGCATCCCTGGTCAAAACCGGGTAAATCCCCAGTGGCCCTGAGTGCCCTCGGGGTTGCCCAGGGCCCCCCTCTGCTGACTCACGCAGCCTGTGGGTCAGGTTAGGGTGAAAGATGGGCTCCCGGCTCCCATGCTTGACCAAGCAAATGGCTTGGAGGGGCCGGACAAGGGAGGGGAAGGTGCTCGCGTCTTGCCAGGGTGCGAGCACCAGGAATTTGGGAGATGCCTTTGCACCCAGCTGGTCCCGGGGAGCTGGTGCCGGCCACCCAGGAGCCCCTTCCTGTCCTGAAAGCTGGAAAGTCCCCAACATGCTTCCTGCAGGGCTGAGACGCTGAAATGACTCATCCGTCTTGGATTTACTATGGATTAATTTGATGAGCTTTCTTCAGCCCCTGCCTGCTGCAGGAAGGCCCCGCTGCCAGAGGTTGCCATCCCACGGGAGACAGCTTTCCCCTTCCACCCATGGAAACCGGCCCCGTGCTCCCGCGTGTTCCGATCACAGGCAATAACCCTGTTTGGGGTCATTTTGTCTTATTGCCCCTCCCCAAAACCCAACGATTTTCCCCAATGTTCTCTTTCCATGGATTCACAGTAGTGGGATGTGCCTCCGTACCCGGGCCGTGCAGCTCTCGCCCCCCCTCCACTGCCGGCCACAGCCCTGTTTTGGAGATATTTCTTTTTTGCTTTGTTTTTTAAAATCTCCGCGGGTCTGTGAATCTCTCCCCTGTACACAACCCTGCTGTTCCGGCTTTAAAACCGCTATGTGACTTGCCCATCTGCACGGTATTAAATTACTCGGAGCTTAAAAAGCCGTAGGAATCCTAGCTGACACCCCAGCCGGTCCTTTGCTCAGACAGGCATGCAAATCCCCCGCGTGCATTAAGTGCAGTGGTTTTTCACCCTGGCAGCCGGTTTGCATCAGTACCTTTCGGTGAAGTGATTTATTTTTTCCCTTTTCCCCCCTCAAGCTCCTACAGGAGGGTCAGCAGAGGAGGAGCATCCATCCCCCCGCCCTTCCCGCCCGTGTAGGGCTGGAGTAATCCCACCTTCAGGCACCTCTGCCGCTTGGTTTGGTTAAACTGGGGTTTAAGTGGTCCCGTTGGCTCTGAACCTCCCTCCCCATCACGTGCTTTTCAAAACAGTTGGAGATAACTTTGTTCCCCCCCCCAGCCACCAGTTTGTGGATGCCAGGTGGTTTCTGCTCTTCCTCCCCGAGGCTGAGTCACCCCAGGGGGCTGCAGACACCCACGGGCTGGGTTTTCCTTTGGTTTTGTTTTTGTTTTCAATTTGGTTTACTTTTTCGTTTACCCAATAGGGTCAACCACAGCCAGATTTCACTGCATCAGCAAAATAAACCTCCACGTCTCCCTTCCACACTGATGCTGCGAGAACTGGGGTTTGCATTGCCTTGGCTTGCCGAGACCCTCCTCATCCTCTGTTGTTGGCTTTAATGCCCAGACACCCCCGAACCCATCCGGCCTCCGACACTTCTCCCCAGCACATCCCTAGAAACATCGTGGACCCACCACATCCTGGTTGCCCTTTGACTCAGCATCATCCCACCAGCGATGGCTGATGACTACGGGGAGGAGCAGCAGAGCCAACGGCTACGGTCCTTCTCCTCGCGCCGGCTTGCTGTCACTGCCGCCTCTCCCTGGGGTGGCTCATCCGTCCCCTCCCGCGGGCGCCAGCTCTCCCTGCCTCCCTCCCCAAGCCATTTTGTAACGTGCTCCTCGTGCTCCCACCTCACCCCCGCATCCATCCTCGGCGTGCGGCAGTTCCCATCCGTGCTGGCCAGCCCGGCGCTTGAGATTAGCTTCGTGCTCTATTTTATCTGGTGTTTCTCCAGACTTTAGGTAAACCACAGATTTTATTTTTTTTTTTAATCTCCCTGCACTCCAACAGCTCATTTTCAGTTGCATCTTTTCATCCAAGGAGAAAGGAAAGACATCCTAGAAAACTCGGCAGCCTCCTTTGGATCACCTTGAAGCCCCCTGCGACCTCCTCGCTGCTTCCCAGCCTCCTGCAAGCGCCTCCACCGTTCCCCGCTTCCCACCCAGCTTCTCCCCGCTCCCGTCCTCGGGGGGGGCCGTGCAGGGAAGGACTGCGGCCGAAAGCAGCCTCAGCCTTCCCATGCCCCTTCCCCGACCTCCTCTGCTTTTCTGCTCAGCATTTCCTGCCTTATCGCCTCCCCCAGCTGCAAAATCGGGCCCCGATTCAGCACAGTAGAGCCCTGCAGAGGTGGCTGGGGATGGACGGATGGAGGGGGGGGGAACGATGCATCTTCTCCCCCCATCTTTCCTCTCCATGTTATGCCTCCCCATCCTGCGTATCTTCAGGCTGTGAAATAGAATTCATTCTTCTATCATCTGCTTTAGATTGCAACTCATGCACCCGTGTCTGTAGAGCTGAGGTAGGTTGTCCATCCCACTTCCTCATGTCCTCTCCATAGTCACAGAGGCAAAACCATAGGATATCTCAGAGCAGGTTCTGTTTCTCCTGAGTTGGTTTCGTAGGAGCGAGCCAACCCCATCACACACCCAGCTTCGGTGCTATTCCAGGCCAGGCACGCTTTTATTGCCATGCCTCACCCGCTCCCGCATCCAGCCAAAATCCTGTTCCGTGCCTCCCGGGGCTGTCTGGACTTGCCAGGCAGCTGGGAGCTGCCAGCACCCAAAAGAACAAGCCCGCGGGTAGAGGGGCAGGGTTGGGAGCATCCCCATCATGTCCTGAGCACACCTCTGCCTTGGCCGTGGTCCCACTCGTGGTGGGACCGAGGAGTGGGAGGAATCTCCCGGCACTGTCGGGACACCCCTTCCCTTTGCTTTTATGGAGCAAGGGCGCAACCCATCCAAGAGCACGTAGTGCCAAGAACAGAGGATTGCTGCAGAAATGCAGCAGCGATGGGGAAATGCGTGATTTCCTCTGAGCGTCCGCCTGCAAGGAGGAAACTCAGCTCGCGCCCGGGAAGATGCTGCAGGTGTTGCTGTCACCTGTCCCTCTCTGTCCCCCCCGCAGCCCAAGGCACAGGCGAGCAGCCGTTCTCGCCCGCCGCTGGAATCCCTTTCCCGTCCCTCCGGCCCCGCTGTGGCTGTGCGAAGTCAGGATGGGATAACCCGAACCTGGGAGCTGGACCAGACGTGGCCAAGCAGCATCCCTGGCGTTTTTGGGCACAGAGCTCTCCTGGCGGCAGCGGGATGGTGCCGAGCGGGTGGGTGAATCCCTCGCCGGTGCCTCTGCCTGGGAGCATCCCTCTTGCCACACAGCCGCAGCATCTCTGCCGCTTGCCAAATCCCTGCTCCGCGGGCAGCGGGTCGAGGGACCTCCCTAGAGACAAACCCAATTTCATTTCACTGCCGATCGAAAGGCTGAAATACAGCCTTTTAAGCCCGGTTTGCAAATAGATCGATTTTCCGTCTCGCCAATGTAATCGAGCCCAGCGTGCCGAGGCCATTTTACACCCCAGCGCTCCCCCAGCAGCCTTCAAATTAGGTGCCGGCAGGGTACCGACTCCGTGTGTCCCGGGCAGCATCCTTCCCCGCATCCCCGGGGCTGCTTCCCCACTACCTGCCTGGCCAGGGATGGGGGCCAAGGCTGCCGCCGTGGACTCGCCTGCCCCGTCCCTGTATTCTACTTTGCTTTTTGGTGGTATTTTCTTTTGGCAAGCTCGGGATACGGCAGCGGGAGGGAGCGCCGGGGCTGGTGTGCTGGCACGGGGTGGTTGTATCATACGGGAGCGGCTTACGGCAGCACAGTTGAACCACAAAACCCAGGAGCGGCAGCTGAATATTAAATAAAAGATTTGACTTTTATTTAAAATAAAATGCATTTGTACAGAGTCTTGAAACCACAGACTACAGGAACGCAACACTGGTTATTCCCCGGCATTAGGTAGGGCAGGAGATCGCTCCCCGTTAGCGTTAACGCTGCGCTGGCTTAACGAACGGGGAGGTCCTGGCCCCAAGTATCAGTTACTGAGGGTGTCGTGGCGCAGCTCGGAAATCCCATTTAACTTAGATAAAAATTTACTGGACTGAAATTGTTTTTTGGGGTTTTTTTTTGTTTCTTAGTTACTCCCCGTACTCCTTACAGGCATACTATAATTAATGCTGATACACCAGACCTATGCAATATTCTAGCTGGCTTGTGAGACTAGTTAAAAAAACTGTACAGTTTTATAAAATTTGTGTTTTTTACATTAGTTACACAAAACCTATACTTCATAGACCTTTACTTCATATTGTAATGAAAAAGTTTGCATATCATAGGCAGAACAGTGACTATGCTGGTGAATACTAAAAGTGTCATAATACAATATGGTGTAAAAATAAAATAAAATTAAAAAAAAAAGGACAATATAAATGGTTATCAAAAGGCAAGTTAACAAATAAAACCAAGCTATAACAGACTAACGGAAGATCATCTTCGAGGCCACGCGCAACTATCTTCAAAGTCATGTCAGGCACCCGCAGCAGTCCCGGTGCGCGTAGTGTGAAAGGAGAGATGGCGATTCTACTTACGGGAAGGACGACTTCAAAACAGGTCAAATGTACAGAATAAAAAAAAACACAAAAAAAAGAAAGCAAACACTCATGCATTAAACATGATAAATAGACTTCATATAGGTCAAGCCCTGGATGGCTTTACAAGAAGATGGCTTAGAGTTCTCTTAGAAAATTGGCTATTTTAAGTCAGTCAAATCTTATCCTGATCTGCCCATCAGATTCTGTAGCTAAAGGCCAGCGGCAGGATCACCTGGCCCAGATACGGTCTCGTTATAGCAAATTAACAGAAGTGCTCATTAGTGCACACAGATTAACTGGTCTGGTAATGCAAAAATTTTCATGATGAAAAAAAAAAAAAAAGATACATTTCAAGCTTACTTTATTAAGCAGCATATTTCAAAGAACAGCTTTTTAAAGTTAAATATTAATATGGCCATGGGGTTTCCTCTCGGTGTACAGTACGTGGGACTCACACCCAACCACTGGTCAGTTTGTAGAACATCTCTTCATCTAAACTCTCATTCTGATCTTTCGCTCGCGTCGACAAGAAGATGTAGCCGCCGATGAACTCGTGAACCACCTTGCAATCCACCTCCGTGCAAATGAAGGACACCCGAACGTCATCTGCAAACTCCACCGTCACCTAGAGGGCAAAACCACAGGGGTTAGCTTCACCGGCGCCTTCCCAAAGGAGATACGCCGGCACAGGCTCTTCCTTTCTGCCTCGTTTTTCTTTGCTGTTAACCCAGATGCCTTTTGCTGTCGCTTAAGCAAAAAACAGCGACGTAAATGATGATTTGGACCCCGTGATCCTTATGGGTCCCTTCCAACCTGAGATATTCTGTGATGCAATGATTGTTGTTCAAATGTTTAGATACAGAAATACCTTTTATTGCTTTTTTATTCTTTTACGTAATTTTCTATTTGATTTATTTATCTATCTATTTACTTATTTATTTAAATTATCATGATACCTTTTCTTCTCCTGTGACTCAGAGATAATTACCCAGCGTGTTTGCACCTCTCGGCAGCAAGCACGTGGTGACGTCCTCTTTGCTTCAAGTGAAACAGAGACCGGGCACAGACCTGTCGAGGGCTGGAATTTCTTTCCAGTTTTCCCTGCGAGCGTATTCTGGTATTATAAGTGGAATTCTGGTCGTAGAAATGCTTTATGGGGGCCGGGGAAGCTCGTTTTGGTGTGACTGAATAGACTGCCCATTTATTGATGCCTGTTATTTTTCTGTCACCCCATCAGCGCCAGCTCTGCGGGAGGGAAGGGGATTCCCAGCAGAGTATCCGAGCTGAATAATTGGGATATTGGGGCTTGCAACTGGGTCAAAACAAAGACTCCAAGGAGGAGGGGAAGCTGAGTAATTTCGCCAGCAACTCTTAACGAGCCGCAAACCGCAGGAGAACAGCCCTCAGGTATCCCTGGCAATTTTCCTCGAGCCTTGCGCTGAAAAGGAGCACAAACACTTTGTGCATCCAAACGTAACGGCTGGGTGAAAGCCCATCTCGGAGCCTAGTGAAAGCTCTGCTGTTGCGTTTCATTACTTCCATGACAGTCCGAGCTGTACTGCAAATAAAATGAATTTTAGCATGGATAAGACCCAGTACACTTATGTTCCTGGTTAGGAACAAGCCCGAGCACCAGTTCTGAAGTCTGATTTTATTTAGGTGCCTTTGAGCGGGTGTTCAGAGACCGGAGAAAATCGTTACGCATTAAGTGTGTAACTGGCTGCATTAAAGAAAGATTCTTTTCTTTTTTTTTTTTTTTTTCTTCTTTTTAAGGGTCATACTCGACTCTACCAGCAGTTAAGACAAGCTCTGCTAGATCTCCAAGGAGGGTGGGAAAGGGAGGAGGAGAAACTACACTACATTAACGCAGCCGGATGGGACACGCTTTAGAAAACAGCGATGTGAAAACCTGACTTTTTAAAAGCCGAATCACAAAGTCAACTTTAAAAAAAAGCCCCGGGAGCAGCACCCATCTCGCCTAACAGCAGCAAGGCAAGCGGCCGACGTGAAAAACGCTGGCTCACCATTTTAATCTCCCAGTTCACGTTCCACTGCTTCATGTTGCTGAACCGCCAGGTTTTGACGGCGTCGCCCGTGCTCGCGTCCATCCGTATCAGCCGGTTGTAGGCGATGCCGATCAGCTCCTCCTTCTTGCCCCCCTGGAACCTGGACACGGTGAGGGATTAATAAATGCACGCCTGCAATACACGGCTATGTGGGTGTTATGGTTTGAGAAACCCACAACAATTCATTGTCGTTTAGACAATTATTCCATCATCTGATGACCCCTCCCCACCCGGGAAGGGAGAATCGGGAAGAAAACCAGGAAACCCGAGGGTTGAAATATAAACAGATTTAATAGAATAAGACTAAATAATTAACAGTAATAACACTAAAGAACCAATAGTGATCCCGATACCAATATAAAGATACATAAGGATTATACCCAGCCAACTATATCCGTAGGAAGCCGTGCACTCCCAGCAGTGGACAGTAAATGTCAGACACTGCGAGCGCTACGGCTTCAGGAGGAAGGGAAGGGCTCAGGGGTCCGGCACCAGGGCAAGGAGTTCTCTGGATCGCCGCCATCAAGGGAGAGCCTTCCTCCTTGGCAAACTTTCTAATTTCTATTGAATGTGACGTTCATGGTATGAAATAATGCTGTCAGCCAGCTTGGGTCAAGTGCCCGGGTCTCGCTCCTCCTCATCCCTGCACCTGGCTAGCCTGAAAACACTGGGACCTTGACACCCCCACACCATAGCTGGCCATAAAGTAAATATTTTCACAAATTCAGACACCAGAGTCCTCCAAAAGTACAATTTTCCCAAGCATTAGAAAAGAAATTAGTCCTGTGTCACTCAAACCAGGACAGCGGGGTAAATTCAACAGCTGGGTTAACTTATAAAATCGATTTTCTCAGTCGATGCAGTTAATGCTCTTAATTTCAGTGCTACTGCAACCTCCACAGCTAAGGATGTGCTGTGTATTTAACGTGCTCCATGTATTTACTCATGAAATTCCCCCTCTTCTGCCCAGCCGACCCACCGACCTTGCTATGAAATGCGTGATGCCGAACTCCGGCAGCGACTGCCAGGCTTGAATAAACCGCATCTTCGCCTCGATGAGACTCATCTGCGCGACGTTCTGGTGGGCTTCCAGGATGCGTGCCGTGATCTGCGGGCGGCGAGACACACCGGCTTTAGGCAAGGGGGCTCATTAGCGGCATCACGACTGTCACGCGAACGGGTAACGACTCGGGAGGCGTTTGGGAGCCAGCGCGGTTACGAACAACGCAGATGATCGATAATTTCTACCCTGAGGATGTATTTCAGCTACAACCTCTCAAAGCCTGCGACCACGGCTGATAAACGTGGAGCGGCTTTTGGTTCGTATCTCCAGACGTATAAAAGCAAATACAGATCTGAGCTGTCTGGAGGCAAAGAGCCGCTCAGGCTCATTTAGTTTAAGACGCAGGATGTGAGCAAACGGCCGGGCAAATTTCTGGTGTAGAGTTTCCAGTTTCGCAGTATAAATCACCGGGGACTATTATAAAAACTAAACAGGGCCCAAGTTTCTCCGGGGGAGTGGGTTTTGTTAGTTTTTTCATTGCTGCTCTCCAAACCAAAGGGGTTCTAGACTAATTTTAAGTTTTATCTTAAATTTAGCTTAATTTTATCGTTGCTGTCACTTACCAAGTCTCTTACATAGCCTGGCTGTAGATGGCAAGGCGAAAAATAAAAAAAAGAAAAGGAGGCAGAAAGAAAAAAAAGCAATCAGAAATATGGCAACAAAGCAAAGAAAAAGTGTAAATTAACTGCAAACCAAAGTTCAAGCAAAAAAACCACATGCACAATTTCTCAGGCAGAAAAGCAGCCAAAGTGAACGTAAGGATGGAGAGGGGACAAGCGAGCAGAGATTTGCCGCTCGCGCCGGCTGGGAGCACTGGTGAGGTCCCGGCTGGCCGGCATCATGTAGAGACGGTTTTGGTCCTCAGATGGTTTTGGTCCTGCTGGTGGATGAAGGGGAGGGTGAAGCTGCCAGCTCAGAGGAGAATTCGTGTCCTCACGCTCCCCTCCACGCCTCCGCGCAAACTCAAGCCCTCTTCCTTGCAGAGGAAGCTCAGCAGCTCACTACGGGCCGCGAGCTCAATAGCTCTTTTTATTTGAGATACGCAGCGAAATGATGGGGATGCTGCTCGGGGTAACAAGCGGCTGGAGGACAACATCAGCCGGGCTTCCTGGGGATGCATCTGCCCTTGCAAGCCGGCTGGACGCCGCTCCGATGCCGAACCCCAGCGCAGCACCTAAGAGCTGTGAATATGCTTATTTTGGGTTGGGTTTTTTTTTCTGCATGTACAATTTGGCGCTCCCCAAACCCAACCTACAGCTGCTGCAAGGGCACATGGGGACAAACACCACCTGAGCGGGTCTGGGGCTGGTGTGGGACCCTGCACCTCTACAAATCCTCCAGCAAGGCCCACTGCCAATTCCCATTTCAGCGCCGTTTGTGGGCTGCATGACCTCCGCCTCCTTCCCCCGTGCCAGGGCGCGGAGGGACCCTCGCGGCCGAATTCCTTGCATTCCCGCAGCCTCCATCCCTCCGTCCCTCCCAGCCACGCCGGCAAACATCCTCCGCTGCTGCAAGCTCTGCCTCTGGCCATAAAGGAAAAGCCTAAATCTGCTGTTTAGCCAATGTCTATTGGGGACCCGGCGTTTGCATCGTGGCCGCTGGCCCGGCTTGGAGCAGGGCGAGGGCTTGTGCCCGTCCCCATGGTTTGACGGAGGTTATTTTTATAATGAGGATACCTGCATGGTAAGCAAGTTTTGCGAGCTAGTATTTTTCCAGGTGCCTCCATTTTACCGAGTTCAAGCCTAGAAGGTATTATATATGTTAAAATGGTATATTTATGCAGCCTCTCCTCCATCCAAGTGGATATAAAGGCTTATTCAGAAGAATAATAAGGGCTATATAAAATATAACTCCACTGCCAGGAAATCATCGTGCTGTGCCAATAAAAAGTTGTATTTTTCCTGCTTCTCTGACTTGCAGCCTTCTTCTGGGTTTTGAGAAATCGTATCTAGCCACAGCCAGCCCGAAGCACACAGGCTGCGAAGCTACAGCTGAACGATGAAGTCACCGAAAGGCCACGGAGCAAGGCCTTACTTATTTTTGCCGCTGTCCTGACATATAATGTCTTTCAGAAAGTCATGCATTTCTTTCCAGCGCAGAACAGTTCAGCCCTGTCATGCACGGACCGAATGTAGCGTGGAGTTCAAGCGCAAGTCACAGCAACTCAAAACGAAGCAATGTTTCAAGGACTGGCATTTGGAAGTAGCGGAAAAGCAGAGAGAGAAATATGCAAACCGCATTACAGCCAAGTCTGGATAAAGCACCGCAAGCAACTGCAACTCCACTGATCCTGAGGATTTCTGCACGACTCCGTGCAAGGGAAGGGGTTTTAATCCCAGCACCGGGGACTGATTTCGTCTCATCGCTGCTATATCTGCACGGGGAGAGATGGGGGCAGCCGACCCAGGCTTTGCCGCACCGTTACTCGGTATCAGCAGGGGCAAAAACCATTCCCAAAATGTATTTAAAATAAATGTGAATAAATTTAAAAGGTATTTAAAATAAATGGCTCCCCGCTGCCGAGGCTGTGGACATGCACCGTCGCAAAATATATGGCACAATTAGGTTCGTGGGTGCCATCCCCAGGTGCTGGATCGAAACCACACATTTCAGTTGGCATTTTAGTAACCGCGTGCATCCGATTAAGTGACAACATTCGAAACACACAGTGTTAAACGCCGGCTACCGCCGAAACGGGTGCACGGTCAGCCCGGTCCACACCAACACCAACACCGCGCCGGGAGTGCGGGCGAGCACGTACCTGCTTGTTCTTGTACTTCTTTAGGTAACGAGGAGAAACCAGACACTCGGGATTAATGTCGGTGGTGATTTGTTCTGGAATCAGCTGCGGGTCTGGGTTCAAATGCTGCATTTTCAGGAAGGAGAGGATGTTCTGCACTTCCATGCCGTAGGAGCTGTCGGCCATCGTCTTGCCCTTGGAGGCCAGGCGGCAGGCGGCCATCCAGCTGGCGTACTGCGTCTCCTGCCCCCGAAACGGAGGGTCAGAGAGGTGGGGGTGCCACCTGCCCACCCCCAAATAAAACTCCGGGGAGCCTTTATTTTCCTTCCAGCCCCAGGAGACTGAAGAACATGCAGAGACAGGCAGAAACCCAGCCAATGTGTAGACTACAACCATGGGAGAAAGCCAAGGAAGAACAGGGGCTGACTGTCTACTCTAAATTCACACGTGGGCTCTGAACATCAAGATCAGACGCATGTGAGTGCATTTTGTTCTTGTTTTTTTCATTAACACCAGCTACACGGCACATCCCAGTGTGAGCTGATGGTGGGCAAAGGGCGAAGAGAAGGCTGGTGCAAGTGATAAACTTACATTATCGCAGCGAAGCCAGATTTCGTTCATTCCCTCCGCCACCGGAATCAGAAGTTTGATGTTAAACTTCTGACCAGAGATGTTCACGTCAGGGGTAACTTCACATCCTGCAATGAGGGAGCCAGTGTTTAACAGGAGCATGAAGAACTATACTTTAAAAAGGGGGGAAAAAAATACAAAAAAGGAAAAGAAAAAGCAAAGCCCTCCAACTAATGGATGTCCAACAGCATCTCAGTGCTGCAAAGGTCCTACACCACATCTCTGATGGGATGGAACGCTCTGCATAGCAGGGACAAAAATTGTGTCAGATGTCTCTTTTTCCAAGTGACAGGAAAAAAGGGGGAAGAAAGCAAGACCTGATCCGAAAGCAACGATGCTGAAGCTAATGCGCACCTGCAGATTCATCTCACAGATCCTGCCTGGCCTCATGAATGGACCCGATGGCTGGCAAACACCCTGCGTCCGTGAAATTTTCATGAGAGGGCAGGAAAAGGTGGCTGGATGGGTGCTGACTCTCACCCTGAAAACCCTACACATTATTTCAGCTGGGCGCATCGCTGCTATAGTCAGTGGCGAGGTGTGAGCATCCCGCTTTCGGTGTCTGGAGACAACTACAAGCGGTTGTATAAACACCAGGGGGTGATGGACTGAACCAGCCAAGTTAGCCTGGGCGCTGCTTCAACGCCGCCTCCGAGATTTTTTAAAAGTGCCGTCACAGCAGATATGTCAAAAGCTCCCAAAAAGGTCCTGCGGGCCGGGCTTCGCTCTGACTGCAGCCTGAGGTCAATTGGCATCCCATCTGCTCCTGCCTCCACAGGGAAAAAAAAAAGAGCTCTCTGCAGTTTGGTGGCTGCCGTAGCAGAAATGTTTAACTTGACATAAGAAAAGCCAGCAACCGTAGGAATTTAAAAACTCATGTGCAAGGCTCCCAGGGAGCGCTTGAGCGGGGCTGCTCACAACCAGCACCAGGGAAAGAAGGAAAAAAAATTTAAAGGCAGCGGAGGAAGAGAATGGTCCGTTCTCTCCAGCACAGCGTGTGCTCAAACTTACTCTCCGCCGTGGCAGTTAGTTCAATTCTTTTGGATAGCCACGTCAAAAAGGAGAACAGCAAGTTGTCTCCCCACGGTACTGGGGAGCTGATGGCATTTCCCCTTGGGGTCACACGAACCACGTACTCACTTTCTAGAAGTCTAAGTATATGCCATGCTATCACACCCAGTCACCCTCAGTCCTTCAAACGTATTTACCCAACCGTAGGGTCATCGATACATCAGTGGGAAAACAAGATGCAAGAGGAGCAGTCTGTTACTGGAATAAAATGCAACGGCCCTTACGCTTCTCTTACCTCTCAGGTTCATCTGGTGTGCAGGAGTCCCGTTGGATTCCTCTTTGCTTTTATAGCAGGAGATAGAGGTATCTTTGAAGGTGCACCAATACGGCTTGTAGCCTTTCAACGTCAGCTTCTTGGGCCTGCCAGACAGGTTGAGGGACATTACATTTGGTTTAAGCTCCTAAACCAAGCTGCTGCACCAGGAAAGTCATTTCACCCTTGCAAACCGGGTGTCAGCAGCCTGGGGTTATGTCCACCCCCGGGATAGTCCCTGGGAGCTCAGCCCCCACTCACCATCCCTCCACTACAATGTTGGGTCAAGAAATTGAGCTGCAATTGTGATGGAGGTCCCACTAATTTGGGGCAAGGTGGGGTGAGTTGGAGAACTGTATTACAAAAATAGCCATGTCCATGAACCGCTGCAAAATATGCCTCTTCACATGCCACATTAAACTGGAATACCTTTGCTCAAGCTCTGAAAGGAAGTGGTACTTCTAAAGGACTTGTCAGTCAAGCACATGCATGGGTAGCTTGTTGTTTTCTTTTTTAAATACTCCACTTCGTATCAGAAAAGGTTCAGTTCTTTTCTATGGAAAACACGGAGTTTGCTTGACTCTAAAGCAAAGAAGAACTGGTGGCCCTGCAAGCCTGCAGCGAAGCAAGGTGACCACCTGGCATGGTGGTACCCTGAGCCTGCTCATCCCACCACCAACCCAGGGCCTTTGTAGAGCTGCAAGTTTCTGAATTTCTTACCACCCCCCCCATTTCTAAACCTTATTAAAGGCTGTATCTGCAGCCTCTCACTGCAATGCATTTCTCACATCTCCATCCCAGAAATAGTCGCTCAACCCTCATCTGTAGGGATCAAATACGTGATGGCCCCACTTGCTTGTCCTCTGGGCTCTGCACTTGCATTTCCAAGCAAAAGGGTGCTGGGGGCTGCTCCGGGAAATTAGGGAGGTGGGGGACCAACACGGCATCTGCCTGAACCCCGCTGCTCTCACACCTCTGATGGACCTCTGAGCTCGGGACATCTGCTGCCTCCTCCTGCCTTTGCTGGTTTTCCTCCTCCTCAAGCCCTGGCACACACAGCCCTGCCCCGTCCGAACTTTACAACCGCAATTTCCTTCGAAAGCTGCCTCCCGCTACAGAAGAAGTCACCAACCTCCAGCCAAGCTACCCTACATGTGCAGGTTTTTCCAACCTTCGCTTTGCATCCTTCTCTAAAAATCTTTTAATACGTTTTTACTGTCTTGGGGTTTTTTTGGGGACTCCTTTAAATTGCGGGCAGGGCATTGTGGCTGGCACAGACAGTGACCCGGTTGGTAGGGGCAAGAGAAACGTCCCACGTATCTGCAGCAACACCAGGCACATATAGGCAGATATATATAGGACTTTATATATAAGGCATACTAGGGACATATATTGCAGCTCCTCCCCAATGAAGCGTGACAAGAGGTGTGTCCAAATCTGGGCCAGCTCCTAACATCACGTCATTTACGTTGGGTTTCTGGCAGTAAAATATCGCCTGGCCCCTCATTTTTAAAAGCAAATGGCAATTCTGCGCTTCCCTGCTGCAACAGGACAGCCTCAAATTCCAGCCTCAGGGTTTGGGACTGCACCGGGCGAGGGGAGGGAACCAGCAGCTTCTCGCCGCTCCACCTCCTGCCCCACCAACTGGTGCATCCAATTTGCAAGCAATTAGCTCCCCGAGTCGTGCCTAATTTTATTGGCAAATACGGACATGAAAGGAAAGAGCAAGTTTTTTGTTTGTTTGTTTATTCAAGGGGTGAAAAAACACCTACTCAGATGCAGGGCACAGGCTGCAGCTCTGAAACTTTGCCCCAATTAAGACAGACCGCAAACCCGGACGGACGCGGAAACCTTATTAATTTGCCTTCGGAGAAGGAGAAAAGAGTTTTTCAGAACAGAAATGGCAGGTTCTGGCTCCAGAAGCAAACAATTAATAAAATAAAAGCTTGTTCCAGAGCTATTTCGCTGCCTACAGCTTTTCTTCTCTATCCTATAGCTATGCTGTGAAATCTCATCATTATTTCCACGTTCCAGAACTTTCACCGTAACCCTTGCCGCAGCAGGCAATAAATTGCAAAAGACGGTCGCGGCTGCCAGAATGTTACTTAAAGTCCAGACGCTGCCGTTCCCGGTTTCCACATACCACCGTCCAAGTCAAAGCAAAATAAAAAAAACCCCTCTTTAAGTCCTGAGTGATCTGGAAGAGGAGCAGAGTCAGCTTAACCTGCTCCTTTTGGCAAGGAGAGGGCAGGCAGACCAGGATTTCGGCTCTTTGTAATTCATTCAGCCTCTTGCAAACCAGGAGAAATATTTGAGCAAGGTTTCTAGGTTTCACTCCTAATTTTAGGATGGCTTGATTATCTCCTGGGCATTAATTGTGTTAGAGAAAATATCCCAGCGTGCGCGCTGCTGGTTATGGGATGCAGCAAGCTTTCCCAGAGGGATGCGTACCTGCTGGGGGGCTCTTTCCTTTGACAGTGGATAAACACCTTGGGGTTTATATTTAAGATCAACTCCAGTATCGGATGGGTTGTTTCGGAATAGTGCGAAATACTCAGTGACTGTACCACATGCGGGATAACGAAGTAAAATGTTTTAATAGCAAGAGAGCGCCGATGTTCTGGGCTGTGGTATTACACAGTGATTGCTCGGTGGCTTTTCATACAAGATAATGTAGTGGTGTGCAGCAAGATCTTAAGCCAGGCGATTAAAAACAAAGGATATTAGGGGGTAAGACCATTAATGATTCATAGACATTACCAGTTTCACAAGCACCTCTTCCCATCAGCACTTACTTGAAGACTTTAATGTAGTCGGCGAGCTCGGGGATGGAAGTGATGTCACCCTGGAAAGAAAAGATTATCCCATTCACCCGCCTGCCCGAGCGGAGCCGGGGTGGTGGGTCCGGGAGGGAAAGGATGCTGCGCAGGGGAGGAAGCCAGCGGCAGCTTCACGGGCCAACATCGGGCCTCGGGGGTCATGAAAATGCTCCTGAGAAAGCCCCATCCGCTTCATGGGAGAAGCAAACGGAGAAAAATCTATCGCACAGAAGTGCTGTTTGGAAACCAGAGGACAAGGTTTTATTTTTCTTTGAGGAATTCCTGCTGCCGCTGGAGCCAATTCCCACCCGCGAGGTCACCGGCGGTCACACCGGCTCGTGTTCGCACAGCGATTTTTCTCCTCCCTTAGTTTTTCATTATGCTCCAAACAAAAGGAAAAGATGCTGCTTTGCAGCTCCAGGGAGGACTGGGGAAGGGTTTTCTGACAGTCTAAAAAGGCTTTTCCCCTCAGTTTTTTTAATATTGAGTTTATCTTTGCATTTTGGATGAGCAAAACATACCAGGTGACACTTTCAATTCCCACAAGCGCTACCTAAAGGGTTTTCGAAGGACAGAAAAAGCAAAGACTTCTCCAACAGCTTCCAGTAGCAAGACAGTTTACTTTCTGTCTGCAATGAGCAATGCTGTTTATAGATACCACGGGAAAAAAATGCAGAATCTAAACAAACAATCCAGTAATTGCCCATTATCCGTATTCAATTACGCGAATGCATCTGGAAATGGCTACTGCTAGCAACCCCCTATGGAAAGGGATGGAGTTTTTTTGATGAATCATTGTCTCTTCGCTCCTATCTGGCAGGGACTGTTCCTTAGTAATTGTGCTTCAAATCTGGTTTTGCAAAGAAATTATAAAAGATCTCTTGGCGATTAAAATTTGCCATTACTTCTGTCGCACCGAAACAGCGCTGTTCTCCCTGCGGCGACTGGTTAATATTATAAATCTCTGCCGTTATTAATGCGAGTAAAGCAGGCTAAGTATGGATGTGAACTTCAAAGAGACCCTTCGTAAACTTAAAAAAATTATATGAAGTGTAAGACTGGAAAATTGCAGGGGTTTTAGGGTTTGAAAGAACTTAAAATGAAACTCAGAGATGGTATAAATGTGCGAAGTGCCTAGAAAAGCTGTGCTGTGCCAAGTCCAACCAGACCTACTCCTTTTTCGACAGTTTAGTTTTGGGGCTTTACATTTTTAAAGGTGGAAAACCAGTGTTAAAACAGCATTATCAGAAAAAAAAGTGAAACCCTCCGAAATACAGTCATAGCCCACTCCAGGCTGAAATGCAGTCTAATAAAAATAGAGTTTCCTAAGCGTAAGTTATTTCTGAAAATCACAGCAGCTGTTTCGGGTACTGTAAAACTTTGCCATGAATTAGAAATGGTGGAAGTGAAACCTCAGCGTGAAGAATTCAGTATTTTGGAAAGTCCGTAGTGAGAACAGAAACCAAAATAATTTAAATTTACTTTTCCATTATTTCACCAGGAAGGTGGCTTGGTGCAGGAGCGGGTTTCAGTAAGATCCCGGCTCCTCCGTGACTTCTCCAACACTATTTGGTCTTACGGTCCCAGCAGGAAAAAAGCCATATTGCACTTGACTTCTGCAGCAATGCAGAGCCGGGCGTGTGGGATGGGCTGAGCTCTCCCAGCTAAATTAACTGCAAACACCCAAAAAAGAGGTGGCAGTCTTATAGCTTAAATGAAGCCTTGGGTTCAATAAATGCATGTGCTCAAAGAGGTTTTTATGCTGGTTTGGGCTCAGAGCAGAGCTCGGCGCTGGCCCCATGCTGGACACTGCCCGGGGTCCCCTCCCACCAAAACTACCCCTCCGTATTTAAAAAAATATTATTTTTAAGAAAATATTACTGGGGTCTGTGTTTTGCGTTGTTCCACTGGGCTGTGGGCAACTTCCTCACGCTGCAAGAGCAGAAATAGAAAAAGGGGGAGAGGAAGGAAATAAAAAAGGTTGGACGCCTGGAAAAATTCCCAGCTCAGGATGATTATTCCTGCTTCGTGCGAGGCGAGGAGGGGACACGCAAGCCACCCTGCCACCGTGTGCCTGCAATCCTTACCAGGATCGTCGACGTTTTGCCGCCCTCCAAAGTAATTTCCAGATCCGAGAGCGCAGCATCCACCTCATCCACCTCCTTGTCACTGTTGTTTAGGTGGTTTTCCGAGGACATGATGGACAGCTTATTGATGTGGTACTGAAAGGCAAGGCACAGCATTTCACTGGGATGTTCCTGCGAGCTGCTGGATGCCGTGGGGTCATCACGACACAGCCGCCACGCTTAGGAAGCGGAGTGGAAAACCGGAGCTGTACTCTTTGTGGGAGCAGAGCCTGGCAAGCGCTGAGACCTGAGTGCAGTTGAGTCAGGAATGACCGGCTTGGCTGTTTTCAGACCAAGGAGTCAGTGGTACGAACCCTGAAGGACCGCTCTGAACCCTGCAGGGCAGAGTTACTCTTTTCACAGCATCACAGACTGGTTGAGGTTGGAAGGGACCTCTGAAGGTCATCTGGTCCTATCCCCTGCTCAAGCAGGGCCACCTACAGCTGTTGCCCAGGACCATGTCCAGCTGGCTTTTGAGTATCTCCAAGGATGGAGACTCCACAAACTCTCTGGGCAACCTCTGCCAGTGCTCGGTCACCTCACAGTAAAAAAGTGTTTCCTGATGTTCAGAGGGAACCTCCTGTGTTTCAGTCTGTGCCCACTGCCTCTGGTCCTGTCACTGGGCGCCACTGAGAAGAGCCTGGGTCCATCTCCTTTACAGCTTCCCATCAAGTATTTATATATATCAAAAAGATCCCACTCAGCCTCCTTTTCTCCAGGCTGAACAGTCCTAGCTGAGGGAGCCTTTCCTCAAAGGAGAGATGCTCCAGGACCTTCATCATCCTCGTGGCCCTTCACTGAACTCTGTCCAGTATGTCCATGTCCCTCTTGCACTGAGGAGCCCAGAACTGGACACAGTACTTCACGTGAGGCCTCACCAGTACCGAGTAGAGGGGAAGAATCACGTTCCTCAACCTGCTGGCAATGCTTTGCACAATGCAGCCCAGGACACCATTCACCTTCTTTGTCCCAAGGCCATATTGCTGGCTCATGGTGACCTGGTGTCCACCAGTACACCCAGGTCTGTTTGTGCCAAGCTGCTTCCTAGTGGGGTGGCCCCCAGAATATACTGGTGCATGGGGCTGCTCCTCCCCAGGGGCAGGACTTTGCACTTCCCCTTGTTGACCTTCATGAGGTTCATGTTGGCCCATTTCTCCAGCCTGATGAGGTCCCTGTGAATGGCAGCACGACCCTCTGGCCTATCAGCCACACCTCCCAGTTTGGGAGGATGTATTGCATCTGGTTTTATCCCAGAAAACGAAAAAGCCCATAAAATCTCACAGGAATAACCATGCCCAACCCACTCTGGACTGCTTGGAGAGCTAAACTGAGTCTTCATATTTCTGTTTTCACTCTTTTTTTCCTAGGAGGGGCCCCAGGAGCAGACAGCCCTGCTCTTGATGGGGATATTTCTGCATCCTACAGTGACAAGGCACGCCAGACCACACGTAGTAAATGGCCTGCCATCCGTCTTACGGAATTCAATAGCAGGTGTAGTATTTATGCCAAATCACACCGAGGATTTCATAAAACAGATAAATAAATAGTTCTGGGAAACCCACAGATTACCACCAGCTGTCTGGGGCGCAGTGTGCCAGAAACACACAGTTCAGTAACCTAGTGTACTTACTGGGGATTTTTAAGAAGGGCAAAACTAAAAGTTAAGATAGATGTAAACATGTTTGGTAAAAGAAGGCCAAGTTCCTTTTCATGAGCAGTAATCAGCAGCAAATATTTAAATTACCTAATAAGCTCAATTGAGGATTAGGAGACAGGAAACAATCCGACTTCTATCAGCACGAGAAGTCCAAGCTCCCACCGAAGACAAGGTGAGGCTTAAAACACCAGCTACAGCAGAATTCCCTTATCGTGTTAATCAATATTCATCAATAGAGAAGTCTGCAAAGCTACAAAATCAAGTTTAATCAAAACCGTAAGCGTCTCAGGCTGTCTCCTACCTGCAGTGCCGCAAACATCATCATTTCTTCCTCCGTGCACTCGATCTCCTCCAGCAGAATAGCCCATTTGGACTGCTCATACAGCTGGTTGATCCTGATCGCATCGTACTACGGCACAGCGTAAAAACACGTTAAGGTTGTAAAACGTACAACAAGCCCAGTTCAAGACAAACCACTTTTATCTTTTATTTCAATGCAACACTTCAATCCGAGACTGAAAAGCCTTTGCCACCGAAGCAGAGTGGCTCTAAGTAACGCCAAGAGCATCTCTAGCTACACCTAAGCATTAGCAAACTGGTACGGGGGAGCACCCAAAGCCAGGTTTGATGCCTGCAAGACCAATTTTCAAAGTAGCGGAGGAATTACCAACACAAAAGCACCTTAGAGATAGAGGCACCCTTTGCTCAAAGCCTTTGCCTGCAAGATGCAAGGCAAATAAATAGCTCTGTACCTTTGGATTCAGGTCAAAAAAGCTGTAGTACTTGAACCGGAGCAGCAAAGCCTCATTTTCTTTCACCTCCTGCTCCATAAGAGATCGGGACGAATCCAGCCATCTGTAAATTGTCAACACGGGATAACACACACCAAAAGCTCCAGTGAAGTCGCAATGACGCTTTCAAGAATGCAACTTAAAACCACATATTGGGGGGAAAAAAAAAAGCAAAAAGCAGAAAAACAAATCCTTAACTCACCCTTGGTTGATTTTGGCTTTATCGAGCAGCGCCTGTGGCTTGTACATTTTTGCTAAGGACTCCGGGGAGGTGACGGGCTGGCTCACAGCCAGGATGCCCGGGTTCCCCTCCGACAAGGCACTGTCACCGAACCAGGCTGAAGTGGGTGACAGGGGACTGCCGTCGTGAGCGTCGTAGGTCGGTGTCATCGTTTTGCTATACAGTCCTGGGCTCGAATATATGTTTCCTACCGGTAAGAGGAATAAAAGCTGGGAGTTAGCTCAAGGCCAAGCCCTGCCTGCTCCCAACCAAGCCAACTCAGACACAAACCCGAAGCCAGCGGATGAAAAACCTTCCCTTTTTTTTTACCATTTTTTTTTTTTCCACAATGGGAAAACACTGCGCTGCTTGTTTTCCCATGAAAAGCTGCCCCTCTCTCTCTCTCTCAGCTCTTCTCCGAGAGCAAGACTGATGGAAAACTCATTCCAGCCCAAATCCATGGGAAAAGGCGCAGGTCTCCCACGCCGGGAAACTCCTGCCCCCTGCGTTTCTGCAGCACCTGGGACACGAACAGCCCCCGACTTACCGGTATTACCTGTTGCTTAAAGATTTTGGAAGTCAAAAGTTTTAGAGGAGCAGGAAAATAAACTAAGGGCGCAGCCAAAGAGACCAGAGGCAGAGCGCAAAAGTCCTACTGAGGTGGAGCTCACCTTTGACGGGGCCGATGTAAAGAATATCGGTGCCTATAGAGAGGGAAAGAAAGGAGGGAAGTGAGAAGGCGAGAGAAAGTCACTGGGAGAGTAGGAAAGGACAGAAGCCGACAATGGGCATTTTCGGAAGAGGGCAGAACAGCACAGGTGAGGTTTCACCACCCAAACGGAGCGTTTGCAGCAGCGCTGGTGGACTCGGCAGGCAAAGCAACCAAAGTGACTCCATGGATATTTTATTCATGTTACAAGAAACAGCCGGGCGCGGAAACGCGGCATTTCACGGACGGAAAAGCTTGCTGAGACGGACAAACAAATTTGGTATTAATATGCTGAGCAAGTGGTGCGATTTGGTGCAAAACTGAGCCTGAAGCACACATTACTCCCAGGCCTTTTAAAGCTTTACAGCTCCTACAGACTCAAAGCAGACAAAAAAAAACCTTTTAAAATTACAAATTTGAAGAGCAGCAAGTGGACCCAGCTTGGTATCGCATACCCCAAAATAGCTGAGAGCTAAATAGTCCCTATTTGTCTCACAGGAACATTGATTTTTACATTAAGAATGTAAAATACGGATTTTTATAAGGGAGGTTCAACGACCGTATCCTAATGTCAGGAATTCCACTGCGTATGTACATCAGGCAATGAGCTCAGCAGCATTTTCTGGGCATAAATCTGCACACCGGTATCAAGAAGGTCCAATAACTGGCTTTTTGGGAAAGAGTTGTGGCCTTTTTAAATCCTGAGTCTATTCAGACATGCAATTCGATGCACCCAACTCTACTTCCAAGAGCACTATTAAGGGTGTTGAAGGTGGCATGTGGCAGGGCTGAGATGCCACAAGAAAGGCCTTCTGTGCCACCTCCTGCTGCTGCCCTGACCCACCACATTGGGCCACCGTCCAGCCCCTCACTCCAAGCAATCCCTCCTTCCTGAGTGCCCAAGAAATGACAGAAAGCTGAGCCAGACATCTGGAAAAGCCTAAGACCGAATCAACAGAAAAACCTTTCCAAACTCATTTTTTGCCACAGGTATCTCAAGGAGCAGTAAGAATGCTTTGAATCAGCTGCATCATACCAATGACAGCCAACATCTTGGTCAGGAAACTTAAATAATACAGAAATGTGATTCTAAACTGCCTGACAGGATGGAAAACGTAAGTTGCCATCAAACCAGAAAAACACCAGGGCGCTTTTAATGCTCCTGCTAGTTTTGCCAGCATCCCTGTTTGGATTAATGATCTGGGGGACCAGTAAGCACCATGGGTACCTGCATCAAGACAGACCCAGCAAAACCAGGCATGAGTAAAAAAGCAGCAGAAATGGTGAAGGGATGGAGATATCCACCTTCATGCTCCACACTTGCAAGGAGAAGGCCGGGGGACTTGCCAGGTACTTATACTTTGGGAGTTGGACTCAATCCTTATGGGTCCCTTCCAACTTGAGATATTCTATGATTATAAAAGCAGCAGAAACGTACTCTGCCCAAGAAACATGTTACGCTGGAGCAGAGTTGCCCAACAAGAACCGGCAACAAACCACCATCACCATCCATAAACCACATCCCAAAAGATGGTCTTGCCTCCCTCCCATCCTCCCTCGCGGCAGGCCAGCCTCAACCTTCACGTGGCTCAAGCAGATAGGGCTGAGCATTAACTGGACCAACAAAAGAAAAAAATCCCTTCTTGCCTCAAATCAGGTGGGTCTTCCCATGGACAATCCCCCACATCCCTCTGTTCGAGTGCTCCAGAGGAGCAAAGCTTCCCCTTGGATCTTCTCCTCATCACCTCCAAATGTCTGAAACATCTCAGAAGAAGCTTCGCTTAAAAAATTTGCCTGAGGCAGGCAATGTCATGGAAAGTTCCAGCTGAAATAGCTCTAAATTTGGCTAACTTATAAACAAGTGAACACAGGTCTTCTAATGGAAAGTGTTGGGCAACGTGTACTGTGGGTGTATCGACAGCTCTGCCTACAGCGACCTGAACGGGTTTCACCGCCAGGTACGAGGTGCTCAGTGACAAAACACGCCCATTAAATCCACGCACACCAAAATAAGCAGAACCAGAAATTCTCAGAAATCAGAAACTCATTTTACAGAAGGATTCAGCACACAAATGAATGTTGGAACAACCCTAGAAACAGTTTATTCAGATTAAAAACATGACTTTTAACTAATGGGACCTAAACTTCACAGGTAGCTGTAGTAATTAAACCTGCAGCAAATCATCTCATTCACAAGGAAAGCAAAGCCAGCAAGACAGTTCAAAGTGACTTGCTGAAAGACTAATAAATAATTATAATTGAAAAATATCTTTTGCATACATTTCCCCAAAGCGTGCCAAGTATTTCCTATTAATCTAAAGGAGATGCTCTCTGTGAACACTGACTTTTGGAAAGGCTAATTATGGACTTCCAAGATGAAAATGCCAAATGAAAATGAAAACTGAATGGAGCCTTGCCCGATGCAGGGAAAACTCCCTGGGCCAGGAGTGGGAGAGGACTAGCCCGCAAGTATTTTTAAGCAACTTTGATGAGAAAGAGCGAGAATGGAGGAAAAGAAGGATTCTTTTTCCCTTGCTACAGACCCATGCTGACGGTTTGCTGCGGAGCCTGTGGTGCACATCACTTTGGCACGGCAGCTCCGTGGCATCGTCATCCTCACCTGTGCCACCAAAATCTTTTTGCTTGCAAGCCCAGAGCCACCAGTGCTTTAACCACACGGCACGACCTTCACTTGTACTTCAGTTAATAGTTAATTTAAGACAATTAATACAAGTTTACTGAATTCCAAGCTTTTTTTTTTTTTTTTTTTCATCAAAGCTGCCCGGCTTCCTTCTCATCGCCGGATTTAAAACCAAGAGCTTTGGCCGCCAGACACGTCTCGCCCGCCCGCCAGCGTGCATCTCTGCGGCTTTCTCCGCAAGTCCATTTGGGCTAAAGTGCTCCCACTTGACCGACTTTATGGATTAAGCTCCTGCCATTTGCCTTCAAACACCAGACTTCCAGCAGCCGCGGAGCAGAGCTGAAAAACCCTTCCGCTTGCAAACACCTCCCTGCATCAATTTGCTGCCTGTGGCAAGAGATGTTACTCCATCAGCGATGTTACTCCGTTAACAACTCTCTTAGTAGCTCTGCTCAGGTTCTGCAAGCCAGACTGGCAAACTACCCCCCAGCAATAAAAAAGTGGGTTTTTTTTAACATTACGCTCTATAGCTATGCCCTTAACATAAGCGAACACTAACGCAATTAATAAAATACTGTTTTTGCTGGGTTATAAATAGCGAGTAGAATGGTGGTACTGCCTATAACACACCTGGAATTTGACATTAGGAACGATTTTCCATTTAACTCCTTTCTTAATAGGGTAAGAAAACCTTTCAGTAACACGATCTGAGTGTTAAATTGGTCACACTTGGTTTCTGGTTTATTTTATAAAGTCTGGCGTTGTTCTGCTCCCCCATATGCGTGACAGCTTCAGGCATGCATCTGTGCGACCACGACCGAGTGCTGCAGCCCTGGATGATTTGTGGAGTTTATTTGGGGTCCATTCCTTGCACAGACCTTAAGGAATTAGGTCAGACCGATACCGCTGTGTCATTTCCCCCTCTTTATTATCTGTTCGCCTCCGGCTGACCCCTTCCCTCCAAGCCCATCCTGACAAAGCAAGCCCCGGCTCACCAGACCCTGGCGTGATCAGTGGACCCTCCAGCTCGAAAGCGTCATCTTCACATTGATCGTCCAACTTCTTCTTTTTTTTCTTTGATGGATCTCTGGGTTTCCTCAAAAGGGAGAGCTCTTCTGGATGCCTGATGTCTGGGAAGAAAACGGACCACTTTTACAAAGGCAGGATGGCAAAAAAGGGGAACTTTAGGAACAACATCCAGCAACGTGCAGTATCTCCCTCGGCTGATTTTCCTGCTTTGCAATGGTTAAAAATCAAGTTGAGAACATTTTCTCTGCAAACCTGTCGGAAAGAAGCACTGTCCTTGGTCAGGGAGGTAACACGGCATTTGGGCAAAATGCAGAATTTCCCAGGCACAGCCACTCAAATGCAAATACAAGCACTGCTAGACCCTGCGACAGAGCCTAGTACCGTTCCCATCCATTATCTTAAATATAAACATAATTATAAATATACATTATTAAATATAAATAAATTTTAATGTATTAACTAGCACGTAAACCCTTATTTAGGCACTTAAGTAACAGGCCAGGTACTCTCACTTCCATAGGAGCAATCCAAGAGTCAAGCCATTTATTTACATATCAGACTGGAAATTTTAGAGCCTATATTTAAAGCATCCAGTTTTTAAAGAGATCTTGGCCAAAGTGCTTCCTTTTCACAGCGAATGTCTCCCACTTTCCTGCCCAGAACCAGCCGGAATAATTTTAAAACCATGTTATTTAAAATGAAGAGCATCACAGTGTGTTTGTGTTTTAAGCCACAGGAATATGGGGGGGGCTAATGAAAAAGAGAATTTTAGGGTGATTTCCTACAAAAGCAGCATTTTGGGTTTGCTTATGCCTGCTGCAGTCGATTCCAAGAGAGAAGCAGCCTTCCGGGAAAGCAGAGCCCATTGTCCGTCGTACCACCGAAACCACCAAGGGACTGGAGGGGAGCCAGGAGTCCCTCGCCGGCGCTGCGAAAACCAAGAGGGGAGAACAAAACCTCCATCTACTCTAAATTGTCCTCAGTCGATATGTGGGAACTGACCTGGAAAAGCATTCACCTGGGCATGAAGCCATCCTATTGCGATGATGAAAGGCTGCAAAATGGTTGGAGACCTCTGAAATACAGCTTGCATTAGAAAAAAGGAGATTATGGGTCACGCTTGAGCCTGGAAGGAAGAGTTTTGGAGCTCTCCTCTGCAGCTGGTTGTCCATGTTCAAGCCTCCGTGTTGTTTCTAGCTCTGCTTTTTGCCTGTATCGCCTGAAAATGCTCAGCTGCATGGAGATATGGAAGCTTTGGCTTCGGGATGCCCTAAGGAAAGCAGCCACCGGTCCTGTCCACATCGAAACCCGCAGCTGTAGCTGCAAGGGAGACCAGGAGACAGAGGAGACGGAGCTGGTTGCATTGCAGTCAGGCTGTGTTTTCCCACCAAGAGGAATGCTGAACAAGACAATAAGGCATTATTCTAACGAGGAGAGGTTACAGGGTTCCTATCTCACCCTGCCTCCCCCCCCCGAGCCGTGCAGCCGCCGCGCTGGCAGCAGTGGAGTTTGCTGTACGCTTCCAGCCACGAGAATATAATTAATATAACTGAAACCTGGAATTTGGTCCCCAGCATGTGACCCAAAGCGGGACACATCCCCAGGGCAGCTGTGTCCGTCCCGACTCACCCCTGCCCATGCCAGCATCTTTCCTTACTGCAAATAAGGCTGGAAGGCAGCTCTGCTCCTCCCTCGCCCCATCAGGGGACACGCCGTGAGCCAATGACCCAGAAGTGCTTTTCCACATTTCTCAGGGGACGGCTGCCATTACAAACAGTACATTCCCAAAATTACTTTAAAAAAAAAAAAAAAAAAAGAATTAAATCACGGCTTCCCTGTCAGGTCACATCCCTGGGATTCGCTCCCCAGTTTGCAGACCCGGTGAGCATCCCAGGGCCGGGGCACGGGCTGTCCCCTCCAGGGGAGGACACCGCGACAGCCTCCCCGCCATGCTATTTTAAATAACAACCTGCGTTTTTCCCCTTTTTTATTTTTTCTGCTATTTTAAATAACAGCCCATGCACCAACAACAACCCAGCTGTGCCCATTACATCTGGCGGATTTGATTTTAGGTGACCGCCAGGGATGGATCCAGCTAGCCCTGGCATTCCCAAATCCAGAGGCTGGGCACCTCTGGATTGAACTATCTCTCATATCGCCGGTCTCCCATCCCAAAACATTATCTGGCACAGCTTTAATTTAAGCTTTATTTTTCTTTACGTATTTATAGAATATTTATGTATTTTATTTATTTGTATATATAAACTTTATCTAATTTAAGCTTTAATTTAACACTGATTTATTAGTACTACATACGTATTATCATGCGAAACTCTGTCCCTGCACGCACTAACCAACAGTCAGTTTCACCGCACGACTTTTTGACCATTTCTAGCAATAAATACCTAGCGTATGAATCCAGACAGCTATTCGCATTCCCATTTATCACAGCCAGCTTACCTCATGACGAAAAAATCTGCTGGGGCAACCAGGGTCACGCGCAAGGGGGACAACACGCAGCACAGCCTAAAATGAGGAGTTCCCCTGGTATTTTGCTAGCAAGGTTTATACTCTGATGTTTATTTATGGTGCATTAGCAACTGATACAGCCTCTCAGCTGAAACCATTCAGAGAGGCCAAGAGAAGGGCTCCGGGCCAAGCCCGGCTCCTGAAAGCAATTTGTTGGAGGCGGCCCAAAGCTTGACCATCTGATTTCAAAGCGACTTTTTATAGTCTCTCAGTTGTTCGCGACGCTATCGTCGGATTACAAAGGATACGGGCAAGTTTTCGGCAGCTGCTTCGAAACGGCGCATGGCTGCGGGGCATGGCAAAGGCAGCAGCATCCTTGCGATGCCGGAGCATCTCCGCTCCCCCGCAGCCGAGCACCTTTCCCATTGACAAAGCTGCAAATTTCTCCCGAAAAGCGATGTGCCAGGCATACCATCGTCTCCGAGTCTACAAACCCACTGAAGCCAAATGAGGGTTGCAGAGGAAATTAAAAATAAAGCCCACCGCGCTAAAAAGCAGAGAGCAGAAAACCAGCAAGAGAGCGATGCTGGTTTTATTCCCTACCCCAGAATCAGAGAAAAAAGTGAGAAGCAACTTTGCACGTTTCAATCTTCCAGTAAATGGCCGGTGAAAAAAAAATGTTTGCCGCTGCTTATGATTAATAAGTGTACAAAGGGTCTTAAAGCATGTTTTGAACAGAGCTGGGCTTGGCAAACGTGGTGTTTAGTTACTGTAAAGCAGAGCCTATCCCAGGGTGTAAGGGCTTGCAGATGGTAGGGCTCCAGTTAATTGGAAACTGGGACAAGAAGCCGCTCCAGAGCCCCAGCCCCTGTTAAAAGGCCGTAAGAGCAACAGGAAGATTCTTACAGTATCCAAGTGGTGCAAAAAAATTCAAGTCCTTTAGACAGGTTTGGGTTTTTTACTAAGTGCCACTGCACCTGGAGGAGCTCATTTGCTGGGGTTGTTCACCTGGGCTAAAGCATGTCCCCAGGGTTTGTCTTCAGCCCCAACTTCCCACTCGAAACCCTCCATTAACTATTTCATCCATGTTTTCCAGCTGATGCCAAGCTGCTCCTGCCAAAGGTCGCTTTGAAGGAAAAAAGGTCAGTGAAATGTGGGTGGACCAGGAGAAGTCACCTTCTGAACAAGGCTGATGTGTTGACCCTTCAATTGATGCATTGGTGGGGGCTGTGTTTGCTTTGAAAGAGACTCCTTGTCTGTACGCACGAGACAGATGGCACTGGCGACATCTACAAGAAATTACTGTAAACGATCCTTTGACCATTTTATTTCTATTTATTGTGTAAGCGTGTGAAAACCCAGCTATCCAGCCTCTTACTGAGCATCTCCAGCGTTGCTGGTGGCAGCCGCCAGCAGAAACCATCTGCGACCACATGCAGCATGCTCTCTACGGAGACGAGAGCGGCAACCAAAAATTGGTCCAAAACCATTTTTCAGCTGGATCCGACTGGGAACCGTTCGTATTTTGACATCTCCTCCAGCCCACGCTGGACCAGCTGCAGCCGTGGCTGAGCCCTAACACTGCTGCAGCTCCACATCCCAGCAGAAGGGCTTTGTCAGACTTTGGGGGTTTCTTGCCTAGAGAGGTGGGAGATGCCCCATCCCCAGAAACACTCAAGGCCAGGCTGGACGGGGCTCTGAGCAACCCGATCTAGTTGAAGATGTCCCTGCTTATTGCAGGCAAGGTTGGACTAGATGGCCTTTAAAGGTCCCTTCCAACCCAAACCGTTCTGTGATTCTACAATTCTATGATTTTTATCAAGCGAGGGAAATGCCCTTTGGCGAGAGGAGCACACATATGTGCGTGTCATAGGCAGCATTTCAAAAATGCGACCAGGAAGGTGGCTTTCAACCTCCAAGAAAACTTTTTCCAACTGTTGGATGAAGCCATTTTACTCCCTACAGCATCTTCTTTTCCATCTGCCCGCAAAAGCCTACTTGTACCTGGGCTGTGTCCCGCTGAAGACAAGCCCTTGGCCTTTCTTCCCCCGTGTAATCCCTCATTTCTCATCCAGCCCCTGCACAGCTCACCCAGCCCAGCTGTGCCCATTTATCTCCCAGCCAGAGACGAACAGCAGAGCTGGGATGAAACCCTCCTTCTTCGCAGGACACCACACCGACTGCACCCAGAAAACTGGCTTTAAAGAAAAATATCCGCCTTGCAGGCTGTAAAATGCACAATTTATGCCCTTTTGCATTCAATTCCCCAAGTAAATGTTGCAGCTGCTGCATCTTCAGCCACCAAGGTGTATTGCAATGGGAAAGCAGTTGTGGTCAGAGACAGGACCAAAATCCATGTGTCTCGGTGTGGAAGAAGGGGTGATTTTGCTGCTTTGTCCCCATCCAAGATGTGGGGTCCCCAGATCCCACCAAGCAGCACCCCAAGGGGTCAGGGAACACACAGTGACAATTTCAGTGCTCCAAGAGACGGGCTCTCACTCCTGCAAGAAATCAGATTTGCAGTTTTCTTGCATCGCCTGCATAGGGAACACGGCACCATCGACTGGAAGTGCTGTCTGAGTACGTACTGACTTCCCCAAAATTTAAACTGATGGGAAATCACACTAGTTTCAGTACTCAGTTTCGATATATAAGAAAAATTAATTCTCCAAAGAAGCTCTTAGCTTCCATTTTTCCACCTGATTTCTGGCTCCCTTAAAAGGCCAGCAAGCTGGTTTGCCTGGTTAACTCTTGGAGCATAAAAACTCCATAATTTTACTTGTAGCACAGACAGCATTTAGGGGAAATCCTCTCTTTAATGCTGATCCAGTCAGCCTCCGCGAGGAAATGTGTTTTGAAGTGGGATATTTCTGCACTGGATCACCGCTGTCTCGAAGCTATGACTCATAAAAATTACAGCCTTTGCACACTGACATGACAATTCTTAGAAAAATGACACCTCAAGCCCCATTTCTCTCCCATTTCAGACTTAAAAAAAAAAAACCAACCCAACGTATTTTGCTTTGGAATGAGTGAATTCTATGGATCATATTTCCTGAATTTACAGAATTCCTGAGTTTACAGAATTAAGCATCTGACTTATCTTCAACTTAAATTCACTTGAAAGTTTTGCAAAACAGACCAGAGGCCAAAAAAAACCCAAAACCAAAAAACTTATATAATTTTTGAAGAGCCTGGAGATAAGACCATGGTTGTACCGGACGTTGGGCAGTATCTGATGGCGGAGAAGGTCCTCACTCCCTTAGCACAGTTTACTAGGTTTGTACACCCGCCTACATTCAGAACATTTTATTATGGGTTCTTCAGCTGCCTGGTTGCTTAAATATTTATTTGGGTAAAAGCCAAATTCTCCACTTGCTGCCCCAGGCCATGCAGCTATGTCAGGACATCCTGCAAAGCCTCCTGAGATGCCCAACGAGTACCACGGGCACAGACCAAAGTGGGGCTGGCCCTGGTGGGGGCTTTGCCACAGCCTTCCCAAATTCAGCGTGGAAAACCCAAGCGCCTGTTGACTTATTGACTTGCCACCACAATAGCAACCTGCAAAACCGCCCGAAAACCGAGGTCAGTGGGGTTTGCAGCGGCGCAGCCGCTGCTCACAAACGCCGTCTGCGCAAGTGGTACCCGGAGCCAAAATCGGGCACCGTCAGCCAGCAGGGACCCAAGAGCAGGAGGCGGCGGCAGCCAGTGGTGATGGAGCCAAGCGTTATTGCAAGGCTAATAAAAAGGGCTGTCGGAGAGACAGAGTCAACAAACGCTGAATGTTCGGATGTTTTTTTCCGCAAGTGGGACGAAATCCCCAGACTCCAGTTATCCGGATGCCTCTCCGAGCACAGACAGCACTTTGAGCCTTGCCCCTGAAGTGTCTGAACTGCAGCTAACGTCAAATCAAACTCAATTAAATTAGGCACCACAAACAAGAGAAAAAAATCCACTTACGCTGTCTGCATCGGACCATAAAGAGCAATCAGAATGATCTTAAGGAAGGAGGGGACATTGGGTTTGCCAGCATCTCCTAATGTCTTCAGGATGAAAGTCTATTTAAAGGGTCTCTGTCAACAGCAGAGTAAGGATGAAAAAATTCACTGACTCACGCGGTGACATACAACCTGATGCTGCTCCACAGGCAGAACAGGGACAGGGGTGGGGAGGAGGGGAGAAAGGGGAATATTTTTTTCCATTTCAGTCACTTTGCAATTAAATCTCATTACTTCCCTTACAGTCCAGTTTCTGGTGTTCGTCTGGATCCTACACAACAGCTGCAGATGAATATAGGCAAGCAATAAAAGAGGAAAAGACCGAAATGAAGAAGTTGGCAGCGGTACACTTGGGCCTCGCAATTTAAAAAGCTGAGTACATTGCAATTTGGCCGACTCTCTAAATGGTAAGATTTCCTTCCACACCCATCCCCTAGACATATTTAGAAATAGCTGCGCTACTGCCAAACCTCTCTGCTCGTGGCAGCAAAAGGCAGCAAATCCTTCCTCGGTGTTTCACCGGGTCTGTCTCCGTGCCGGTACGTCAACACAGTCTCCAAGCATCTTCACAGCGCTACTGAGCATCCACTGTATCACAAGATGCTGCTGTCATTCCCCAAATACCCCCCCGAGATGCTCACATGCATCTACCAGGACTTCATTTCAGCCTCATTAGTTTAGGAAAAATGCTATTTTATTTTCCAGCAGG
>VFFE01007238.1:2320993-2334614 GCA_008921705.1 Burhinus oedicnemus | reverse complement strand
GAAAAAAAAAAAAAAAAAAAAAAAAAAAGGATTTAAAGAGGTTTGCAATGGAGGTTTGCAAAGGTGAGGATTAACTCCAGACAGCTTTGCCTCCCAGAAAGCAACTGTGCTGGGGCTGCAGCTCCACATGCTAATGGGCACAGGCACAGCCCTGGGAACGCTGCGCATCTTGGAGTACCAAAGGGTTTCAGTTTTGCAAAAAAGAAAAGAAAAAAAAATACAGTGGCTTTTTTTAGAAGTTTTTTTGGCAACTGAGGGCGTGGAAATATTACAAATACTTCAGAAGTCAGAGGACGTTCTGTACTGGAGCGGAGACCATTTATAAAGAAAAAAAAAAAAAAGGTAGGGTCATATTCGGCGTCTAGACTGCTGGACGGTGTCGCCTTGCTCAGGCCAGGCTTGCGTCATGCCACTCCCAAATGCCACTGTCACCTCAGGCTGCATTCAGTGGCTGGAGGCTGAAGCAAGGCAGACTGGCTATCACCTTCCCATCAGTCACTCAGCCTCGGGCATCTCAGTATTTTGGGGCAGGAGAGGTGAGGGGAAGCAGCCCATCACCTTCGCTGGACTCTCTGCATCCCGTCCCTCCTCCCCAGGCTCCCCAGGATGGGACCACCCCTACCCTATGCAAGAGGAGTCCCAGTTTCCCGGCATCCCTCAGCCCCAGGGAGCTGGGGACCAGAGCAAGATGAGATGCAGGCACGGAAACTGCCGCTGCTCCACACAGGATGCTCCACAGACTTCGTTTTCCAAAACAGGTGATTCATTCATACGAAGCTCTGGGAATTACGAGGCAGGAGCTGGGTGTGATGTCCTACTAGCCTCTAGGAGGAAAAAAAAAAGACCTGAAGGGAATTTATTCCTCTTGCACAGCCTCAGGGCAGGTAAGGGAGGGAGCAGTCATGAATCCTGGAGAGCTTCCTCCCAGAGCTGCCTCCTCCCAGCTCCGGCACCACATCCTCCTCCCAGCGCTCCCAGCTCCCACCAGCATCAACTGGAATGATCCTTGCTTCTCTGCTGAGGCTGGAGGACAGCTTAGGTCCCAAATCTTCATAGCCAGAAGAGGAGAAAGACTCAAGCTTTTACCCCATCGCAGCATCTCCCCTCACCCTGCGGCTCTGCAACACACGCTGTTTCCCCATGAGAAGCAGCATCGCCAGGGCAGGAAACGCCGAGGCATGGGAAAAAACCTTCACACTCGCATCTCGCTGTTTGCTTTTCCTCTCCCACGTGCCCACACAGCAGCAGGATCCCGCCTGGAGTCCCTTACTGCTCCCAGGACACATGGAAAAAAAATACAGGCAGCAGCAGGGGAAAGAGGATGCTGTAAGGAAGCAGCTTAAGGGCAGGAGCAGATGCAAGGCGTCCGCTGTCCTGGAATCGAATGAAGCCGTTGTGGAGGAAAAGAGGATTTTTCCACTTGTAGGATGATGGGTTAGCGGGAGCCCTGCAACGCAACCATTGTGGAGGAAAAGAGGATTTTTCTGCTCGTTGTTATGCAGGATGATGGGTTAGCAGGAGCTTTGCAATGGAGCCACATCTTCTATCTCCCCAAATCCCACTTTCCAATGAGGATATTCCCACCCACAGCAATAAAGTGTTGATCGCAGCCCCACCAAATTGCATTTGTGTATGTGACGGGCTGTCTGCCGGGCAGAAATATCTCCCTAGCGGGACTACGAGAGGAGGAGGAGGGCAGATGGGAGCCCCGCAGGCAGCATCCCATCCCAACCTCCACGCTCCGCTGCCCGTTAGGCAGGCAGCACAAACCCTGCTGCTCCAGAAAAAAACCAACCCAAAAACAACCCACCATAAGTGAAGTTTTACTTTCTCTTTCTCTGGTCTTTAATTGCAGATCAAAGCCGGCCCTTCAGGCCAGCACCGTCTGCCAGCAGCTGCCTCCGGGCAGGCTTCCAGGCCACCCTTTGGGTGAGGGCTGCCCATCCCATCCTACGCCCCGGCTCCTCTCCTCCTGCCTGCTCCTGCCTGTTCCTACCACAGGCAGGGTCAATCCGTGCCGTTAACCCTCCCAACCAGTAGCTGTGGGAATGGAGGGGCTGCAATCCAGCGACTAAGAATGAGATCGGGTTTTTTTCCGGCTTCGCATGACCTCCCAAGAAAGCGAGGGATGTGCGACCGGCTCCAGCATCTTCCCACAGCCACCTCCAGGCTGGCCCCCGGGAGCCGCAGCCCGGCCGGCGGCGAGAGCTGCCCTTTGCAGTAACTTTGCACAGGAACAGAGACTTTTCTTTAAAAAGCAACCACGCACTACAAAGGTGATACCTCTGGATGCAATTTAAAAGGAATATCAGAAAAGGCGCAACCCTAAATAATTCACCCGAGTGTGCTCCTCCTTGCATATAGAGGGTTTCATAAATGCAACCAGCTACAGTCCCGGCAACATGAGGAATTACTTACATTACTCATTAATCATTCCATATGCTAAAATTACTGAAGTGTGTAATTAAATGCTCTGGGGGCAAAGACAGCAAACAGTTATAGCCAAAAAATGAGCAACTCACAAGCACAGCTCTCTCTGCTGGACAACGGTCCAGGCCACACTGGACCCTAACTTTACAAATCAGGGGACTTCCAGAGACAAGAGTGACACTGGTAGAGCATGGATGACTTCTTTTCCCTTCTGCCTTGAAATACCTACTCAGTTTTCCTCGGGGAGACAATTAGCATCATTAATACGGGGTACGAGTGCTCTCTGCAGCCAGCCTGTGCCGAGATGCTGCGGAGGGCAGGAAAAGTTAATGGAGAAAAACAGGGCAGAATAAGCACTAAAAGTGGGGGGGTGGGGTGGGGGCGTGGAAAGAGGGAAATGGGCAGGTTGGGGAAGTGTTATAGCACGGTCTGCAAGACCCCAAGAGACGCTTGTGTTGGAGGAAAAAAGGAAAAAGCAAGCTCCCCAAGCTGGGACGATCCCACCACTCTACAGACGCTCTAATTTTTGGCAAGCCGCAGCGGGCACCGAGGTGCGGGGCAGATATCCCCCACGCCTTCCAGGAACGAAATGCCCTGTGCAAATTCAGCATGACACCCCTGGGATGATTTTGCAGGGCAGAAAGCCTCTCGCCTGGCAAGCGCGTGACCTCCCGGCTGAGATTAGCTCCTGCCTCCGTCAGTGCTCAGCTCCAGGACCCCGTGCTTGAGGACGTGTCTGACCCACGGCACAGCACCAAGGTCACACATAGAGGAAGAAATGACGGACGGTGACTGGGATTTGCATGGAGTGGTTTGGTGTTTGCCCCAAGGAGCTTTTGGTTCCTGTACAGCATAAATAAATAAATAAATAAACAAATAAATAAATAAATAAAAAATCTGTATGTCATCCCACTGGGAAGCTTTTCCCTGGTCTGCAGACATATTTGGACACCTATATAATACAGATATAACAGGCATATTTAGACACCTATTATATACAGGTGTATATCTAAGAGGTGTATTTGGACCTATATATATTTGTATGTATAATACGTGTATATGGTGCCCAAATACACCTCTTATATCTATATTATATAGGTGTCCAAATACTTCTGCGGACCAGGGAAGAGCTTCCCAGCCCCTCCAGCTCCAGCACTGCCAGCTCCCTGCATCCTGGTACCCTCTTCCCTGAAGCTGATGTTGAGCTGACGCGGCCGTCTTCCCTGTAACTCTGCTTAACATCTGTCTCCCGGTAAACACAAAGACAAGGGCTAAACAAGATTTAATCGCTGTATTCGGCCACGTAGTTTCTGTCCGTCCTCAAACAGCTCCGGCTGGTAAGAGTCACTGAAAGGTGAAGTTTCCAGCAAAAATCCTGCTTTCCCCAAAATCGGGAATATTTATTCCAGCAGGCCAGATGCCATGGGAGGCAAGTCAGAACGATCCTTGACAGATGTGTCCCCCCTGCCTGCTGCAGAGACCTCCTACCACAGCTGGGCTGCAACTACTCGAGCGGCTTTTTCCCCTTCCACATCTTTAAATATTAGCATTATTCTGCTGGTTTGTTCATAAATACACTGAGAGCCTTGGAGCTGAATAAATAGCTGCTTCAAGCCCATGTAAGGTTCTGACTGCTTGGAGGCGTCACTGGAAGATCTCTTGTTACGTGATTAACTGTATCAGAATTTCCTGACGTGACTCCCTGCTAGAAAGATTCACCAACTTCCAAGCAGACGCCTGTGACCTCTCTGTCTAGCCTGGCATTAAAAATGGCAATGGGAGACAGGGCAGGGAAGCAGAATCAACTGGGAAATAACGCTGGCTAAGCCTTTTCTATTTTAAGGAGAAATTGCCCAATATTTGTATTTAAAAAAAAAAAACAAAACAGGAAAGCAACAGCACAAATTTGTAATCAGCTATATATACCGACCTAACCACAGATGCGCTGGAGGCTATGCCGTAACACCGCACGCACAGTTGAGCTCTTCCTGCCTCACAAAATAACTGGGTCAGCCAAGAGTAACCCTGGCTGCTTTTTGAGAGCAGGAATAGATTTACGACGGCCGAGGTCAGGTTGCAGGCTCCTTTTGGAGGGGAGCAAGCGGGAAGGACACTGGTACGGAGCCCATCCCGAGCGCTTATTTGCGTTTCTTGGAGCGGAGTTTACCATCTCCTGGTGGTTTTTTTGGGGGGGGAGGAAAAAGAAGCACTGGCTTTTGGGAGGAGAAATTTGTGAAGATGGGTAAAGAGTGATGCACAAAATCAGCAGCCTGTGACAAGCCCTGTGTACCTGGTCGGAAATAATCCACCCTTTCTCCTGGGGTTTCTCCTCAACCAGGGAAAGGAGTCTGAAGACAAGCTGGGGAGGAGAGGGGGAGACTCAGTTCCTTTCCTCCACCAGACAGTTTTACAGTAAAGCATCATCACTTAATCTCTAATATGATTTTCCACTGAAAGAGAACCCACGGAGCTGGCAGGTTTCCTATTTCAGGGTTTGTTTTTCATCTAGCACATAAATTTGCAGAAAAAAAATTACGACCCAACACCAGCAGCCTTAACATAAAGCAGGGCAGCTACTGCCTTGCCTAAGATCAAACCAAGAACAGCCTTGCTACGAAACAGAATTCAGCCCAAAAAATGTATTTCTTCTCATGTTTGCAGTACGATCAGTCCCGTTATTTAAGTATTTACACATAAAAGATTAGATTTGCAAGGGAAAAACAGGGGATACCCAGGCTGCTCGATGCCCAGGTGACTGTTGGGTGTTTGAAGCTGGAAAATAACATTAATTTAATAAGTTTATGAGATGAGCACACATGCCAAAGGACAGGCAGGAGCCAAACCAAACGATGACCTCCCCACTGGCGGCTGGAAACCGGTGGCTTTCAGCACTCGCTACTTACTGAACGTTTTGCAGATGTCAGAAACGGCCTTGAAGACCCTGTCCGAGAAGTTGACTTTCACCTTGACGTACTTCATGTTGGGCAGCTGAAGGCGAAGAAGCTTATGCTGAGGTGTGAACTGGAGCTTGGCATCAGCCTGTATCCCGTATTTGTCCAACGTCCAGTGCGTTTTAAGGAGCCAAGTTTTCTTCTTTTCCCACCACAGCGCGTGATCCGACCAGTCTTTCTTGACATCTAGAACAAAGAAACCATTTTGTCAGTTAAAACCAGGACCAGAATTAGCCTTCAAAAGACAAAAGCAGAAGTTTAAATGCGTTTAACCAAGAAGCGACTATTGATCCAAAAATGCCGGCAGCCCTTTTCAGATATAAATAATTGCTTGCACTCAATAGCATCTAGAAGCCACCTTGGAGATAAAAGTAGGAAAGAACCCAAGAGGAATAAAGGTGAGACACAACGTGCCTGTGGATCACTCAGCCCAGCAGTGATGAGGCTGGAGCATGAAGCCAAGGGGGTCATGAATGACCCGACACCTTCCCCGGGAGGGATTTTGCACAGTTTTTTAGGTTAACTATCCATTCTTGAGTTTCCCCATCCCCACCACGTAGGAAACCTGTGCTACCCAAAGGCGAGTGCAGCCACCTGGGCACACACACAGAAAGCGGAACTAGAAAGAGGTCTGCGAGAAGAATTTGACACTGTGTCTTCTCCAGGTCTTTCAGTTTCTACAAACAAAACTGGAAAATTCCCAAATGAAACTAAAAGTTACTTCCTAAAGGAACAATAGTGCAAAACGCAACAGCCATGTCTCCTTCCAGCATGGACGTAACCACAGGCTCTTTGAAGGTCACCTCCAAGTTGGGAAGCATTTGGGGAACCAAAGCATGGTGATAACTCCAAAGACAGCCACTGTGCAGTATTTTCCCTAACACCTGGAATATTTTTCACTCCCACCTGCCCTGGTCTCCCCAAAGCCCCCCGCCATGCCTGCAGAGCATCTTCCAGTCCAACAACCACCAACCGGCGTTAAAGGTTCAATGTTCCCCCTACCATACAGGAGAAAGGGAAGGAGAAGGGGAGGAAATGGTCCAGGCACTGCAGGTGCATTTTTGCAAAGTTCTGATTAACCTAAACCCTCCAGCTCCAAAAATACTGACCGTGGGGGATGTCAGCATCAACGGCGAGAGCAGTGCAGACAGCCAGAGCTCTCGTTTCAAAGGAAAAACCAAATGTTTCCGCAGGATGTCATCTGGGCAAGCACACAAGAACCTCAAGAGGCTGCAGGACAAGTTACAGGGACACTTCTGCACTTGATATTGCAAATGATAGAGTTACCAATAAGTTTTGAGCTTATGGACTTTGTATGAGGATTATTTTAATTTTCATAATAAAAAAGGAGCTTGAAAGCAAGGTACTTTCCAGGTTAAGGCACCAGTAATAAAATAATTCAGTTTTCAACTCCAGATGTGCTTTGGATCTTGGATTCCCAACAAGAAACATCAGTTTAACCCAAATTAAAACTGCCATCTGACATTTATCGCAACAGCTCCTTCCTCCGTCCTTCGGCAGCGATGCTCGTGCATGGCAGGGCACCAGCCAGAAAGCCAGGGGCAAACCCAGCAGAGTCCAGGAGCGAAGTCCCAGCAGACACACCACCGAACAGGCTGAAGGTACCAAGGAACACACTCAGGGACAGACAGACACACTCCGGGACAGACAGACATCATGAAAACTATCTCCACGAGCCACGTCTGAACTTAATCAAGATGAGAACAATGTGACAAATGAACTTTTTTCTGTCCCTATCTGAAAACGGGATCTCAAGCTCAGGGTTACTGAGAAAAGCCAGCAGCTTTTTTTTCTTTTTTTTCTTTGAACTCCTGGTATAATGGCATAATCATGCAGCCAGAAAGTGGAAACGTTCAGCTAGACTTTTCAACAGCTTTGTACAATCAAATTAAACAAAACCAAATATAGAAAAGCATGCAAACTTGCACAAGCCTTGGCTACTCTCAAAAAAATCTGAGAAATCATTACAATGGACTTTGGTAATGAAGTCCAACTTCTGCCCTACTGAAAGCTGAATAAATTGGCACTGCAAGTCTGGGGCAAGGGGAAAAAAAAAAAAGGGGTGGTGGTGTGCATTTTAAATCACTAACACTTATCCCTAACGGAGGGGATTTGGGTTTACACTGCAGATTAACCTTTCAGGCCATGGCACGAATATGCACAGCACTGTCTTTCGGCCTGAGAGTAATTAACACTTTGAATTAACAGTGAGATGTTGGCTATGCCCAGAAAGGTAAAGGTCTGTGGCTGCCCCACGGGGTAGTTATATATAAAAGAGCTTGGCAAATGTTTAGCAGCTGACTTGCGGGGTTGAGTTTAACACTAACACGTTGACAAGACAAACTTTGGTGCTTTGCAGGGCAGCAGGCATGACCCAGGGCTTGGAGCGATCCTTGCACACCAGGGAATGCCAACCGCCTGGTTAAATCTGATCAAAGGTTCATAAATCTTCACCAGGGTCCCAATTCACGAGTTACTGATTTGTAGGGGTTACAGCTTTACGACAAGGCTTATTATTTCAGCTCAGTCTTTTCCCATTTACTACTGTCACTTGCAGGACTGGCTGTTTCATATTTATCAGAGGCTGGGTAAGTCTCCGAGCACTGCAAACTCATTTTAGAGATCCCAGACCTCGAATTCAAATGGTTACTACAGCTCCAAAGCCAGGCTGCAAATCTCAGTGGAGGTGTTTGTAGATCCAGAAGCTCCTCTGAGCTGTCAAATGCTCCTTGCACATCCCTGAGCTCCTGTTTCCAGCCATGAAGTAAGCCAGCCTTATGGCAATGCTGTCACACAAAGAAGCAGAAATGGTCAGAGCCGGCATCAATCAAAGCAAGTAGGAAAAGAAGCAGAATTGTTCGGTTGGGTGGGAAAATCCACCCATATTAGTCTAAATCAGGCTGATTCCTGCCTACGGCACAGCAGGGGGAGATGAACACCAGAGCCACCAGAATTTAGGCGTCCTCAGTGCAATACAGAAGCTTCCTCCCACCACGGTCATCTCGGGCAAAGGAGAGCACAGAGGGATCCCTGGAAATGAGCTGCACACATTCGCTGGGGTCATCGCAAATCACTGCCACCAAGGCTGCCCTGCCAGGCAAGCAACCTGCCAGGCGAAGGCTGCGGGGCTTTCGGGGAGGCTGTGGAGACGTGGAGGCTGGAGCTGTCAGTGGCAGAGGAGACTGGGAGCTCCAGGAGCCTAGCGGAAAAGGGAAGCACGGCGCTTCCTTCCCGGCATCAAAAATAATCCCCACTCCCCGCTTCCTCCACCTCCGCGAGCAGCCTGAACCAAAACCTCGGCTGCCAGGAGCCCGGCTGGTGGACCCGGCTGTGATATTTATTTATTTTTTATTTTGGAGGAAGAACCTGGTTTTGCATTTGTCTCCAAAACCGTGCCGAGAGGCAGAGATGCAGCATGGGTGATGCTGAGGACGTTTTGTACAGGAAAACCTATGGAGCAAGGTTGCCATCCACCTTGAAAAGCTGTTCAGACAGTCCTGCAAACGCAAGAGGCATCTTAAATGACCCAGACGGCTGCAGAGACCTCTGCGAGGACAGAACGTTACGAGAAGAGATGAAGAACTGCTCAATAAAGTATTTTAAACCTTAACCGTCTTTAGCTTTTAATTCACGCTGGTGCCTCACCGCAGTCACAACGCACTAACTTGTCCAGCATTCATTAATTTTTATTCCCACAGCTACCACTGAATTCACATCTAGAATTCAAGTAGCAGAAAATAAGTCTTAATTGAGATGCGTACAAAGTGTATTTTAATTCTGGGCTTGCTACTGCAAAGATACACACACACACAATTACCATTCAAGCAACAAAGCCAAATTTTGGTAAAGCGCAAAGAAGATCGAGGCAGCCCCATCCGCTCTGCCCGATGGCCCATTTATCCCGGGAGCCAGCCGCTCCAAATGCTTTCCCTCTGCCAATCCACGGACTTTTAAAAGTCCCTTTTCTGCTCTGTTTCTGCAGCGGCTACTGAACCTCCCTTCCTCAGAAGCACTGCCGTCACTTGGCAGGCTCTCTCCGCGAGCTTATGACTTACTAGCAATAGTATACAAGTCTCCGACGTTACATAAACACTGTATTTGCCTTGTTATTTCGGGATATCCCCTATTGCAGATGGGCCCTCCTTCCGTGCACCGCTCAGAACAAAAGAGTCCTGATACGACCGAATAAACCCCTCTTTTTCCCGCCCCCCCACTCCCTGGCACACGGTTGAACCCCATTAGATTGATATTTGGAGAACAGGAGTCTCCAGCAGCGGTGGTCTCCAGCTCCGGGAAAAGCTCCCGCTGGGTAGCACCAGATCCCCTTTCACACACACATCCCTGATTAAATCCATCGGAGAGCAAAGAGCCTAGGAATGCCTCCATCACCTTAATATCGGAGGCAGATTATTAGAAAGCTCCTGCGTAACCTTCAGTAGGTACGTAGGGAACTTCTGCAAGCCTGTCTGGTTTGCATCATGGGGTTTTGTTTGATTTTTGGAAACAAAAGACTTGCAGCTGAAGCTGGTTCCCCTGCAATACTTCCCACCTTAGGAGAGGCAGCGGATGCAGCCAAAGCAGAGGTTTCAGTTCATTTCTTAATTATAATTGATGGCTTTTAGAGCAACGGATTCAAGTCTTGAGCCCTCCTGGGGGAGCAATAGGAAAGGACCATCCGCCTCCGGTACAAAACACGGCAGAACCAAAGCCCATCCACCCCATCAGTTGTTTTTCCATGGGCACAGAATTAGCACAGCAGCCCTCCCTGGTCCTGGCTCTTCCCCAGCAGTGAGTGTGCACCAGGGGTGCCTTTAACGATGATTATTCCTGCTCTGGTCTAGTCACGCTTGAGAAGCTGAGATAGTAGAGTGTCTTTCCATTATCCATGCAGTACCTCAAATTGATCCATATATATATATAAAAAAAGAAAATATATTATGTATATAAACATATATATGCTTATTTACATAATATATAATATATGCATATATTAAAATATATACACAAAATATGCATATATAAAATTATATATACACATATATGTCATATATGCACACACATGTTTATACAGACACACATATAAATGTTATGTAGAAAAGATATGGTGCAGTGGTTGAAACCAACTCACAAGCTAAGCATTTCCTCTTGCAAAAAGTGATTTCTTTTTTTAACTTTGTAAATGACTGAGGAGAAAAAAAAAAAAAAACAAAAAACCAAACTTTCCAGCTTTTCAATGAGTCTGGTGCAGGTGGGCTGAAATTGGTCGAAGGTTTTTATAAGGATGGAACAAAAAAAAAAAAAATATTGGGTTGCATTTCCTTTTTTTTCTTTTTTCTTCTTTTTCAAATTAATATGCAATACACATTCTACTGAAAAAAATACAGATGCAGACAGCACGTTTAAAACCCCGACTGCAGGTAGCAGACAGCTCGAGAGGCAGTTGGGGGATTAAAGTACCTTTAAGCTCAAATACCTGCTGATAACACATTAATCCAGCGCTCGCAAGCCCGGAGGAGCGGCCAGGGGTTCTCCAAGCCAGAGGCTGGGTGTTGGCTGGCTACACACCCCTCTTGGGAAGCCTGCAGGGAAGAAAAACTCCTTCAAAAGAAAAGAGACCTCCAGCAATAAATAGTTGGGGAGTGCCTCTGCGTCCCAGGCGAGCTCACCGGGAGGGGATGCACCCTCCCCTCCGCCCTCCTGTCCCCTCGGGATGCACCACACGGCCACCGTGCGCGGAAAGCAAGGCAGAAGTATTTAAACACTTGAAAAGGAGAGCAATTTAAGACTAAAAGTAAAAAAAGAGGGGAAGGAAAAAAAACCTCAACAACATAGCCTCATGTGGTTGCCTTGGTAGGTTTTCCTTTTCCACGTACTATCAAGCGGTGTGAGGTCTGAAGGCGTATCTTCACACCACTAAAAACATCAGAGAATACTGCAAACGTTCCCAAAACATTCGGAAGTACCAAAAAATGGCTAACCTGGTGCATGCAGCAGGACAGAGGGGCCAGGGTAGGGCAAGAATAAAGAAGGGTCTTATAGCCAAGAGCACTGCTGAAGGTCCCGCTCCAGCCAGCGCCTGCTCTTGTGGTCATTAATATTATTTACTTTTCAGAAACTACCGATAAACCATTAAATACCGCTGCGTTTCCTTCCCCCACCTGCGGATGCTGATGCAGGGATCGGCTTCTGCATCTCAGTGGATCGGATCCAGACCCATGCGGTTTGCTGGGAATGGCTGCAAGATCATCGCTTGCTTTTGGAAGATCCTCCCAGCCGGTGCAGGGATTGGGATTTCATGAGACAGATGTGCCCAGGCTGCTCTGCGACCCTACAATGCCAGCGAGCTGACCAGCTCATTTTGGGCTAACATCGTTGCAGTCAAAAATAAGGCAAAAAAAGCAAGCCAGAATTTTTTATTTTTATATATATGTGTGTGTGTGTATGCACGCATGTCTATATAACATATTTATCTATCAAATATATATTTATACATGCAAATGTAAATATATATTTATATATAAAAATACAGGTACATACATAGCTGTATCAATATTTTATGGGGGTCTATATAAACACTTACACACATATATCTACATAGCTGAACCCACTGCTCCCTGTGGGGAGGGACAGGACACCACCTCCCCGCTCCTCATACTGACCTCTTTAAACACAGATTCCTTTAAACATGCCAAAGCCACTCCTTCTAGCATAATTATGGGGGAAAAAATTAAAAACAGAGCTGTTTTCATTTATCTTGAGCCCAACAGAAATGCTGATCTGTTTTGCTGGGTGACACGGTCTCTGTCTTGGGGCAGAATCTGTTTTTTAATGTGGATTTGAGTCTTTTGGGGTATGGTGCGCACTGGAGCAGACTCCCCTCCTCTGCCCAACGGGGATTTAATTGCAGAACAAAGTTCAAAATGGAACAAAAACCCTTCCAGCCTCCGGTCACGACACTTGAAAAATTATACTTTGAAACACAGAGATAAATATCCTATGAAATTATCGTGAGACTGCTGTAATAAAGCTGCAGCCACAACAATCTGATGCTCTTGGTACTAAAGAGATTTAATAGGGGGTTTTAATCGCGTGCCCTATAAATATTTGACACAGGCTACAAAAAATATAGTGTACAGCAGCCATCCTGCAGCAGCCACCTGCAGAAGGGTTTTTCCCCACAGGTAAATAAAAAGTGGTACCTCAAATTCTCCTGTATCCCCCACCACAGGCAACTATCACCCCTACTTTATCCTACTTTGTTTTCAGGAGAACATCTACACACCCCCACAGAGGTGTCCAAAACAGGGCAGACCTGTGCTGGAGTTTAAGAAGAACACTTCTTGCATGAAAAATAGTTTGACTTGTTTAAAAAAAAAAAAAAAAAATGGACAAAAGCAGCCTTGTTCCCAACACTGTGATTCCTGTGACTGCGACCGAGCGCAGGAGACCTCCCTCTTGTCCCAGCGTGCCAGGGGACACGCTCATGGTTCACCGCCACAAAATCCTGACGTCAAACCACGCGGCGTAGTCGCAGAGAGTTATTCAACAGCAATGAAAAAAGGAGGAGGAAAAAAACCCCCAAAACCTGTGGAGGGCACTGAGCACATCAGGACGCAACACGGAATGCAGATGTTCTACATGTCCTTGCTCAGAAAAACTCTGGAGCGTCTTCTGCTAATGAGGGAATGCGCTGCTACACTGCTGGAAAAATAAGTGTCCTTTTATTGGGTTTATAGGTGAGGTTTACAAGGGCAAGCCCACGTCTCGACAGGGGAGGGATGGTAAGTGAAGCGCCGAAGGGGTGACAAAAACACGCAGCGGTCAATGTTTTTGCTGCTCAAACCCAAACCCTCCTCCTGAAGAGCCCACCACGTACACAGCCCAGCAACGAGGCACGGCAAAAGCCCCCACGAAACGTTCCTGCCTGGTTTCTAAATCATTGGTATTCTTTTACAATCCACGTGCGGAGCAGGGATGCTGTACAAGCCTGCACCGTCGATGAGCATCTTTGCAAAAGCACGAGGCTGATATATTGAACCCAAATGCTCCCAAAACGCTGCTCCTGGCAGCCCAGGGCTTTGCTCCTCCATGCTCGAGCTGCTCAACCCGTGGGATGCTGAGCCTTCAAGCATCTCTGCTGGAGCCAGGTCCGCACTCAGGGGAGAAGAGCAAATCCCAACAAGCCTGAAAGTTACTTTTTTTTTTTTTTTTTTTTTTTT
>VFFE01007238.1:2237297-2313051 GCA_008921705.1 Burhinus oedicnemus | reverse complement strand
GCTCGGCTCGGCTCGGCTCGGCTCGGCTCGGCTCGGTCCGGCCCGGCTCGGCTCGGTCCGGCCCGGTTCGGCTCGGCTCGGCCCGGTCCGGCCCGGCTCGGCTCTGCCCGGCTCGGCCCGGCTCGGCTCGGCTCGGCCCGGCTCGGCTCGGTCCGGCCCGGCTCGGCCCGGCCCGGCCGGGCCCGGCTCGGGGGCCGGCGGTCCCGGGGCGAGCGGAGCGGGGAACTCCTAAGCCAGCCCGGAGCGCGTCCTCTAGGGCCAGTGGAAACTCCATGTCCCGAACAGGCGTGGGTGCTCTGAGCGCCTTTCCGCGGCAGCCTTGCCCCGCTCTGCTGCCTCTAGGGTGGGTTGTTGTTTTTTTTTTTTAACACCAGCCAATTTAAAGCCCCTAATTCCAAAGCAGAATATTCCTCGTTAGGCGAACGCCTTACCTTAGCATCGCAGCCCACGGCCCACGCCGTGCCCGCGCTGAGGCTGGGCAACGTGCTGGTTCCCTCCATCCTCATCGTCTGTGAATCTAGGAAATAGGAACTGTCTTTAAATAAAGGTCTGAACCGGCACAAATGGAGTAAAAAAAAAAAAAAACACCATATTATCCGCTTCCTGTAGCTCTCCACCCAATGATACATACATCCCGCCAAGGCAACCGGGCTTCCTGAAAAACCGTCACGCGGAAAGGGCTGCGCTTTGAGGTCCAGCGTGGTGGTCGGTGGCAGCGGGCAGGATGCATCCCGTGCCGTGCCGGGCCATGGGAAGCCGCATCCCGACAAAGCTGTGCCCTCCCCGCCAGCCTTGGGAATGGCTCCGCTGATCCAGAGCTTTCTCCACGAGCGCCGTTCCCGCATCCCGGGCTGCGAATGGCAGCGGGAGCTTTGCCATTGTGAAGGCAACAAAACCCTCTTAATGGGGATGAGAAAGTCTTGCCGCCTTTTCACTTCTGCTGTTATAATGGAGATATTTATAAAGGGCTGCTCCTCTCTTTTCCCATACGCATTAAGAAAAGCTTTCCTGAGCTCGCTCCGGGCAGAATATACTGAGTTTTATCCATAAACAGGCGGTGGAGGATTTGGGCTGAGGTGACTTGATGGGCTTAAAGGTGTCTTCCAAGCCAAATGATTCTATGATTCTATCACGCTGCCGGAGGGAAACTGGGTAACGCTGCCCCGAAGGGTGGGAGGATGGACAGCAGACCTTCCCCCCCACCCCCCAAAAATCCTCCCTGGGCCTTAATCCCTGTCAATGTAACCCCCGTTTCATCCCCCCAAATGTAGAGGCTAATTTGCAGGGGGATGGCTGGGGAGGGCAGGGGAAGGCTGGTGTGTAACAACAAAGCTTTCACAGATTGTATCTCCGTGTTCTTCCAGTGTGAAACAATAGGGCAATAAATAGAAAGGGTTACTCGCAACCCCAACGGCTTGGACGAGTTTCCCAGCTGATGCAATTCAATACGGCTCCGCCGGAGCTAGTAACCTTTTAGTACGGCTGATTGCACGCCGTGGCGTAGAGCCTGCCGGTTCCTTGTGCTCTTCAAACCATTTGCGGAGTTTCTCTTTCCCCGAGGATGGGGAAAGCCGTTCTCTCTGCCCTCTCCGTCCCGGCCGGGGCTGGGTGCCGTCGTCCCCGGTGCTCTCCTTTCCTCCCAGCGCCGCTGCTCGGCGGTGGGTGTGCGGAGAGGCGGGCGACGTGATCTCCAATGCTCGGCCGAGACGTGAAGCAAGGTCAAAAATGTACCGGCGAGGCTCTTGCGTCAGAGGCAGCCAAGCATCCCCGGGGCTCTTCCCACTGTTTGCAAGAAGTCCTCACTCCGTACAAGCAGCCATAGCCAAATAAGGTGCGGAAATGCACGGAGGCTTCCATGGGGATGGGGATGATACCTACCAGATCTGCCGGCAGCGCAGCTCCCAGCCTGCCGCTCCTCCTGCCTCTGCTCCGCGGGAACCGGGATGCTTTTCCAATGAGATGACTCAACCGGCATCTTTGGGAAATCGGCGATGAAGCTGAGCGGCTCCTTCCCCGTTGTGGGTTTATTCGAGTCATTTTGCCCTTTTTTTTATTCATGATCCCTTGTTTTTTTGGTTTTTAAACTGTTGCTGAAAGCAGCTGGCTTTCCTGCCTGGCTGCTCCGGGGCTGCGGGCGAGCCGGTCAGACTGGGTCTTTCCAGGGTGACCGGCCACGGAAATCTGCCCTGTGCATTTGGGTGCCTCGGCTGGGTGACTGGAGCAGAAAAAGCAGCAGGATGGAGCACCCGGCCCGTCTCCACATACAGAGGCAGAGAAATTCCCCAAACCTCCATGTAAACAAAAGCTCCGTTTCCTCAAGTGCTCCAGCCTGGCTGGGTGCAGCGTGCCCTGACCTGGTGGTGGGCAGCCCCTGCTCGGTCCCCCGTCACCCCTCCGGTTCACCCGGGTCTCGCTATTCCCCGTCTGCAGCTTCTTCCTTAAGGAGGGCGAAGTTTAAAAAGAAAACCCAAAAAAAGGTGAAATGCAGATGCCTGTTTGTCCCCCGGCTCTTTCTGTGTCTGACACCTCCCTGCCTGCCTGCTCCTTTACAACCCGCTGCCACTGCCACCGCTCCTCTTCACACGGGGTTTGCAAGCTCTTTGCTTCTCCCTCAATTTTACTCCGAGCCCTTTACAGACGTCCCTTCAGCGAAGGGGGACTTGGGAGCGTTACCTGAGGCCCTTTGAAAAAAAGGCACTACTAGAAATAAACTTGGGCAGCGACTGAACAGCGGCACAAACCACTTATCGCCTGCTCCCGCATCTCCGGCACCGCGTAACAGCAGGTGAGAGAGGTTCAAACCACCTGGGTGGTTTTCTCCATGTGTCTCCTTCCACCTCTAAGCGTCTTTTGGACGTAGTCAAGGTTCACTTTTCACGAATGACCATTTCCCAGCAGAGAGAAGGTCGCGTCCCTGGCAAAGGAAACGTGCTGGGTAACTCCGCTTCCTTGTTTATTCCTGGCCACATTCGTTCTTCCCTGATTTTGTCATTTCGGAAATGTCCACGTGACTTGGCTTTTTCATTTTTCTGAATGTACATGCGGAGGAATGAAGCTGTCATAGGTACGTGTTGTACAAACGTGGAATCACCTGAATAACGCATAGAGTTATTCAGCATCCTTGTAATGAAAAGATGGATAATATTTGGGATCAAGGTCTTGAAGAAGCACTTGAGATGTGGAGGTTGAGTCTTTCGAGATTGTAGTATTTCCCTCTTGTGGTCTTGTAAAGATTATTCAGCATCTCCATACCTCACTGCCCGGCAGTAAAATAACAGTTGCTTATGTCCCGTAGGACACGACTCCAGCGATGCAGTCCCACTGCTTTGCTCATGTGTGGCCTTCCTCCGGGCTCGTCAGCTCAGCTGGATGTAATGTTTGCTTCTGATGAAGGAGGTCAGAAGAATTCCTAGGAGTTTGTCTCATCTTTGGGCCTGTCCGTAACAGGGCCTCGGCACCCTTTTCTGAGCGTGTTTGTAGCTGGTGTGGTGTCTTTGGGTTTTCCCGCTGGCTGTGGGGGAGAACGGAGATGACGGCAGGTTCAGAGCTGGAGGGGTACGTGGGGCCCAGGGTTGAACACACAAGGCAACACTGCAGATCTTCACAGAGTCTGAGGGCCAGGAATAGGTCTGTAGACTCAAATCCTCATGTCTTCAGGATGGGACATTTGTCCTAGTTACTCCAAGTAAAAGTTCAGGCAACCTGATGTGGAAATGCAGCTGGGTGCTCTGGGCGAGGAGTACTGATGCCAAGATGGGCATCCTTACCTAAAACGAGAGCCATCGACTTTAGGAGGGCCATGTGGCCAGCTCTCTCCTGATGGCCAAGCAGACATGGGGTGACGCCAGGGACCAAGATTTGAGACTGTCACAACCATCCAGCTGGGTCCTTCATGCCCAAAGGTTACAAAATACATGCCTGCCGCTGGAATGAATCCTAGCTTGCAAGAGATAGCTACGCTCAGATAAGAGACACGAAGCCAGAGTGAGCTACCTCCTCCCTTGATAAGTCAAGCCAAGGTTTCGTTGCCCTACAGCTACAAAATCACATCTCGTTTCCATCCTGCATGTGCCTAACATCAGCCGCGGTGCACTGGAGCCTGCTAGGCTTGTGCCGCGGGACAAACCCCGCTGCAGGGCTCTTCTCTGTCCCCTCTTCACCTTCTTTCCAGGAATTGGGGTCAATTAAGCTCTTGAAGCCTAAGGCTGGGAGGTTTGTTTCCCGGCCTCTTCTTCCGCAATCAGCTCTTCATAACAAATAACTCCGCTGGCTCTCCTGACTCGATGTGTGTCAGGCATTAATTTCCTGTTGACATTAATCCCTGTGCCGTCGTTTATCTTTTATCCTTTTTCTACCATGCGGTTGTGTCCTTCTGATGTTTCCAGTGACCTCCACCGAGTGTGACTCTTGCCTCGGCCCAGAAAGGAGGCAACGTGCCCCAAATCACTCTCTAGTTGTCCCCAGGGTCAGAAGAGTCCTTGAACTTTTTGTCTGAAAGGGCCGGAGGGTCCTGGAGCACCCTCTTGACGTCTGTTTTAGCCACAGGGAGTTGTTAGCAGGACACTTGAATCCACGTGATGGAGAATTTGGATAAATCCCAGGTAAATTCTCCTAAAAGTTGCTTCATCCTAGGGCTGAAAGTGTCCTTCCAGCTCCCTGCCTGGTGCCGAGTGTCTCACAACAGCCATGCCCAGGACCCCGCTCCCATTGTTGATCTTCCTCTGCATCGCTTGTGCCTGGCTCGTGGGTTTGGTACTGCTCACCATCCTCACCTTGGACTCTTAATGTCACCTTGTGACTTGCAGCAACAAATCGCGCTGCTCTGCACCACCCGTGTTTTAGTAAAGGATGGGGCAGAAACGCTGCCGAGGGATGCAGGAACGGGTCCCTCTCAGCTGCTGCCATCCCCATCGGTCTTTCGGCCAGCCCCAGGACCCCTAGTGATGTTGGACCATTGCCTCCGTCCAGCCCACCACCCAGGTTTGCAAATTCTTTTGGCAAAAGCTGTCCCAAACGTAGCTTTCCCGGGCTGCTTGCACCGGCTCTTGGAGGTGCTCTCCCATGGATGCTTGGCATGGTGCTGTCAGCAAGCACTCGGTGTAACTCATTTTCTAGAAACCCAGGATGGAAAATGCTGTGTTTTGATGAGGTAATGCCAGAACGCAATCAGTCTGTAGAGTTTTTTGGCTAAAAATGACTTTGAAGGGTACTTTGCCGCACTACTGGTTTGCGCTTGTCCACGAGAAAGGGGGTAACTCCAGCCCAAAGGTTCAAATACCTCACACCCCTCCTCTTCTCCTGCAACATACAACATATTAAACCACTTTCTATGGTCCATCAGATTTTTTGAGCCTTTGCCACTCCCGTTCTGGCTTTTCTCCACCTCCAGAAGGCCTCCTATTCATTTGCCTTTAGGAATACAAAGTACAGGCTGGAAGGCTGAATTTCTCCCGTGGTGCTGGGGCTAAAAGAAAACCCAAATGTCATGCAAGGCGCAGTCACCATCCCTGGAGCTGGTGCCTCTGGGCTGTTAGAAGAAACACCCCGGCGTCATTTATCCACTGCTAGTCAGCAAGAAGAAAAACCAAAAATCCCAAATAATTCATCTGATGGCTCTGACACCGTCAGCTGCAGAGCCGGCCAGCAGAAAGCGTCTATTTGGAAATGATTTACTGGGAAGCAGTTGGGGGGGAAAAAAAGAAAAAAATCCCCAAATCACACCATCAATTATGCATAGCTGCTATACAGGCCCTTTCTGGGCAGCCGCTTGATGGGAAGTGGAGCTGCGGGAAAGCACCCTGCGCTGGCAACCAGCACCCTGTAGATCTCCCCAGGTTGCGAAGGAAGGGAGGAAAACTGCCCCCAGCACCCCGCGTAGCCCCGTTCTGTGTATTTGGAGAGCAGCAGCCCCGTGGCTGGCATCACCAAGTGCTACAACATCAAACCCCCTACCCCACCCCCGAGCCCTGACATTGATGCTTCCCGTTATCTCTCCAGCCCCAGCTCTCCCCTCCCCAACGGTCTGGGCAAACTGGCTCCCAGCCCGTGGGTTTTCCCTCTATCAGTGCAGGGAGCAGTGTGCGAAGCTTGTCCGACACACTTCGTTAGGGGGCCCGAGGGTTGTGGAGGTGTAGGGCACCCCTGAGACATGCCGGACCATTCCCACCCCTATGGATGTGCGCTGGAGTTGGGTCAAAATGAACTCAAGACATGTGGGGGTCAAAGACAAAGCCCAGCAAGAGCAGATCCATGTCCTGCCCAGGTCTGGGGTTTCCCCACACCAGTTTTTCTTTATAAGCATTGCTTGAATCCCTCTGTGCTGTGAAAAGTCTTGCTCAGCGTAAGATGAGCTCCCCAGGGCACTGTTTGACCTCATGGCGTTGCAAAAATCACCAAATCTTGAAATAGAGTAGCAAATCCAGCCCTGGGGACTGGCTGTCCAGCAATGCTCAAAGGACATAAGGATGGGGAGGGGCTGGGATGATTTTCCCACTGTGGAAACCCCAGAAGCCCCAGCCTGGGCCACCCATCCCCTCTGGCCAGTACTGGGATGCTCCATGCCGGCTGTACCACCAACCCGCTCAGTGCTGGTGTCCTGGTCCCCACCCCGCAGCCCCAGAAGGATGCTCTGAGATGGGTTTATTCTTCATCTCCCATGACCAGGGCTATGATAGCGGCACTGGAGGGGGGGTGAATGGGGAAACCCAGACACCACCCCACGGTGTGGAAAGCAAACACCAGTGGGCAGCTGGGACACACTTGTGGACCAATTAGCCCCCAAAGCCCTACACCTCTCCTTCGTGGGGCATCCTGAGAAGGAGCCATGTGGCCCTGGGCTCCCCAGGGAGGAGCTGCCCAACACCTCCAAGCCTAGCCAGAAGGAACGAGAGGCCGGCAGCGATGGCCCTCCAGAAACACTGCCACTTTGTTCCCATTGTCTGATCCCCAAAACATCCAAATCCTCAGGAATAAAGGACTCTGAGCAAGCCACGCTGGCGCAGGGAGCCAGGAGTTCCTCAAGGCTGCAAAGCCCCAGAGGCCAAACAAGAGTAACAGCAGCCCCATAAATCACACCCGTCCTATAAATCACACCCTCCCGATAAATCCCACCCCTGCTGCGGGAAGCTGCAAAGGCTGGAGAAGGAGGAGGAGGAGGAGGGCATGGAGGATGGAGCCGCTGGGGTTTGGCCGCCTTTGCTCACGCGCTGCCAAAGAACAAAAAGCTCCGAATGAGCGTTTTTATCGAAACGCACGTCAGAGCTCTGCGAAAGCTGGGCTGATAACAGGCACTTGAGCAAAGGAACCGATGCGACGCGGGCACCGGGGGCACATGTGCCTCAGGGGGACATTTGGCCGTGCAGCCCTGATGAAGCCATCATGCAGGGCAACTTCATCCTGTGTGAATCACCCAAATTTGCCCCAGACCCCAGGTTGTGGGTGCAGGGGGAGCGAGCCGGCATCGACCGCTTCACTTGGGCACTCCCCACAGCCCCCCAGACTGCTCTTCTGTCTTGTTTTTAACCAAACACAAGCATATCCTGACTCCCCTTGCTGGGTTTGGGGTGTTTGCTGGACTTTCCTGGTCAAATCTGGGTACAAAAGGCTGCAGCCAAGGAAACTGCAGTAATTTTCTCCCCATTTTACAGATGGAGATGCCGAGGCTGGAGGCAAGGTGGTGACCGACAACCACTGAGGATGCAGCTCCACGCTGGAGCCAGAATCGTGCCGCCGAGCATGGTTTGGTACAGTGGAAAAGCACAACCACGGCTGTGTGCGGGTTTGGGTCAAAAATAATCCAAACTGCTTCCTTTTTCTGGGAAAGTGACACTGGGAGGCTGCAGAGAAACAGAGGGTTAGTGCACCGGCAGACGTGGGGCTGCAATTTCCTGGCCACGTCCGCGTCTCTCTGCTGCGGATTGCTTTGGCTCTCGATGGTCCGCTGAAGTTTTCTGAACTGAATAAAGGGATTTGGGGAACATGAAGCAGAGAACAAAGGCAGCTATTGACAGGGAAGGGGAGTTAATACCTTTTACTTGTCTCTCGGACACCCGAGATGCCCCGTGTAGCTGCAGCGGCCGAGCACATCTGGGAGCCTGTTGCACCAGGGGAAGCTGAAGATGGATGATGCCCAGACAGCTGGATGGTTTTGTGCTTTTTCGGCTTCAGTCTTCACCGGAAAGGTCAGATGCAGGCAGGATGGTAATGCAGTTAGTGCTGGAAAAATAGAGAGAGAGCAAATCGGAGTGGTTTGATAAGGTAGATGTTATTGAATAAGCTGGGTGGGATGAACTTCACCTCCGAGCAGAGCGGTCTGAGCGATGGGCAGCTCCTGTAAGAAGGAGAGGTGGGCTCTCAACTGGCCAGGAACAGGCAACGTGGGGAGATTTTGGGAATCTCCAAAACCCCACCCGAAGCATGAATTTGTGGTGACTTGCGAGCTCCTAGAAGACACGTGGTGGTCTGCAGCCAAGGGTGCTGTCGTGCTCCTACAGTTTCTGTGTCCCCTGCAAAATGGGGACAGGCAGGCTCAATGGGGTCCCAGTTCATCAGCAGTTTGTGGTGAGACGGGATGGTGACGGATGAGGAAAGGTTAGAAGAATTCAGGCTGTTTACCCTAGAGAAAGAAAGACGGCTGATAACATCTTCAGGTAGATAAAAGAGGGTTTATCTGAAGAGAGAGGGATGGAAGAGGGAGGAAATGCTCTGTTCCCCGTTCCCACAATGGTTAGGCAAAAAACAATGGGCAAATCACGTGGGGAAAGGTTCAGGGCAGCTCTTTGGGGAGACTGTTTAGGTGTAAGGGAGTGAAGGACTCCAGAGGGAGGGGAATCACCATCGTCGGAGGTTTTTAAAGCTGAGCCAGAAAACACGTGTCCCAGATGGTCCATGTGCCTGCTCTGTGCCAGCGAGGCTCTCCCACCTTCTCTCATCAGTAAAGGCTTTTGGTGGCTCGTTGCTTAAACTGGAGAATACTGGAGTTGCTGCTTGATCCAAAGACCTTCATTCTCTACAAAAACAGGCTTGAAATTAGTGCCATGCACAGACTTGGTCCAGTCCTCGCTTGCAAGCAAATCTCTGTGCTCCACTGCATGCTGAATCCAGCACTGAGGATGCCCCAATCCCACCACGTGCTGGAAGGATGGCCATCCACTCGTGTCCTTGCAGCCGCCTATGGCTAAGACCTCAGGATGGAGAGGACATCGCTGCTAGACCATCCCGTGGGCCAACAGAAATACCAGCAACAGAGCCCGGGTGGGAGTGGAGTGGTGGCAAGCCGGGGGGAACCAGGACCCTTCATCCCTGCTGCCAGGAAGCTGGTCTGGGATTGCTCCCGAGGTGCAGTAGGATGATACCCATGGGATCAGCAATGATGGCAGAAGGTTGGTCACATCTTGGACCTGCTGTTCCCCGGGGAAGGGAGAGGCCAAGACCAGGTTGTGTTGCATGTATTGTAGCCCGGTGAAAGCTGCAGCTCTCGTGTAGCAGCCACAGCGTGGGTGCTCGGTGCGAAGAGTCAAGCCCAGTCACTAGGGCAAGAAACTGCAGAAACCGGCTTGGAAAAGAATAAAAAAAAAAAACTAGCCAGAAAATAACCCGCTGCATTGAGAGCTGACTGTAAGCGACGGTTCTTTAAACATGGCACAGTATCAGAGCGCTCGAGGAGCTGGATGTGTGTACGAGAGGAAGGTAGCTGGAGGTGGGTGCCAGTATTTTCTGGCAGCGTTGGGTTGGAAATATCCTTCAACTCCTTAGATAGCAAGCCGGAGATTACGATGTGAAGGAATGCACTGTGAGCTGCTGCTGCGCACAGCCGTGGGAGGGTGGGAGGAGAAGCCAAGCCCCATGGCAGCGTGATAGGAAACAGCCTGGAGATGCATGGGGGGGAGGAAGAGAAAATCAGGTCAATGCTCTGAAGTGGCTTAACAGGCCGCCGGGAAGCTCTTGGGAAGGAGACCGGTACAGGGGGAGATGTGTCGGGGGAGAGGAGGTCTCCACGGCAGAGAGATCATAGAATCGTAGAATTACAGAATGGTTTGGGTGGGAAGGGACCTGTAAAGGCCATCTAGTCCAACCCCCCTGCAATGAGCAGGGATATCTTCAACCAGAGCAGGTTGCTCAGAGCCCCGTCCAACCTGACCTGGAATGTTTCCAGGGATGGGGCATCTCCCACCTCTCTGGGCAACCTGGGCCAGTGTCTCACCTCCCTCAGCATAAAACATTTCTTCCTTCTATGTAGTCTGAATCCACCCTCTTTTAATTTAAAACCATTACCCCTTGTCCTATCAAGATGGGGTGGTGGTTATTCCCCATGACCATGGATGTCATGGTAGCAGCTCGGACTGCTGCTCTATGGGTGGCACAAACACAGTGAGAGCCCCGGGGAGCGTGAACCGAACCGACGAGCAGGAGGGAGGTTCAGTGCCACCTTCTAGGGCACGGATGGGGGCACTGGGCAGGTTTGGGGTCCCAACCCAGGCCCTCACCGCCCTCCCATCTTGGCCTGTCAAGTGATGAACAGGGCCAGGACATGCAGTCCCAGGGTTTGCTGTGCAGAGGAAAGCATTTACTGCCTCGTTTGGCTCCCCAAAGCTCTCTGCACCGAGCACCGGCTACTTTTGGGAAACCCCACGTCCATCCTGCAGCCCAAATCCTGACACATCTGCCCGGCACTGCCCAGGTCCTCGGAGGTCCATGGCACCCTGCATCCAGCACTGTCCCCCATGCTGGTGGCCGTGCAGACGGGGAAGGACAAGTCCCGAATGCTTCTCCTTGGCGGGGAACCAGAGGGAGGGGAGGTGATACAGGAAAGTATCTCAACTGCGTGTTTGAACGCACAGCCGGCAAAAAGCTATTCCCAAGACCTCACTCGTTTTCCCAGCTACACGGAAACATGGCAATGGAGAGGAGGAGAGACCTATTTTGGCTGTTTGATGTGCTCTTCCTCCCCAGGGGACTTTAACTAAGGTCCTGAGAAGCCACTGCTGTTTATACTGAGCTTGCAGCCTTCAGCTCCTTACTTTACTCAGTTTTAAATAACACAAATGTTGGGCTCCATCCGTTCCTTTGGGAGATTTCTTTTTTTTTAAAGGCAGAGTCCAGGAGATTGTACTGCCAGAGTATTTTTTCCAAGCGTCAAGTCCCCTGTCCCTCTCTGCCAGGCTGTGGTGTGGCCAGGCTTTGCTTACATCTCTCCAGTGTGTTTTGGGCACTGGAGATGCTGCAAGCTGAGCAAAGATGGGTTATTCCGACATTTGTTCCTTGCAAGGAAACACCTCTGCCTCCCCTTCCATCTCCCGAGTGATGACACCGGACGCTGACAGTGCCAGGCCAGGAAAAAACAGTGATAGCAGCATTGGAAAGAATAAGAAAAGAAAAACCAAACCAACGCACAGAAAAACCACGAAATTCTACCAAATCACATGGAAATTGTGCCCCATCTTGCAGGATTCACTCCTGGATCTCGAAGGAGAGGTTACCAAGGCCATGTGGATGACCACCCTGCGGAGTTTTGTTATTAATGATGTGTCCTTCCTGGAAGGGACCCCAGCGTGAAGATGGTACCTGCTGTCTAATGGAGCAAGACCCTTCTTTTGAGAGCCTGAGTCCTGGGAGCAGGGCTGGCAACTCAGGTGGCTTTGGCATGTGACACCACGATTGCCATCTCCTGTACCCCAGTGACTTGTGGTCATGGTGAGTTGTCTCAGTGTGACATCCCAAGTGGCACAGGGAAAAGCAGCTCTCAGGCTTCGAGGAGGGACAGGGAGGATCTGACTCCCAATTTCCCTTCCCTGGGAGAGGTGCCAGGAGCAGTGTCCTGGTTTGAGCGACACAGAACTGATTTCTTTTCTAATGCTTGGGAAAACTGTACTGTTAGAAGACTCGAGTGTCTGAATTGGTGAAAATATTTACTTTACAGCCAGCGATGCTGTGGGGGTTTCAAGGTCTCGGTGTTTTCGAGCTCGCCAGGTGCGGGGATGAGGAGGAGCGAGACCCGGGCACTTGACCCAAGCTGCCAACAGGGTTATTTCAGACCATCAACGGCACAGTCAATAGAAATTAGAAAGTTTGCTGAGGAGTTTGAGCTCTCCCTTGATGGCGGTGATCCTGAGAACAGTGCCAGAGCCCTGACCCCTTCCCTTCCTCCCGAAGCCGTAGCGCTCCCGGTGTCCCACACTGGCTGTCCCCTGCTGGGAGTGCACGGCTTCCTACGGATAGAATGGGCTGAGTATAATCCTTGGGTATTTTATATTGGTATCGGGATCAATATTCGTTCTTTAGTGTTACTAATGTTAATTATCTAGTCTTATTCCATTAAATCTGTTTATATTTCAGCCCCTATGTTTCCTGGTTTTCTTCCCGATTCCCCCTTCCCGGGTGGGGAGGGGTCATCGGGTGAGAGAATAATTGCCTAAATGACAATAAATTGTTGTGGGTTTCTTGAACCATAACAATCAGGCAGGACCATCCTGTGGTGCCAACTTACCCTTGCGTGTCTTCTGCCATCAACCCAACACCCAGGGATGCACTGCTGGAGAGTCACTCAACTGGAATACCTTTCTCTGTAGCATCACACCGGTGGAGCAGCCGCAGGGAAAACTCCCAGTGTGGGTAAGCCTGGAGTTAACTTTCCAGGCAAAGCTGTAGGAAATGAGAAGTGGTACAAGGCAAAGTGCAAAGGCTGGCGCGTTTCAGCTCTCCTGCATCCCAGATCAAACAGATGGGGATCATCCTGTGAGGCAGAGCAGTTTGGGGAAAAAAAAACCCCAAACCAAAAAAGAATGAGATGGTTCTTTGCTGCTCCGGAGATCATGGGTGACATTCCAGCAGGGCAAGGCATGCTACACGGTCATGTCCCAGCTAATACAAGGAATACGTGGGCTCGTTTCCAAGAACTCTGGCTGTAGGCCAGTCACTTAACTCTCGGCATCTCGGTTCCTTTAGCTGGAAAAGAGGCGAGCTGTTCTTCCTGGCCTCTCTGGCATCTCCCGGGATGTTAGGACTTCGGGAGGTGGGGATGGGGTGTACACCTACAGCCCTACCACAGCAAGGTGTCAGTAGCAGGGTGCGATGGACACTGGTGTTCAGGAGCCCAGTTCCATGCTCACAGGTGCAAGCTGTTTTCTGCAAGGTCAGGTCCAGGAAGTGTCATTTCAATGATTGATGGTCTGCTTTTTTTGGGAAGCTGTTTCCTTCTGTTGGCCAAGCGCTGGAAACTACCCACCGCTAAGGACAGGATGCTGGGAGCACTGGGTTGACAAAAGCTCCGTGCTCCTAACTTGCCCTCTCCGAGGAAATTTGGCATCAGTGGTGAAGGTCACTGCACCGAGAGCTCTGGGGGACAGCAAAAGGAGGCCTGAATGCCATGCCTTAAAAGAAGTCAGAAAAGGACATGTCTGTCTGTCTGTCTGTCCCTCAAAGCTATTTTGCAACCAGCATCTGCCTTAACTTACAGAGATTCTAAAAGCACCACATGGCAAACAGATCAAATGACAAGTTCACCCAATCCAGAAGGGAGAGCTCTTCGAGATTCCCTTGGGCTTTTCCTAAACTACCCAGGCACAACAATCCCCCCCAAACAAACCCCACAAACTGGGGCTGTTCAGCCTGGAGAAGAGGAGGCTGAGGGGAGACTTTCTCGCTCTCTACAACTACCTGAAAGGAGGGTGTAGAGAATGGGGGGGTCGGTCTCTTCTCCCAAGTAACAAGGGATAGGATGAGAGGAAATGGCCTCAAGTTGCGCCAGGGGAGGTTTAGATTGGATATTAGGAGAAATTTCTTCACCGAAAGGGTTATCAAGCATTGGAAGAGGCTGCCCAGGGAAGTGGTGGAATTGCCATCCCTGGAGGTATTTAAAAGCCGGGTAGACGTGGTGCTGAGGGACATGGTTTAGTGGTGGGTTTGGCAGTGTTGGGTTGGTGGTTGGACTCCATCATCTTAAAGGTCTCTTCCAACCTAGGTGATTCTGTGATTCTATGATTCTATCTGTGTGCAGGACGTGAAGGACACTGGCGGGCATTGGAGCAAGACTGCCCGGCCTCCGGGAAACCATTTCTGGGGCAGGAGAGCTGTCAAACACACAAAGCACCCAAGAACCAGGTAAGCATCTTCCTGCTCCCACCGCTCTCCGGGACACCCGTCCTCTCCTCCCGGGAGCTGGGACGTTGTCGAGCTCGCAGAGCCGATTCACAAAGCTAACCGCAAACTAGAAAACCTTATGTCAGGAAGAACTCACAAGGCATCCTAACCAGAAACATATTTGGGGAGTGAGTCAGTGGAGGGGGAAGCAAAAAGAAAGTTGCACCCTTTTACTTGATGATTAAAGCATATGGCAACAGCCAGTATTGTGAACAACACTCCCCACTCCAGCCACCGAGCCAGAAAGAAAACTCATGACTCAACCATTGCATTTCATCCAAATCTAAAGAAAAAAAAAAAAAAATCTCGTTCGGGAGGGGTATCTTCAGGGAGAGCCAGCAAGAACTGATTTAGCCGGTTAATTAACTAAATTGTTCGCGGAGGGTAAAATTATCTTGCAGAAGCTTTTAGGCTCGTCTTAAAGCCCTGGTTTAAACACAGCTTAGAGGGTGGGGAAACAAGTGCACTCTGCAGACATGTATAATGCACAGAATATATACATCCCTGCTCGCGTACACACACGCTTTCTCCAGATACCACCGAAGAAACTCAGGAGGACCTTAACGCTTACACAGAAACAGCTTGCGTCCAGAGCTCCCGCTTCCCCCAGAAGGCCGCGAATATGTCACCATAAATCATAAATCCAAGGAGGCCAAGAATGCCATCATGATTATGCAATAGAACTAGAAATTGGCAAAGCGTTTACTGCAAAACCCGTACAACTCTGCTTTTCTGTGGGTAGCTAGAATAAAAGGACAGGACGCACGGCAGAACGCAGGACCAACGCGGTCTGCAGATGTTTTCAGGCGCTGCGACTTGCTAAGGCTACTCGGAATCAAAATTCAGAGAGAGACGCTCTGGAGCAGCCGGTCCCTCCACGTTTTTTTCCCTGTGACTTTGTGGTTGCAGATGTCAAAGCTGTAACGCTCGGTCAGCCCAGTGACTTGGGAAAGAAAGTGAATAATCCCTAGAAAGCCGCTCAGCGATGCCGGGTGGGAAGCTATCGCCTGCAGGAGGTCAGATGAGACACGTCGGTCCCTCCTGACTCAAACCATCCGTCAGTATCCGGGTTTGGGCAGTTCCGGACAGGGAAGTGAAGGCTCCTGTTGTCCTAGCACGGAGCTGCAGCCCAGCTGCTCCTTAGAGGCTGCCCGCTGGAAATGGGCTGGAAACAGTGCACCACATAAACCCCAGGCTCGGAACAGGCTCGGAAAGGGGTTCCAGTTCCCCTGGAGACCCACATGGACGCCGTGGGCTGCCCGCTCCGCTTCCGGGAGATCCCACCTAAGCGGTGGCTGCCTTGCAGGACTGTCCCCAGGCTTAGCGTGGTCACCGGGGCAATTAAATACCCCCAGGAGAAGCCTTGCGATGGCGATGTTTTGGGCGAGCAGCAGTGCCTGAGTTCAGGTGTGAAGGGATCACCCAACCCCGAAGAATAAGAGGGCGCTGGGGGGAAAGGGCCGTAGCTCTCGTCCCGCTCGCTGCCACCCACCATCGCCCACGTCTCCTGGTGGGAGCATCAAGCTACAACATGTGTCGAACACGTGCTGGCTGATACGCATCAGGCTCTTCCACAACGCTGCCAAGCTTCGCCTTGATTTAATCAGCGCTTCTCCTGCCTGTTTTTTCCTTCCCCCCTCTTTCCCCCCCAACACCAAACGCAGATGTGGTCTCTCCAACACGAAGGAGGCGGCAGGTTTCTTTCGTGACAGCAGAGCACCCGTCGTTTGGAAGGAACGTGGCTACCCTCTTCCCTTTTCTGCAACCACCACAAAGCGACCTCACCTCCCTCCCTTCCCCCTGCTGATTTTTAATACTCTGGTTTATATGAAAATTTAAAAAAAACCCCAAAAACCAAACAAACCACACTGAATGGCACGCAAGGGGCAGCCTGGTAAGCACAAAGGAGAAAACCTGGGGCTGTCCCATCCGAACATTGCGCTTTGTGAAGGCAGAACATTCAGCTGGTGTTTCAGGATAAGCCCTTCCCGCAAAGCACACAAGGCTAAACACCAGTGCTGCATCCCAGATTCCTTTTCCAACGGCATCCCACCTTATACAAAGCACAGAGATTGACTCAAGGACCTGGCCCGGTCCAGGAGCATCAAAACTCCTTGGGGAAATAAGCGGTGAGACGTAGTGGTGGCATTGCTGGAACGCGCTCCTGCGAGAGACCAGCTGGGAGATAAACCACGTGTGTCTGGGCAGCGGTCTGCTCTTCTTCGCAAATAAGTCTAACCATTTCCTTACTGAAAGCACACCTAGCAATGCTGAAAGTACGTTAAGTTATTTTTAAACTTAAGTATTGGGTACTTAGAAGTAATTGCGAACGCGAAAATAAATTCTGACAAATCCTCCAGTATTAACATTCCGGAAAGTCCATCAGAGCAGGACATTGGCATTTTCAGACTGAAAACATGCACGCTCCTCATTTGGCCCTTCGGCACGATGGAATGGGAGCGGGATGGAGAAGTGGGAAGATAAAACGTTTCTGCACGTTTCGGAGGGTTCTCTTCATCTTGCAGAGATTTTTGCCATTTCGCATTTCCACGCTGATTCACACCAGGAAACACCCACCCCGGGAACGGGCGGGAGAGCCCGTCCCTGCCCAGCCGGGCTCCCAGTGCCGAAGCACAGGGCTAGTGGCAGCCCCACGGCAAACGGCGGCGAGGGGGCAGCCCCGCTCCCTCCCTGCGGGCTGGCGTTTGCAGCACCGGCCAACTCAGCACCCGGGTTTCACGAGCACCGCCACCCCGAGACCACGGCCATTTACACCAGCCCAGCCTTCGCCCACCCCCATCATTCCCAATTGCCTTTTCCACTGTTGAGGGTTAATCGAAGTTGTCTCCATCCCCAGCCTGCTGGGGCCTTACCCTGCAAGACCTGAATATTTGGAATCCAAAACCCCCAGTGCACGTAGTGACTCAGTTCTGAAAACACAAGCTGTGAAAATACACCAGAGACGATGTGGTCCGCCGGCCTTTTTCCGGTGGCAGCACAAACTGGTTTCCAGTTTTGGGTAGGCGTGAGAGACAGCACTAGACGGAAAGATACCACAAATTCAAAGCCCAGCAGAGCTGCTCTCCTTTCCCCACTTCCCGTGGCTTCAGTTTCCAACCAGTCTGGGCTTTGCAGGCAGAAGGACACGAACACCACCACAGAAAAACCAGAATTCAACCACCACGTGATTTCTCTGTTCAAGAGGTTCAAGGGTTCAGTGCTGGCCGAGTGGCAACCTAAATGCCAAAGCATTTTATCTCCCCACGTAATGCACATTATACATATTCACCCAAGAAAAGGCACTCGGAATATGATCCCAAACTCGCTGAAGTCAAGGGAAGGCCTTTGTTTCAGCGGGGTTGGGATGTGGCTGTTAGAGAAGGAGCGTAAGCAGGACCACATTGGTAGCTTGAGGTGGTCTGACACATTACCAGTAACGTCATATCAGAGAGAAAAAAACCCGGGATTCATAAAGCACTGGATAAGATTAATTTCTACTTGAACCAGCTATTATGAGTTCAAAACCCAAGCTAAAGGAGCCTTCTTATAAACCCACAAAATTAGTAAAACCCAAAAATCTGAGATGCCTTGGCACAAACATGCTTGAAAACCATGTTTTAAAGTGGAAGTCAAGGATCTTCTTTATCAAGGGGTACGGGGAAATGGTAAGACCCTTTATGGAGCTGGTCTTTAAGTATGGGACCACTCTGAGCTGAAACATGGACTTTCAAGAAGGTATTAAAAGAGCCATAAACCCAGCGAGAACAACAAACTGGACGCGGTGTCCTCGGAGCTCGAGTGCCTGGTCAGGGCTGCAGTCTGTAGAGAAGGCTGCTCTTCACCTCTCCCATGTCCCTGCTTACAATCGATGAGGCACCAGGGAACGGGCAGAGTAGCTGCAAGAAATGGTATTTTATTTAAGAAACAAAGAGAGAAGTTAATCTGTGGCAGATGCCCACAGAATTGTCAAATGAAAACCCTCTCTTTGGATAAATCAGCGAGGATTTCAAAACCGCAAGAGACTGCTTCTGGGACATCTCATGTTTGCAGGGGACTCAGTGACTTTTCACTCTGGAAGGGAAAGGCTTGGCCAAGGTCTGCCACTCAAGAGCTGCTGCAACTGCAGCTGGGGAGACAGGGCGTTTTCAGGGGAAAAAGCTGATGTTGGAATTTGCTTTCTAATGGGACCAGAGAGCATTGACCTCTGGGGCAATCTGAAACTTTGAAAGCCAGGCATTTCTCTCCATGGATTATGGCTTCTCCTCTTCCTCCTTGGAAGAGGAGACCGTGTCAACACACTGTGAGCTGTGCATGCAGTTTGAAGTGCTTCTGCAATGGCACACAGAGAAACACAAAACATTGTGACGTCTATAGCGAAGTGTGGGTCCAATGGGCCTCCAGGGCTGCAGGAGAAACCCGAAGAGCAAGGAACCAGTCTTGGGAGAGGCCAGCCCAGATCCACCGCTCGCTAACACGCCAAAATCCATTGACAATGACGGAAAATGCTTTGTCAGTCCCAGAGTTAAGCTGCCCGATGGAAGACACAAAGGCAGTGAAGAGAGAACATGCAAACCCATCCTGAAAAGCTAAGCACATCCAGCCCGGCTTTGCTGACGCTGGGCTTTCAGGAGAAGTCTCAGAGACCACAACTTGCGTTTCAAGTGGGTTTCAAAGTTCCACTTTAAGTCTTGAGGATGCACAGGTCACGCTCAAACATTCGTGAAGCAAGCTTCAATTCCAGCGGACAGAAATCAAAGCAGAAATGAAAACCAAATGCTTCAGAAAAGGCTTGAGTGCAGCGGGCGAGAGACGAGCTGTACGAAAAAATACCTGTGGAAGAGGGAGGGAAAAGCTAAAGCAAGACAAAGTTTGCTGTTCTGGAAAATGGTTATTAAATGCAGATCAAACATGAAATGCAAGAAAAACGTCAGGCTGAAGTCCATCCCATAAACCAGAAAATGGGCTTGTCACATGGGTGATGTTTTAAATAAAGATTTTAAAGCTTTTCGCGAGATCAGCCAAGACAATAGGCACGGACTCCGGGGAAGCAATGAAAAGTGGTCGCTACAACTGCAGACGGAGAGCAACTCGTAAGATCATGCTTGGAAAATTGAAAATAACTCAGTCTACGTGGCAGTCTGTTACTGGGGCTTGGTGCGTAAAAGCTGACTGAACCCCTGACGGTCACTGAGGATGTATGGTGGGGACGGGGGAGGTGACCCTGTAAAACACCATGGGTCAATCACCTGCAGTCCGACCACAGTAGAAAAATGACATGCGGAGGCAGAAACCTAGTCTCCAAGCTAATAACAGAAAAATGGGAAACAACGGATTTCAAATAAACTTGCTGGGCAGAGGGCGCACAAATACACATACATTAACTATCTAACTGCAAACAGTTGACATAGTGATTCATGAACTCAACGTGAAAAAAATCAATCCCCACCGATTTCGCCACGGGCAGAGTTGGCTCGACTGACAAGCAGTGCGGGAAATGGGCACCAGGACAAGAGAAAACCATGGAGGAAGAAGAGGTGGCAACCAGGCGTAATATATATATGAGAATGTGAAACATTCAGTTCAGCCTAATACTACTAATTATAATCATAGAATCATACAATGGTTTAGGTTGGAAGGGACCTTAAAGATCACCTAGTTCCAACCCCCTGCCATGGGCAGGGACATCTCCCACTAGACCAGGTTGCTCCAAGCCCCGTCCAGCCTGGCCTTGAACACCTCCAGGGATGGGGCATCTCCCACCTCTCTGGGCAACCTGGGCCAGTGTCTCACCACCCTCACAGTCAAGAATTTCTTCCTCATATCTCATCTAAATCTCCCCTCTTTCAGTTTGAAGCCATTATGCCTCGTCCTATCACTACATGCCCTTGTAAAAAGTCCCTCTCCAGATATCTTGTTGGCCCCCTTCAGATACTGGAAGGGGCTCTAAGGTCTCCCCGGAGCCTTCTCTTCTCCAGGCTGAACAACCCCAACTCTCTCAGCCTGTCCTCACAGCCAAGGGGCTCCAGCCCTCGGATCATCTTCGTGGCCTCCTCTGGACCACAAAAGGAAAGGACCATTAGGAAAGGAGATAAAATAATTGAAGCTGGCCAGCTAGGCTACCACGGAAAAATAAAGCCAAGGGCCTCTAGCTCCAGAAACATGGGCAATAAAAGCAGAGAGCGAGTGTATACAGGGGAAGGGAGCTTGTGGTAAAACCATGACAGAATAATTAGGAGCAAAACAATGGAATTCAGTAAAAAGAGAAAAAAAAAAATTAAAGCTGATTATCTGCAAAAATGACCTCGGAGCAAAAAAACTGTAAGCGTCAAATTTGGACAAAGTACTCAAGGACAAGTTTCAGAAAACAGCTCAGTATCAGTCAGGAGACCGACAACAGCGCAGTACATTTCCCTTATCTTGGTTTCTCAAGAAAAACCACCAGTCAACACAGCTTGTAAAGCTAAACATCATTCTTGCAGAAGAAAACAAGTCAGTAATTGGAAGCCAGGACATTCCAGCTCTATATTATGCCACGGACCATCTGACCAGAAAGTTTTAAGCGTGAAATTTAGACTCCAGCATGCAGAGACGTGACCCCACTTGAATCTTTGTTCCACTGCAGAACAGAAATGGGGCAACCCTTTTTCTAACACCTTCAAAATTCAATTATCAAATACTATTTCAACTTCGCAGGAAGGGAAGAGATCTTTTTCGAGGATTAAAAAGATGAAAGCCAGCCCACAGCATGCTAAACATCTTTGTATGCACTTCAGAATAAATCTCCATGTAGCCTTTCGAGGTATGTTTTAGCTTTGTAATTAAGCTTGGAGATCAGTAGATGCTCCATGAAGTTACAAATTAGAACAGAATCGTACATACAGATGTCCTCAGACAAAATGAGAAGCAGGTACTGGTCCTTTTTAATCCCTTCTCCTACCAGCAATATGGTTTACTGCTCAGCTCTACCTTCTCCCCGATTTACCAAGGGGTACGGCCATACAAGTAGGATCTCATCCCTTATATGGAGAGCACTCAGCAAGTACCAGCACGTTCCGACGCGAGGGGAACAGCTATCCCATAAATCTGAAACGTGCTCTGGACAACAGCAGAGTTTACGCAGACCACAAGAATTATAGGAATTAACCCCCTTTTGTTTACAGCGTTTAAAAGGAGATCTAGTGTAGATCCAGTAGTGTAAGGGGCTATCACGGCAGCAACAACTCAAAAGTACTGAAACACAAACCGTGCACATTTGGAAACGTTTTGCATGTTCTAAATATAAAAGAAGATTCTCCTTTTATGTTTAAATTCTCCTAATTAGGAAGAGCTGATTAAACAACTTATCTGGAGAGCCAGCAGTATAAACAAAAGCCTGCTTTCTGGAGCAGAGGTGTCAAGCTTCCTTCTCTTAAAGGGTTATTTTAATTTTTTATGACTATTCATCGACCAAAGCAACCACGTCAGGCAGGAGAGTTACAATTCACTGAGGCTAGATGGATTTTTTCAGAGCTCCACACTGAAGCAAGCCTCTGTACGCTGTCTGAACATCTTTGCCGGGTACTGCTGCACTGCATTTATACTAGTGCTATCCCTGTCGTCTTCTTCCCTCCCCACTCCCCTCTGCTCCCCCCTTCCCTTTCTCTTTGCATTGTTTTCCCCCCTCTTCATAATTATTCCTAAATCTGTAACCCCAACACATGTGCCTGGCTCCCAACTCCTTCCCCGTTGCACCACGCACCAGGGAAACAAGCCACGGCCCAAGCGATATTACTCGGGAGAAAGCCACCTTCTCCCCCCAGAATTTCGGGAAGGGACGTCTGGGAGGTTTCCGTATCTCCGAGCCACTGGCTGAGGCTGTCTGCTGGTGCGGGCTGATGTTGCCACATCTGTTTACACTGAGAACACCCCTATTCACCAACACCACAGACGGATTTCTTTCTTTTTTTTTAACAAAAGTTTAGATTCTGCAGCTTCCACATATGCCATACGGATCCTAAATACCTCAGCCAGAGGCCACACATCTGACACTTCTACTCCAAAGCCTTCCACGCTGTTTTAAAATCTTGGCAATGACCTTGTAGTGTTTCATTTGGGGATTATTTCCTTTCATCACAACACTTCTCTCTTGACTTCTCCTGAATTAGTTTCAGATACAAACCTAATCTAAGCTCTGGTATTCTCCGGCCTCACCAGGTTAATTTTATGCCGCTCTCTTTCCTCTTCATAGGATCCTTGCGCATAAATACACACATACATCCATATTTTGTACAAACGCACACACACACATACATACAGAATCACAGGATCACCGGGGTTGGAAGGGACCTCTGGAGATCATCTCCTCCAACCCCCCTGCCAGAGCCAGGTCACCCAGAGCAGGTTGCACAGGATGGCATCTAGGCGGGTTTGGGATGTCTCCAGAGTCGGAGACTCCACCACCTCTCTGGGCAGCCTGTGCCAGTGCTCTGCCACCCTCAAAGGAAAGAAGTTCCTCCTCATGTTCAGATGGAAATTCCTATGGTCAAGTTTGTGCCCGTTACCTCTTGTCCTGTCACTGGGCACCACTGAGAAAAGACTGGTCCCATCCTCCCGGCACCCTCCCTTGAAGTATTTATGAGCATTGATGAGATCCCCCCTCAGCCTTCTCTTCTCCAGACTAAAAAGACCCGTTTAATAACGGCACATTTAATAACGGCACGCAAAAGACAGCCGGATCCTCTGCAAACCAAGTCCGATGTGAGGTCAAAACCTTCACGTGCCCGAGAAACACTTGGGACCTAAAAAGCAAAGGCAGTTACTTACCTTTGAGAAGAACGTGACTGATGTCATTTGTGTGAAACCACAAATATTTATTTTTAATGAAAAAATACTTAAAGTGTGCCACAGTGTCCATATATTCATTTGAATAGTAGTACAAAGATATGCATTTCTGAGAAAAAGTCTTAACGCTGTAGAAAATAAATGTGGTTCTTAAATTATGTCAAAAGAAACCAGTAAAAAAGTAATGTTTTATACACTGGAATAAAATGAAACAATTAGAGAGAATAATAAATTATAATTACAGTATTTCAAATATTTGCTTCATGCTTTTTTCAGCATTGGTTTCCAAATGTGTCACGTATCATACGCCCTCAGAAGCCAGCCATCAGGATGGTCTTTCAATGGTACTGTGGATAACCGGATGCGGAGCTGAATAAAGGCCCAGAAAAATGACACCACCGTTTGTTATTTACTGATACATAAAACATCAGAACATGGCAGTTTTAGGTTTGTATCTAACATATGTTTTTGTTAATGGAAATTAATTTAGTTTCCTTTTTTTTTTTTTTTTTTTTTTTAAAATCAAATGATCTTTTATACTTCAATGAACTAAACAGCAATTATGGTCATTAACAAGTATGTCACCCAAGCACACTGCACAACCGTGCTTACGGGATGCTACACGTTGGATTGGCTTTTATACAGTCAAAGTTAACAAGAATTTGGAATTGGTTCAGGTCTAATTAAGCACTGCAAAATGTTTAAAACTATAAAGTGCTTTTAAATACAAATCATTTTTGCTCTTTAGAAATAGGAAAAAATCCAAACATGCACTTAAACCTGAAACCTCCATGCCGTACGTACTGCAGTTCAACAGTGAAACATCAGTTTTGTGCCATTTGGTTTAAAATTTCCTTTCCCATCCCGCCCCATCCCCAGTCAAAAATTCAAACAGCGTCTAAATTGGGTTTGTCAGTATCTTCTTGGTCGTGTTTGTACATGAAGGTTAGAAGGAAAAGAGCGATATCCAGAGATGACCAGTAGGCAGTGTGGGATGTGACTGCGGACCAGTATCTGCTCTCCACGAGACCTTCCCTGAGCTCGAAATCAATCCTGTGCTCCAGTTCCACTAGAAATGGAAGAAACAACAAAAATGTTGTTAGAACGTTGTACGTCAGCAGAATTAAAAACACCGGCATATTTTTCCAGCTGTTTTGGGTTCTGATTCTACTCGCTGTATGTAAAATGCACATAGTATCTCTGCGTTTACATTGAACACTACGCTCACCTAAGTCAACCGTGATTTTTAATAATATGTACATCCATTTTTACGCACACGCATTTAGCACAAACCTGAGCTAAGAGTGGTGCTTAGTTCAAGGGGAAAAAAAAAAAAAACAACCGAGAAACCAAACCTACATCTTGGAAAAAGTTGGCATCCTTTTAAGCAGCTGTTTTCCTTATAGTAACTATATAAATGCATTTGTTTATGCTCCTTATGATAACTACGCAGAAGTATCCAACAAACGTCGAGGCCCCGTGAGGAAACGTTGACCTTCAGAAGGTGGAAAGCTCAGAGCTTTCTGAAATAAATGGACTTCTCGCATCTTTAGGGCCTACACAAGGCGACTACACCCAATATTATAAGCCCTTTCTGAAAACCGGCACTAGCCCTTTTAATTTCCAGATTATTCCAAATATATTTCAGCAGTTATCCCTTCATTTCAATGGCGGGTTTGATTAATTCCACATTCAAAGCCATTTTCGCTGCATGTTTAACTGGGCCAATGACTAACCTATTGTTAAGGCACTTTAGCGGTTAGAGAATCTCTACAAGGAGCAATAGAACAAAAAAGACAAAACTAAAAGCCTGCTTAGCTACAAAAGCCAAAACCCCATATTGAGTAAAAAATGCAGCCATTTATCAAAGCCAGTTTCAAGGCATTTTAATTCTTGGCTCAAAGAGCACGTAAAAGGGAGCATCGCACCGGCGCTGCCCGGGCGGTCACTGCAGCTCTCGGGGAACGACACGTCTTTTCCCCAGGAGCAAAGGCAGCAAGGAGAGGCAGCCGGAGCCTTCCGATACCCGCAGACAACCCCGCTCATTTCCGCGAAGACCCATCTATTCCAAAACCTCCGTCGCCCCGCAGGAAGGACGCCCCGAACGACTCCCCGAAGAGGCCGTTACAGGAGCTTGGGCGGCAGCCAAACCCCACCACGAGCCCGGCGGCCGCCCTCTCAGAAACGAATACTTCGGCCGTGGATTGCATCATCCAGCTCGCAGCCTCGCTGGCCGCCGCTCCCCGTCCTCCTTCTAGGGAGCAGGGAATGGGCTTTCGGCAGAGAGGGATGCGGGAACCGTGCGGAAAGGCCTCGACGCGCCAACCCCCCCCGAAAAGGACCTTATCGGCAGCTCCACGATACGCGCTGTCACGCCTCTCTATTTTCCTCAAGGTTAAAACAAAGTCTCTGTCCTCCCGTACTGACTCAGCCAGGTTATCTGTTGAAATTAGCAGTGATGAACGGACGGCAACGTATCATGTGAACGTTATCACAAGATACAACATACTTGTGACTCCTTAGATTGCAAAAAAAAAAAAAAAACCAACAACCCCCCCCCCAAAAAACAACAAAAAACCCCGCCTTGCAACAGTGCCAATGAGAAGTTTAGAAAAAAAAACCAACCAAGTATGAATTTCTGTAAAGGAAGTACCTATACTTTTCCAAAAAATCAGCTGCTAGAATTGCACTTTCTGTTCTGCGTTGTTCAGATCAGGACAAGGGCAGCTTCTGTTTCCAGTCATACGTGCCTTTCAATCCAGATTGCTTCAGAATTGCAAAGGTACAGGGAAATTTAAATAAATCCATTTTATGATAAATGGTGAGTGGGATTCTCTGCGGCAATTATATTGCTTGTCTTAGTGGGAGTCTAGGAACTACTGATACGCAGATCTCATTAGCCAAAACTCACACGTGCATACACATGTGTCAGTGGCGTACATATACGTACAAAAACATATACGTACAAAAACATATACAGCCAAACCTCCTTTAAAAGACAAAAGGATAAAAGGGAGAACAAAGAGTCAGCCCTCGGACAGTCCTACCAGATTCAAACAGCAGGAACGGATTCAATTTTTATCACTTTAGAGCAAACCAAGAAAATGAAACAGGGACGCATGTCGTTAAGGCATTTCCAGCAACGTACAGACGCATCCCACCAAAGGTCTTCTTCCCACCGGGTTTGTACGGTGGGCTCGGCACTGACCTATGGGTTCGAGAAAGCCCGAGCTGCTGTGCGGCAAAGGCGGCGTCCCAACACTTGTGGCCTTCTTGTCGTCCCCCTCGGCTCCATCTTTTCCCGTCTCGAGGGTCTGCGGGGTGGTTGTACTCGATCGACCGAATCTCGAAAAAAGCATCCCGCCGAGGCCCTTCCCGATACTCGCAGCTCCTGGGTTCAACACGGAGGAAAAAAAACCAAACAAGCACAAGGGCAGCTAAATCAAACCGCAAATTAAAGTCACTGTAGCACCCGTCAATTAAGAGTGGAGCGACAGACAAAGGAAAACACTATTCATGCTTTTCTAGGGTGGGAACAGCTTATCTGACTTACGTGTGCACTGTTTATCGTGAGGCTAATCTAGCGTACAAGCAAAAGCTGTAATTTGGAAACTAGTTAGGGGGAAAAATAAACACCCATGAGAACACTTCTGCAGCAAGAAACCCGGTACTTTTAAGGATATGTTGAAATTCCCCTTTCATAAAAAGTCTACGACTAAGACAAAAATGCTTTGTAGCATTGTTAGCACCTTCTGCACGTGAGAATCCCATCATGACATTTAAGACTCTCCTCCCGTTAAGGGTCCTTATGTTGGCATCGCCCTCACAGATGTTTAGAAATGCTCTATCATCCTTTAAAAGGACTATTTCGGCTGCTCAGGAAGAGGGGTGTAAAAGTTAAGAACAGATCTGTCGATGTTTTTTCCCGACTTTGCTGCCACCTTATGGACAAGATATTAAAGTTACTATAGTAACACAGCAAAAAGCAACCCCGCTTTGAAATACCGCCTCTTTCCACTTAAGGACAAAACTGCTTTTATATACTTTAGTTATTTGATTGGGAAGATTCCTGGCACTAGGTCACATTAGCCCTCTTCCAAATCCCACATAGCGAGCTAAAGAAAAGCCTTGAGTCAACAAAAACTGCAAGTGTATGCTCAAGTATAAGCTCCAGTGAAAGTGAATTTAAGCTCACTTAAACCAGGGCTTATTTTGAATCAGAAAGCCAGAAGGGGACAGACTTCATACTAAACCAGCCTGAATTTCCTATTCTAAAACCATGAGTTAAATGGAACCGTAATAGCTTACAAAGAGTGATTTTTCTCCTATTTGCCAATACCAGAAAATGCAGTCACAAAACAAGCCTTAATTATTTTTTTTTTTTTCCCCCTGAAGTGCAGTGGAAACTATTAAATCACCAGGACGTTCCTTCAATAAGGCAGACAACAATAAGGCAGCAATAGCATAAACTCCCTGACCCACATCCTCTCCCCGCAAGCCTTGACTCCCGTGTACGTAAACTGCCTTTTCTTCAAAGGAAATGTTAGCTGGGATTAAAATAAGCCATACTTCTATACGAAACAAACTGCAACAGCCAGGAATAGCTTGCTTACGGCTGCACCTCAAACAGGGAAGCTCTACAAGAAGGTTCTACATTAAAAAAACCCCAACCAACCAACAAACAAACAAAAAAAGAGGACATAAAGAGCAATTACCTAATATACTCGCTTTGCCTATGTTTGTTATAGACTCCCCGTAGTGGCGTCGGACCATGACTGGGGAAGTAGTTGGGCTCGGGACAGTTGAAACACTTTCGCTGTCAGTAGCTGAGGTAGGTTCTTTTGTTGGGTTGAGAAAACTTGGCTTCATATGCTCATAAGGTAGAGGGTTTGCAGTGTTGTACCAGTGGATCTGGACAGGCGAAATGTTGCTGTAGTGCTTCAGAATTAAAGGTTCTAATCTATAGGCCTGCAAGGGTAATTCAGAAGAGAAAATCCTGAGCGTCAAGACTGGAAAATCACATTCCCTTCCCATACAGAGTTCCCTCCAACCTCAAATCCAAAATATCTGTAACGAGTGAAGCCTAGAAAGTAACGCAACAGTGGCATTATGATCTGGTTTGCTTTAATTTTCACAGCCTGGACGATGTATTAGCTGCGTAGTTGCTTGTGCACTTGCTCACGTTTGCACGCGTGGTTACGAACACACGAGTTTCTCTCAACAGATGTTGGTTGTCGCGCTTTGACAGAGCAAACTTTACAGTTGAGCTGATTCTGCACAACACGACAGAGAGGGAGGAGGAACTGGCCGTGTAAACATCTTGTTCGATGACTCTTCATTGATCCCCGTGCAAAACGTGAATTGGCATGCTTATTAAAAAAAAATCATTTTCTATCAATTCTTTATTTTCCTTTGTTTACTTAGACGTAGAAAAGCATTCTACACTTCTTTATCTTAGAACTAGGTTACTATTTGCAGAGCGGGACCACAGATTGCAGCCCGACCAATCGTCCTGGATGTCCCAGGAAAATTCTGGTTTTGGAGTAGCTGGAGCTGAACGAGATCTTGAGATCGCCCTAAATTACTATTCTACAATAAGCATGAAATCCCAAATCAAGCTTGCATCAACGAAGTTGCCAAGGTGACACAGATCAAAGGCCCTTTGATACGAGTGAATGCTGGCTGCCCGGGGAAGAGTGTAAGGGCAGGGCACAGCGATGCCAATCCTGCCCTCCCAGGTACTCCCCCAGCCTCAAACAATCATTACTTTGGAAAAAAACCCCAGCGTCTTTGTTTTTCTACAGTATCTCGTCAACTGCTTGTGAAGGTTTTTTTAACAGCAGTAGCATCTTTTATCTTTGGGCAGACGACGTTTAATGGAAGTCAGTAAGTTAAACATAAGCCGGAACTTGACTGAGAAGGATTATTTCTTCCGTCTTTGCAAAAATAAATAAAAAAGCAGACTAATCTCAAATCTTATGCTTATTAATATGAAGACAGAAGCAAAACCCATGGTATTTAAGGCAATTATTTGTAGGAACTGTTATTCTACGGTTACAAAAACCAAGACGTCGTACGATAATCGTTAACAAATAGCCCTGTGCTGGAACATACTTCTGTTGATTCACACGCTTTGAAGATCACACATTATCACACAGCTGATGCTTAAAAATAGACAAGGTAAAAGCTTGCGACTGCAATTAAAACTCACCACTGGATCTGTTGGATGAAAAATATTTAGTAAGCGGTTACAAATCGTTCTGGGTAGAATATGGTCTTGACTACCGCTGCTTCCTGGACGGATGCCACGCAATGCCAAAAACACTGCTAACGGAGATCCCATACAGAAGAAATTCTCAACCTAAGGAGAGATTTCAGCCACATTAATAAGGATGGAAATAATGCTTTCTAACATGGCTGGATTTAATTTCTCTCTTTCAACTGATTTCTCAGCTTCAACTGAGGGACTCGTATAATATTAGTAAGTCAAAACAGGGAAGACCACTATAACATACATACGATAACATGAAGGTTAAGTGTCCCATTTCCCTTTGCTGTGAGAAGAGAGTTACATGTTGCGGCGCTACATAGTTGGAAAACCGAGAAACAAGTAGGGTATTTGAACTGAAAGAGGTCTGCCAACCCTAGAAAGGCTGGAGCAAGAAGAATTTGGAAGACACTAAGTTTCACAAGACTGAAGTCCGATTTCTCATGAAACTTCCCAAAGCTTACCGCACCTCCTTAACCTTACCCTAACCAAGTACTCCATGATTTGTTTTGCTACATACACCCATCGAGGAAGTAGAAATGCAGGCTACAGTGAGTATTAAAGACAACCTAGAGAATACTTACAGTAGTCACACAAACGTACAGGCTGGTGTTAGGTACAACCTCTTAAAAACACCTAGTGTTAGGTGAACAGAATGCTGCTTGTCAAAAGTGCCACCGTGTCACACGTCAGGAACCACTACCCGGGTACGGCACACTGAGCGACTGCCGGCTACTCTCACGTCATCCAAAGCTGCCGTGACTTTGCTCTTGTCCTGGTCTGAGCAACATAGAACTAATTTCTCTTCCAATGCTTGGGAAAACTGTACTGTTAGAAGACTCGAGTGTCTGAATTTGTGAAAATATTTACTTTATAGCCAGCTATGGTGTGTGGGTTTCAAGGTCTCGGTGTTTTCAAGCTCACCAGGTGCAGGGATGAGGAGAAGCGAGACCTGGGCACTTGACCCAAGCTGGCCAACAGGATTACTTCACACCATGAATGGCACAGTCAATAGAAATTAGAAATTTTGCTGAGGAGTTTGAGCTCTCCCTTGATGGCGGCGATCCTGAGAACTCCTTGCCCCGGTGCCGGAGCCCTGAGCCCTTCCTTTCCTCCCAAAGCCCCTAGCACTCCCAGTGTCCCACATTGGCTGTCTCCTGCTGGGAGTGCATGGCTTCCTACGGATAGAATGGGCTGAGTATAATCCTTGGGTATTTTATGTTGGTATCAGGATCGATACTGGTTCTTTAGTGTTATTAATGTTAATTATCTAGTCTTATTCTGTTAAATCTGTTTCTATTTCAACCCCCGCGTGTTTCCTTGTTTTTCCCCCGATTCCCCTTCCCGGGTGGGGAGGGGTCATCAGGCTGAGCTAAACGACAATAAATTGTTGTGGGTTTCTCAAACCGTAAGGGCTCTACAAGGACTGCCTCTAGCACTGAGAGGCAGTTGAGTAAACCTGAGCTGCTACGGCCAACCTGTCTGACCAAGGTCACTGAACACGCGTCAGTGGTAACGCCTTTTGGTCACCACCAACCTGGGCTGGGATTCAACAGTGACCTAGAGGTGAACGGCTTCGTATCCCACTACCAATCCTCAGACATCGTCTCCTAGAAACATCAAATGCAAAACTCCGTAGTCAAAAATCTTTTCGTAAGTCAAACTTACTTTTTAACCTTTAGAGTATTTTCTTACACGAAAAATTAATTTTACCATTGTCACACCTTCACGGCAACTTTCTCAACAGTCGCGCCCAGTTTGCAGAGCACTACAACTGGGCAACTCCTTCTGCGCCGCTGCTTAACCAGCAAGAGAAATTGCTACATCCTTGGTAAGTGCACTTGGAGGACGCTTGGATTCCCATGTGCCTTCGCTGTATGTCAGCGCATGGAGCGAGGGTGTGAAAATAATGGTCCGCTTCATCTATCAGATTCCAGCGCTGCACAAAACATTCCTCCTCCTCCGACTTGGCGCTGGTAACCCACCTCTTTCTTCCCAAAGAATGCGCAAGGCCCAATTCAATGGGGAAAAAAAAAGAAATCTAGGTCTTCAGCAAAGCTATTCGATGTCATATGCTGCAAAGCACTGCTCTGTCATCTACACTGTCACTCTAGTCTAGGGCAAAGCTGCTTTCCTTTCTTATAATCAAGCTTTACACAGACCCGCACGTTTTTGCAGTTTGGACAAAAACCTTTCTCATCTTCAACTACAATAGAAACAGATATTCGCAGTGCAATCCTTTAAACTGAATAAGTAACCTTTAACCCTTGTCCATCTGATATTCCCCTACGGAGCATCTGAAGTACACAATTACGGTCTTTCTGCTTCAGAAAGAAATCAGAGAGCGACTGCCAGCTTACACTCGCTAGCAGATGCTTAAAAGATGTTTTCGTGGATTCACCTTAGGCCACTACAGACTAGGCAAACATCTCAAAAGGGAACTGGTTTCAGGGCTGACACGGTGCATGGCTTTTGTTCCATCGTTTCTATCGATAAACACAACATTAACAGGGTCCACAGACAGATGCCTTCTTCTTGAAGGGCACTGTTCTTTGCTATGTATTTTCTTACACGCGCAAGCCTTTCAACATCATCTTCCAGCTCTGGAAATGCTTACAAAGAACCAATTGGTGGGTACCTTAATGAGTGGCACCAGACCAATACCAAAGCAGTGAACGCTAAAAATCAAAAGTCAGTCTTCCAAAAATAAAGTCCTTGAAATTGCAGCCATTAGACTCTCAGCGCTGATGCAAAGTGGCTGAAGAGAAGGCTGCCACGCCATGAAACCTCCCGGGAATAGAGGACTAAAACCTTTCCAGAAAACATTTATTAATTTCGGTGTTTCTCCTAGAAGCGGGAGTGGGGCACTTCACATATACCCCTGTAAATGTTTAACAACAGAGAAGAAAGGTTTAATAACACAACCTTTCAGCACTTTTCTCCTGGGTATGATTCATAAACAGAAGACTTAATGAATTTATTTGTGTTTTAAGCAGAAGCTGAGCCAAATACTCATCCGTTCAACTTAAGACTGCAGGTTTTTCAGAATTTAAAAAAAAAAAAAAGAAAAAAAAAAGCTGAGTCAAAGCCAACAGAAGTGAGGCAGTGCAGCTCCGTTCTGCGTAGGTACATGTGAGGGACAAGCGAACGCTGTTTAGCGGTGACGTTAAAACAGAAGATGCAGAAGGCGATTACTTACAATTTACGTTTCTGTGCTGCCTTGCAGCCTGGAGGGTCCCAAACATCCTCCCAGAGGGAGGAAATACAGACCTCTGCAGCAGCCCCTACCCGTTCCTGCAGCCAGGAACGTTCTGCAGCCTTAGCAGACACAGGGAATAGAGACTTAGACCAGTATTACACAGGGAATTTAACTGGGCGGTTGCGTGTTGAACTACTATGGCACAGTTCTGCGTTCAGGCTCCCTCCTCTCCGATAAGGCTGCACATGAGCATCCCATTAAGCGCTTGTAGTTCTTGTACATGTAGTAAATCGCTAGTACCTTATAAATAATTTGTGATAGCTGTTATCAACATTGACGTCACTGTCAGACGACGCTACATAGAAGCCACAGGGTCAAGTACAAGCTGGGGCTTCTTCCAGAAGAGTTTCTGTAACCCTGGGGTGAATGAGAAGCTCTAAGGAATCCTGAAGCACTTTGGGCCAGCACATCGTCAAGTCCAGATTTAAATGAATTTCCTTTTCAGTACTAGGGAGCAACTGCGGTATGTCCTGCCCTCCTCTTCCCCACTCTGACTGAAAATCATGCTACAAGATGGTTCTTTTCACGCACCACAGCGTCATAAAGAGGTAGGTATCGCACCATGCCCCATGTTCTCGTGTTCTTCAGCCCCTTTAGCCTTCAACTCCAATTCCTCTTACTCAGCTGGGGGGAGGAGGAGAAGGCTGTGCGTCTACGCTTTACACTTACAATGGGGGTTGGCTTTGCTTTTAACCCACGCAGCTCCTATCAATTTAGCAGTTTATTCAATTATACCATCTGGAGAAGCAGAGGAAGAAAGACAAAGATACCTCACCCTCCAGTTCCCATTCTGGTGGCTTGTCCAATATATTATTAGAGTACAAGACTCTCCATATCTTCAGGTTTGGTTTGTTTTTTTTCTCTCAAAAGGGTCAGTCAATCACACAGATCATTTCCTCTGATATTAAATATCAGCCAAGTTAGCTGCCGTATTTTTTCTTGCACTCCTCTTGCCAAAAGCTACCTTTGTGCTTGCTCAACATCAAGCAAGCTTAGCTCTGCTTAATGTAGGACTAGTGACTCTGTCTCATCCCGGGAAGCTTAATTTGTTTCAGTCCGTAAAAGAGGCAACACATCGACAGCGGCTAGCCTTTTTCATTACAGCTGTACATCCCGTTCCGTTGTGTACTACAGCCTAAGGAGATCAGTGACCAAAGACTCCAGTCTCCTGCGTCGCACACACCAAATTAAGGTTGGTACCTACAAAGCAGTTAGTTCTCTTTCAACAAGCCAGTCACCCTCGGGTAAGCTGGACTGGCTTGCTGAAGAGCAATCGTCTTTCAACGACGTCCTGTTGAAATCCTCCCTTGGCAGAAGCCCTTTGCCATCACGTTCACGGAAAGCCTCTCTCTTTCTGGAGCTTTGTCCCTGGCACGGTCCCCAAGCAGTGGGAGTCACTAAGTGTAAAGCTTCACAGAAACAAAACATCCTCCTTGCAGTAAGAGTAAGAAAAGGGATGTACTGCAATGGAAAATTACCTAGCGGTAATTTGGATTGATACAGTCCTCTTTTCTTCCCCCTTTCTTTTCCCCTCCTTTCCTGCTCCCTCTAAAAAGCATCTGTTCAAAAAATCTTCAGTTTAAGCACAACTGAGTGAAGAATAATCTTTCACAGAGCTGGAGGAGTATCAGCCTGACTCCAGCTTCCTTGATGGTAGAGATAATATAGTGCGATAGATGCTTTTAAGCAGTGATGAAAAGGAGAAGGCTATGACAAATTGAATTATAGTTAGTTTCCTCTTTTTTATGGCTCAGGCTTGACCTTTGCTTCTAGGAATCCTTCTGAACTCAAAAGGAAAGGAAAATGACAAGTTAAGAAACAATAATCTATTTAGTTCTCATCTATCATGTCACATTTTTATGGTTTAATATTTTGGGATATAGTCGAGCCAACTAGCGCGTGTTGCACATCCCACCAAGCTAGAAAATGCCTTTTCCCAATGATAAGAAATTCCAGCAGTTTGTACAGCTGATTAGCAAGCAATTTATTTCATGAGACTAAAAGTAACTTGTGCTAACTGTCAGACCAGAATAATTTGGAAGGAAAATCCACCGCTGGAGGAAATTCAATCAGATTTGCTCAGAGACGTGACATGTTAGAAGTAGTCCCCAAGGAAAATGGATTAGTCAACAAGGTAGAAGTGAAATTGTTTAAGATACGTGATTAATGTAATTTGCCAAACGGCTTTTACCTTCCCACATAGTTGTACATGTGTGTGTAATATATTAGCAATCTATATACAGGTTTATATATTTACATATAAACATATATTTGTAATAAATAGTAATATATGAATACAGTAAAATGCTGACAGACACGTACACACACTTCAACCAAAACATTAAAATTATTCTACCAACACCATGCGTAGGGACATGGGAAAACAAAAAAAAAGTAAGCAGAATAACTCATATTGCAGGTGTATTTTTACAGCAAGCAGAACGTTCAGTATAAACCTCTCGAACGTACATACCTTAAATTTTAAGACAGGTGGTTTTGATATGGTGGATGCCTTTAACCCATGTAACCTCTCTTCTATCTCTCTCAACCTAGAAAATAGAGATCTTTCTGAGATCCAATAAAAAACGTAGCCTTACACCTCTCTGATCCAAACAGGCATTCCTGTGGGGGTCCAACAGTTTTGTCTGCTGGGAAGAGAGAGCGATGGCGTCAGTATTTCTTGGAGGCAGTCCAACTGATTAAGAATCAATGTATGTGAAATCCTGTTGTCCTGACCACAGAAGGAATCAATCAAGACACGACGGTTTCCTTGTTCACCACCCCAAGCATCTGCCCACCCTCCTTCCTCAGGTGACTCATCTCCTGTTTCCTTGGTGTTTTTGCAGCCAGATTACCTGTCTTGTTTTGGGCTTTTTTTGCTTTTTTTGTTTTAAAAAAAACCCAAAGACACAGGGGACCCAACATTACGGAGTTCTGTATTGTGGTGGAGTATCTGGAGGACGGTGTCCTACCCTTTTAATTATCATTAAAAAAGGTTATTCACCTGTTCTTCTAGTTAGCCTGAATGAAAAAAGCAGCTACGATATAAGCCACTCATATGGACTGGTAAAACTGTTCCCAATCCCGGCACTAGAACATTACGCCCTCTTCAGAGCAGGAAAACACCATCTCCTCATGTTCCACACAAAAATTATGTAAACAAACACATCAAGCCTAACCTCTGCCATCCCGATCAGAAAGAAGCAAGTCTGGAGCTGAAACTTCCCAAAAACTTCCCGGTACTTTCAAAACAGTTCGTATGCTTTAACCGACATGATTCAGTCTTAAAAAAGAAGGCACGCAGAGTTCTTGCGAACCGTTGTCGAAGGTTTCCAATACGCAACCTCACACACTGTATGTATGTTATTCTACGATGCAGAATATTTATACATGCTACAACACACCCTACTCAGGCATAAGCATTTCCAGAAATCCACTACGTGTTTGCCAACCTTACAACACTCGAAATCCAGAAGTTACAGGATTTCAGCAGTGTATTTTCTATTATTTCAGACTGAATTGCGCTAAGATGGCTCACAAAATGGAGAGCCGCTCTTCCTATACAGAAGTGCCAGCGTCAAATGATACTTGGATTACTGTGGACGCAACCTGAAGCACTTCAGAGGATGCCTAAAGGAGCTGGAGCGTGAAAATGGTATTTTTCCCCGGAGCGTATGCTAGTGATATGCCTGAAGGGTCACCTCACCACCGGAAAACTTCATTAGGTTTCTTACTTCCCTTCTCTCAGAAAGACTGCACTTTATCCAGCCTTGCAGCTGACGGAGACGCACCAATCCCTAACTACACATACACTGATTGCGAGCACTGCAGGAGATCTGGTGCTATATTAATGCTTCCAAACTACCACCAATACTAAGATAGGCTTCAAGAAGGAACCAAAAAGAACTGTGATCTGCGATTTATCCTCACCTCCCACTGGAAAGACTGAAGCTCAAGCTACTATTATTAGATTCTCTATCTATGGGTGTCTCACAGCACCTCGATATCCAGGTCAGAGGAGGGAAGTCACCTTAACACTGTGGAGACATGACAATGATCTGCAAGGTCCCCTAACCAACACTTGCAAGGTGCTGAGACCAATATCCTGTTTGCCAGAGTGGGCGGCGCTGCCTCACGCTCCCAACAGCACCAACATTTCTAAACGACAGCAGGAAGAAGCTGGTAAACGATCCACTACAGAGTAGTAACCCCATAAACCCCATCACAGCCATTACAACATCTGTAATCCAGCTGGTGGAGCTCAATTTCCAAGCTGAGCCTAGGAGAAAACTTCTCATTTTCCTCCAGGAACTTAGAAATGTCACTGCTCAGGTTCTGCTCAGCCTTACAGCTCACTGCCCACCTGCAAGCTACTCGGTTGTGTTTCTCCTCAAGTAATCTGGAGGGCTAATGGCCTGACCTTCTCCTTTCCTCCTGGCTACGATCTGCTCCCAGTGCATCTGGTCAGCGAGCAGTAGCTAGCTGCTTGGATCTGGGACAGCCCGTGGGATGTGGATTCAGAGCTCCTATTTAGCGGTGCCAGCTCCCTGCGCCTGCTCAGTCCTGTGTTTCGCATTTATCACTGCCATTCATCACTGGCAGAAGAACGTCAGCCACAAAAGGTAACAGCCATGGTGGGTTCTGGAAACACTCAGAGGGCATCATCTAGGGATGTGGTTTTCTCCTTTAACAACCAGAATTGGATGTATTACCGTTGTTTAGTTATGTAAAGTTCTTCAAGTAAACGTTGCTCCTCATAGCTCATCCAACGGTCTTCAAGCTCCTCCTCCTCCTTCTGCAGCAACTGTTCGTAAAGCCTGACTGGGTTCCAGCCAGTCATGATGTCGTAGGTGATGACGCAGCCCAGCGAGTGGGACACAATCGAGACTTTCCCTCCTTTCTCCTCAAACTCTGGATTCCGGGAGCAGAAGAGTGTGTATAGCCGGTTCAGCTCCTGCTGCAGCCCTTTCACCAGCTGTTTCAAGAAGGTAAGGAAAGAACATTTAATATCAACATCTTATCACTCCTGATCACGCTCATGTATGTTCACGTACTACACTGAGCAGCTTCTCGAGCACGCGTCTAGGATGAGCATGATGGTCTGTTCACTTAGGCTGGGAGGATGAGCAAAATCTAATGGTCAGCAGCAATGCTGTGGTTGACTGTCGCTGACTCCAGTGGTTCATCTCTCCCCTCCAGACCCAGTGGCAACCACCACACAGGACACGTGGTGACCCCACAACTGCTACACTACACCGTCCAAAGCATTAAATTGAAATAAACCATTAAACAGATGACAGCTGTGCCGGCACTTGGTTTTCACTAGCGAACCACGAGCATGACCTTCCCTTACCGCTTGTTTCTCCCCCAGTTTCTCTACCTTTTCACCGGACCGAATGTTTCTCCTGGCTCGGAGGTTCAGCTCCTTTTTTAACCTAAGGGGGCTGGGAGGAGCCTGAGCCACACATGATTTAGAATCGGCTCACACCTCTGCCACAAGCTCAGCACATAACCCTAGGCAAGTCATACTCGCTCTTCTCCATTTATCAAAGTACGGCAACAGCATTCCTCCCTCATCGCAGCGGCCTGGGAAGAGAAATCCACTAAAATGGATATGCTCAGATATTACAGTGACAGCCTAAATGGGTTCTGGGAAAATATCCTCAAATTGCTTTCGGATCTTCGTAAAGCATACTTGAACTCATCACGTCTTTCATTACTCTGCCCACTGCTTGGCTACAAGGAGATGCAGCTTTCTGTTCTCCTTCCCCTCCCACCATACCGCACCTATTCTAATTTTTTCCGAAGAAATCAGAATGAAATGGTGCCAGTAACGAATAAAAAGCCTCATCTCAGGCAAAAGGCAGATACGAGAGGCAAAAATGCATAAATGAGACAGGCAGAGCCAGAATTTGAACATTTGATATAAACAATGTTAAGAAAACAGTTTTCTGGTTACAGGTTTCTAGGCGGGTTTTTGGGGGAAAAACAGGAATGCAACATCGTTCTCAAACCTCATAGGCTATTCCTATAGTACTACTGCAATAAATACATATTGGTCCTGTGTTAATTGAGTCTCCGAGAGGCTCATCTGCTTCAAATCCTACACCAGGGTACACATGCGTAAAAACGTTCAGATTCACAGCAAGTACGTTTTACAGAGAAACGGCGAAAGCCATGAGCTTTAGGAACTAGACAATACAAAAAAAGGCAGCTTTGCTTGTGAAACGGCGCATGGTAACCGAGCAATGCTTCCAGGCCGTGGCATAGAGGAGGACAAACAAGCAATTGCAAATCACTCCCGTTAGCAACAGGAAATTACAGCTACACAACACGTAATTTGAACGCGCTTTTTCAAGAGCCCGAATCATTACAGAATATAAATATGAACGGCACCAGGGCTGTCAGTGTTTGATACACGTTTTACCAAGCGAGAAGCTACACAACCAACCCGACGCCCAAAGCACGGCGAGATGATTAACAAAGCCTCGCAACAGCTTGGAGAAATAAGTATCATCATTCCCATTTTCAAGTCTTTTTGACTGTGACGCTGCCTGTTCTTGCGTTTGGCTCTATACAGACTTCGGGCACTCCTTTCACACATGAGCAACCAGGCAGAGGTTTTAGCAAGAGCCGGAGCTGAAAATAGAAATGAAGACTCGCTTCGGCTGGCTGGCATTTTCTCCATTTAAAAAGGTTTCGATTAAAACCCAGAACAAAATAGCAGAAATCTGTCGCAATCGAAGCGTTTTGGGATTTCTGCCAGGAGCTCAGTGAAACGAGGGAATGTTGATATCCAGCGGTTTGCATGGCTGGCTGCCGAGGAACCCTCCAAGGGAGCCGACACACATCGTCCTGCCATCGGGGACCTCAGCGGGGAGCCCGGGACCCCCAGCCACGCAAGTAGATGCTCTGGAGGGAGCGTTGGCTCCTGGTTTCAGAGCCAGCAGTGTAAAAATGCCAAGCAAACCAGTGCTGGACTCCTCACGGCTTCCAGCATCCTTGTCAGTACAGCAGAAAGATGAGTAATGCCACCTTGTTTTAAAAAAAATCTGAAATAAGCTGTATTAATATATCTCGGCGTCCCCAAATTTTTTCCCTGTTGGGAAAAGCAAGATGCACAACCACTCAACTGCCTCCCTTGGTTTCTTGTTGCATAAAAGCTATTTCTCCCAATTGCTCAACAGCCCTGTACCCTATTCCTGCACAGCCTATTTCCCTGGAAAAGCAGATATCTTCCAGGAAGAATGATCTTATGTCAGTCCCCCCCACAGCCCGTAGGCACAGAGCGGGTAATCTTCTGCCATCACGGCATTTCATTAGAAAGGTCTCGTCCTCTTGCAATCCGGGGGTATAAAACAGAATATTCTTGCAAAGTCCTGGTTGGACACCGAGTCCAACCCTGGTTTTAACCCTCCTGCTCCTTAAAAACATGCTGTTATTGAGAACTTAGGCAAAAACATGGATAGTAACTCAGAAACTGCGCATGGATTTCCAGATATTCCAAATCACCGGTCACCTAACTTAACCGTAGAGCAGAAGGTGTGCTGTAGTAACGCCTCCAGATTTCCAGGCACTATGAACGATCTGGTTTGCTGTTATGGCAAAACCAGGAGCCCTCCACCTGCAGTGAGGCTTACAGATACTTGTATTTCTCCAACGGTTCTGTATCTGTACTAAGATTAGAAACCAAATTGTTTGGTATAGAGTAAGGGGGGAGAAAAAAAAAAAAAAAAAAAAAAAGAAACGCATACTCATTTTAAGTCCCAGCTAAAAAATTATTTGGTTAAGCAGTGTATGAAGTGAAGATAATATTTAATCCTGATTTGCTTCCTTAGTCTTCAAAAGCATACAATAGTCTAACCTGTAAAAGAAAAGCTCGGTTTGAAAAGGGCTTTCGTCCAGCAAGAGTAACATGATGTGCTTTCAAATCTCTTTTGTATTTACAACTTGATAGATATCCTAACACTCCATATAAAAATACCTTCTGTAAACCCCAATTGGCTTTATATTTGTTAAAATCAGTGACTTTTCTCATTGAAATTAAACAGGAAAAATATAACTACCTATCAAATTTTCTCTCCTAAATGGCATCACTGTAATTAAACCCGCTGTTTTAAGGGCCGATTTATTTTATTTTTTTTTTATCCCCAGCTTGTCTTTTTGCTCCCCCCGAGCTCTCTGACAGCTTCTCCTGCTCCCGCTGCACCTACATCCAACGACTTCCCCGTTAAGGGAGCCCTTTCCCCACCGGTTTCCTCAGTGCTTCTGCCAACCCCAAGCCTCACCGCCTGCCGGTCCGGGGGACCTATTACGTGCTTAGGAAGCACCTGCTGTTTCTGCCTGAAAACAGGAAAGCAGGAACCATCCAGGAGGGAAAAGAAAAAAAAAAAAGTTAAATTGTGGAATGAGACATGACCAGACCTCTCTTCTTCTCTTTCCATCTCCACTCTTGCCTCCTCCCTCCCGGTTCCCACCTTATTTTGGGGACCAGTGGGACCGAACATTCACAGAGCTGTCTCTCCAGCCCCCCCCAGCAGGGCTTTCCCCGCAAAAAAGGCTGGAGTTTCCTTGAGTTGCTGCCCAACCCGTATTACCTAAGGCTTCTCCCACAGACTAAACAAGCTCAAATATCTCACAAAAGAATAAATGTGGCAGCAGTCAATTAAGCCGACGATTTCCCCCCCGCCTCCCCGTGCAGCTGCTCCCACAAATGCTGTTTCTGCTCCGACTGCTGATCTGCTGGCGGCTCCGTTACCTTCAGCTCTTCCAGGGGGACCAGGGAAACGCAGCATGCTTACACGTCTGTCGCTGAACAGATCAAACCACCCTAACAAAGGGAACGCTTCCTATTTCTTCAAAAAAACCAGCCGTCGCAAATCCCTTCCTCCCCGCTGACCTTCCCACCACAGCATTAGTTTAGCATCCGCCCGAGGACACTGCGGGATTTGAAAGAAAAGCAGAGAAAAATCTTCCAGTGTTCCTATTTGCTTTCCTAGAAAAGTCCTTTCTCCCCGTTCTGATTTTTAGGGAAAAATTTCCTAAGTGCCTTTTGCAGACCAAAAGTTTCGCGCAGGATTAAAACGCTACGAGCCCTCTCAGATGTACGGCTGCGAATACGCGTCGATACCCAGAGAAAAAAGAAACACAGACAAATCGGGGCTTTTGCAGTGCCCGCAGCCTTTAATGCAGCCAAACCTCCCAGACTGCTTTTACGCCAAGTCACAAGCGAGCACATGAAGCATCCCACAACTCTCAGGCTGGGAAGAGAGCCCGTATGTACTATTAAATTTCCAGACCTGCTCCCCACCGGCAGAAGCACGGCCACTGGAGACGCAGCCTTTGACGCAGTTTGACAGAGCCACGTCCAAGAAACGGATGCGTTTCCTACATGTTCCAGTCTGGTCCCAAAGGGCAAAGGAGAGACTTGACTTCCAGCAGCCAACGATCTCAGCAAAACAGGGTGAACGGAGAAAAAACGCCAGCGGACAACTCAGCAGATGTGATATGGTGCTGTTCCCCTGTGGAGCTCTTCTGGGAATGTGTGTCGGTCTTGCTTCATGAAAAGGAGACGGATCACTAGTTGCCTGAAGCTCCCTTTTATCAGCTGAAGTTTTGCCAATAAATCTTCCGTGCAGGAAACCCAAGCCCGCAGGATCAAGTCGCTCAGAAGTCATCGGCTTAAATTCTGACAGACTGAGGTTAAATGCTCTGTGCCCTTCACAAAACAAATCAAAGGCAGAGTAAGGAAAGGTCTCTCTTGGAGAGCCGGCATGAGAGCCGCGCAATTCGAGGGGAAGCCAAAAACCAGACTGTCAACCAAGGAACGGGTTGCTGGACCCGATCGGGCCAAAAATCCCCTCTGCTTCCCTGCATGCTTGGCATATCCCTTCCAAGAAGTCAAAAAAATAACAGCTCATTCAGGAATCCTGGTGGCAAGGGCGTGTGTTTTATAAAGACAAGATGGGAGTCTGAGTCACACGAGAGTCACCACTGTCATCTTGGGCAGAAGAAAAAGCTGCGGCAAGGCTGATAATACGGGCAGAAGGACCATGTCTCTAATCACCTCGGGGGGATTGGGTAAGCCGGAACTGCTGGATCATGATGGGGAGCAAGCAACCGTGTAAGCAGTCAAACATCCAGAGCCGCTGTCTCTCTCAGCTGAAGCCCTTTTGTGCAGAACATTTAGCAGCATCCCGTGCTGAGCTGGAAAAACCCAAACCTCTAAATCCCCGGGCACCAGCTTCCGAAACAGCTCTTCATTCCTCCTTTGGTGCAAAAGAAGCCTTGCGAGACAGCAGCGTAAATAAGCACGCCTGTTTCTGGCAACGCAGAAGGAAGTCGGCTGGGTGCGTGGTGGACAAACACCTCCTGGACCTACACCAAGGAGATCCAGGCAGGAGGAAGAACGTCCCCCCCCTGCCCATTCGAGCGGGCAGGTGGCTGGGGTTGAAGGGGCTTTTCAGTGCACACCAGAAGTAGCGGGGTAGAAGATGACGTTTGCCCCTCAATATCCAGGAAACAAGGGGGTTTTTTTTCAAGAAAACATGGACTACGAAACCCCCGCTGGCACTCTGAGCACATTAGTAACGCAGAGCTTGCACTGCTCTTGCTCAAATCCTCCATCACCCACTTCCTGCCAAAACCTGGATACAGCACTCCCGTCCCAACCTCTTTGATCCGTCAAAGCCAACAAAAACACTTGCTCTCCTCTTGGGCTCTGGTGGATTGTCCTCTTCCGAGGCTGCTCTCAGCTCTGACCATCCCCTTGCCGTAACTCTCAGAGGTCCTTTCTGCCGTCTCCACAGGACCCTCACCCACTGGACAAACTTCTCACACGAACAGCTTGAAGCCCAAGAGAAAAAAAAAAATTAACAGACAGCTACACATGAAAAGGGAGCGCAGGAAACCCGACCTCTGCACCCCCTCCAGCTTGAATAGCATGTCTGTTTTTATAGGCTTCGTGGGAAAGGAATTTTAAGGAGATCTGAGGAACAGTGAGTTTTGCAAGCAGCTCCCTCCAAATGTCAAGAGAACTCCAGGAGAAAGTGCAAACTCGTTTGAAATTCAGCAGATAAGAAGGTGCATGAGCCAACTGGAGGTGGAAGAAGGTCCTTAAAAGCCAACGAAAGATCTGCAGCTCAAGGATGGATTGTAAAGGACCACGGAAGCAAAGACACGGAGCGTTTGCTTCACGTGAACCAGAAGAACGTGCCAGCACGCAGCGCAGAGACGGTGAGACTGCTGACCCTCCAGAATACAACAGTTGTCACGCTCCCTGACGGCATCACTGACGGATGCCAGAAGAATGTCACAACAACAGATGAGAGGCCAGAACGAGACTTTTAACTGTGTGAACAGACTGGAAGGGCTGCGTGTCTTAGCGACGTTACAGAAAAAGGATCTGTGGATGCGCCCAGACACGAGTCTCTCTCTCAGTACCCCTCTTTCCGTTGAAAAGCTGAGTCTAACCCAATTCTAGCCAAGTCCCTGTGTCCAAGACTAAGTTTAGCTTCAGGCAGATCCAGTAGCCTATCACTTTATAAGAGTTGCGAATACGTTCAAGGAGAATCAAATGAATTAAGCGAACCATGAAAGCACTGCCAAGCAGCTCCGTGGCTATTCGGTTCAACAGAAAAAGCAAAACCAGTGTTGAAATAGTCTCAGTTAAAAATTTCCTGCTTCACATCCCTCTCGTTTTCAAACACACATAAAAGCCATTTTTATTGCTGAAAGGAGCATGTAAGAGAAGGACATTTCCATTGCAAAACCTCGTATCAGAGAGGGATGAAAGCTCCAGTAAAAGTTAATACTCATCCCGAATTTCAAGAGCATACTCATTAATTCCCCTTTTTAATACATATATAATAGCAAACCATCGAGCCGTTTCAAGGTGGACAGTGAGGTCTGCCCAAGGGAGCGTGCTAGGTTGGCTGCATTCCCCTGCAATTCCCCCTGGCCTCCCATCCCCTGTGATGACCTCCAACACCAAGCCCATGGCCACCACATCCCAGACTTCCCCGGCTTCTTGGTTTCCTCTCCTTGGCTGGTGAGAACCGTTCAATACCCACCACGCTTCCCCTGTGGCGGAAGCAATCCATAAATACCTCCGACTGATCTTCTGAGGCTACTGCAATATTTGCACTAAATCTTTAAGAGATCTCGGGACGACAGATGTAAATAATATTTATCATTGTACTAAAGGCATTTTTCTCCCAAGACATACATCAATAATTTACAGAATTACAATTAGCCTGCAACTAAGTACAGTGAAGATCAGTAAAATGAGCACTTAACAATAAAATGAAGGTGACAACACTAAATTTACTATGCATCAATTAGTCTTTTTAATCTCCGTCACAGCCATTTATTATTAAAGAAACAGGCAGCTACAGTGACACAGACGTGAAACCAAGTCACCCAGGGAAGACACTAAACCCCACGGTTACGTTACCCCACACGGCACTAGCAAGGTCAGAATTAAAAGCGTGAAAGGATTGTTCCTTTACGAATAGGCACGCGCGCACCCAAATATCAATTTCCTGCTTTTCCTCGTTATCCCTGTCATGTTTAAAGCGGGATTCTGCTTTACTCATCGTGGACCGCCGCACAGCTGAGGAGCTCCGCGGCACAATCCGCCCGCAGCCGCCTTCCAGACCGAACCGCGAGACCAGGCTGCCCGAGAATTCCCTTGGGCTGTGCTGAATTATTAACACCCGCCCGCTATCACATTGCAGGTCAGAAGTCAGAGGCACCTTTCGGATATTCTCCTACCCCGCCGCAGAAGAAACGATACCTGAAATCAGAGAGGGAGGTGAATCCAGCCCGCTCCCGTAACGCTTAGCGGAGCAGCAATCCGGCTGCATCCCAAACAGCTGGCCGCTATCTCCCGGGAAAGCTGATACGACAAGGCTTCCTCCCCCTGAAAGAAGATAGCGGCTACCCACTTGCAAATCCCTTCACGAGCTCTTTAAAGAGTGGCGGAAAGCTTTAAAGAAGCGGTTACGTTGCTTCTAGATGTGGGGAAAACCCTTGGAAGCCGAAAGAAAATTCCTACCAAAGTGTTGCTGAGTGTTGTCGGGTGAATAGCGGCTTTACTCACTGCGTTGCTCAATTTATTTCACAGGGGCACAGCAAAGTTTAATTAGCTCCTTTTGAGATACTTTTAGGATTTCTGGACGGAAAGCACTAGGAGTGCCCACAGTAGACACAGAACCGGGTCAGCGTTACGAGGCGGCGAGCAGGAATACTAATTCTCAGCAACGTCTCGCCACGTGAATACTTGAAGAAAAGGCTCATTTCTGAGCTGGGATGAGCACTCAAAGTGCCACAAAACAGCTCCACACTGAAGCCGGGGAAAAACATAACTATTTTTCCAAAAGAAGGTTCAACTTGATACTATTGTGTTTAAACTCTGCAAAGTTAGGTGTCGTGGTTTAGGCAGAGAAAATAAAACGGGATAACGAAGAGTAACCAAAAAAGAAAAAAACCAAACCCAAACAAGTCTCCTTTCCGCAGGTAAAGGCAAAATCAAAGGTGAAAAAAATACGCAAAAAACGATTTAATGGCTATGAGCCAACCTCTAACCAAATGGGCACAATCAACCAAGAAGTCACATCCCTGACAAGTCACTGGCAGGACATGAAGTCTGTAGCTTCGAAAAGAAAACCGGCGTCCCAAACATTTTGGCTGCAACACCAAAGACACATTTCAGAAACCTGTTCTTCAAGGTTTTAACATTTCGTCTGTAATAGCACCTTCTCTTTTGGACAAATACTTGCAATCCGAATTGTACAACTCCGCTTTGAGAAAGCTGTAAGATCTATCGACGCAGACGGAGGACGGTAAGGTAATGACCAACTTGTTGCAAACACGTCAAGAAAATTGAAATCGGTCACTTGATCCAGTGACAAAAACAACTTAGTCTTTTGTAATCAGGTCTAAGCACAGCCATTTCACTTGTCGATTCTTGCACTTGAGGCACGGTGATACACCTGCAAACCCACAGTTCGACTGAGCAACGAATTAAAATTTGGCATGCGTTGTTGCCGGCATACCTGAACTTCACTCGCCAATCCGTTTCCCAGCAGATGCCCACGGACGTGCCAAGACGCAGTTTAAAAACCTAATTTAGAGCTGCCAGAAATGTTTGCCTCACTTGCCACGGAAGGTCACGCTGGCCTCGGTTTCCACAGCAGACAGAGAAACACGACACACACGGGAGAAGGCAGGAGCCCTCAACTTCGCAGCACGGAGCAACGAGAGGGGTCCAGCTTTCGCTACGCCCATCGCTAGTCTTGGAAGCTTAAAAGGCTCCCAGCCATCTCACCACCATTGCCGCTATCAGGGAAAGAAGTATTATTACGTAGTTTAGGGTTTAAAATTATATTGCCAGTCTAAAGGATTTAGATACGTATCTCTTTTTAATGAAAGCATCAAATCCACGCGTAAACTTTGGAAGTCTCTCCTCTCCCCGCCCCAGTCTAACCGTGCACAGAGCACCAAGGCTGCGAGAAGATTACTGTTACTCCATACGTAACACAGTGAATATAGAAAAAAAAAAATATAATTCCTATAGAAACAAACCCTAAAACATCCCCCCAGGGGTTCTCCAGTAAGTGTGCCCCAGAAAGGATGATATTGGGACGACGCACTCTACACGTTTCACGGGCTACTTTATCACTTATTCAAGGCTTTTCCCCTCTGATTAACGGGGTCACCCTACAGCTCCACCGACTAGAGACAGCTGTGCTGCCCAGATGTGGCAAGGTAGGATGGGAGCTGCCACTATACAAGGAGTCCCCTAACAAACAGGTAACTGGGGGCCGTCTTGCTTTTCCTGCGCGGCAAGTGAACACAAACGCACTAAAACTGGCTTGGGCACGTTTACATGTGCTGCCAGCCCCTCGGACACAAAGGAAACGACAAACGTTCACGGATTTTGTAAGAGGTATGAAGAATCTCAGCTCTATGGACTCCCACTGCTCTGAATACGCAGATGCCTGAAAACGCTGTAAAAAAACTTCCCGTTTCTAAGCTGCTGACACAGACCCATTTTAGAGAGCCATTTCTGCTCTAAATAAATTACACCGATTGGACTTTTTGCTGTTTCTCCTTGTCCCTCTTAAAACTCTGTATTTTGATTACTATGCTGACCATTACATACTTGCAAAGCGTTAGTAATCCTTACGCGGGGTGTCTCAGAAGGAAACTTTGCTTACATTCCTCAGCCCAGTTTGTTTCATGCTCTAGTAAAAAAATCCATAAAACCGCACTTACTTCATCTCTATAGAGAGGACTCGTATAATACATGATATCCATCGCGCTGCTGTTCAGCATATCCCTTAAACCTCGTACTTTATCTGGAGTAATGGAGTCCACAGTGTCTGAAAAAGAAAAGACTCGAGTTACACGCAGGAGGAATGGTAAAATCCAAACAAGGCACGTGCAGAGCACACGGCATGGAACTTCTGGGGACAATTTTACCGACTGCAGTTACTGGAACAGCCAAAGAACCAGTAAGTAAGGGATGTACCTCCATCGAGGGTAAGTTTGGATCTCCATTCAACCGGGAGAAATTCAACGTGTGTTGCAAGATTGGAAAAATATTTTTCTTCTATTTTTCTTGCAGTATCTCGCATCCTATAAAAAAGAAAGAAGAGTATGTTCCTCTGAAGACCGCTATTGGTGCTCTTACCAAATAAAGCCAATGCAGCCAGGACCAACACGTTTCTCGCATCACTTTTCCAGTACACAATGCACACTTACTCACACGGGTAATTACCTCAACCTCATGCTTTTGTTATAAAGGACTTCAATTCTCATAGAATGAAAAATCGGGTGCATTTCACGCTCCAAAGCGTTTGAAAAACCTTTAAATATATTACACTGTGGGCTTAACATAAACCACTTCAATTCATTTGAAAGATACTTCTTAACTTCGGTGGGTTTGGGGTAGAATGTGACTGAAAATTAAGAATTTTACCACTGCCTTGGAATCTTGAGTCCACTTAGATCAACAACTTAGACCAGTATGTAAGGAAGATAATTCAGTGCTTTTAAACGCAAAGAAAACTATTTAAAATATTGCTTGAGAAGTCAGAATTTGATTTTAATTTCACATATCAAATTGGAAGGCTTGAGAGTTCTCCGAGTGAGAACCAGGGCCATTTATTAGCATTTCGACTTGCAGTAGCGGATGGACAGGCTAACTGTCCTTTTAAAAGACTTTTGGTTTTGAAAGCATATCCGAACATGAACTTCGAGGTACCTCTCTCAAGGGATGCAAGGAACTTAAAGTACCTAAAAAACAAAGTATATTCGATCCTCTCTGCTCTTTGGGGGAGAAGGGGAATAATGCTATGTTATATTCTTTTAAAAATGCTACTTCACTAGTATTGTGTGAAAGACTGATGAGCAAAAAATGAAAACCAGCATGAAATTATACGAGATAGTAAAATATCCAAACATTCTATCAAAGACGTTCAGCAAAACCAAACTGCAAAAGCCTTATGTTTTCCTTTCTTTCCTTTACATGAATCTCGGCTTCCAATAATATTAGCATTTTTGAAGATGAGCACGACAAACTAAATCTGACCGAGGGGCAGCAGCGCTGGCTTTCCAGCAGCTGCTTCCCAGCTCCAAACATCAGAGGGTTTTTTCTTTCCGAGACAAAGCCCAGAGTTTCAACACGTTTGGTTTTTTTTTTTCCTATTTTCAACGCAAACCCCTTTTAATGATTGCTGCAGCCAAAGGCATGGTGACATTAATCTCCCGTCTGTACTTCTATGAGTCCGAATGCGGTTCAGTAAGTTTAACCCCTTAGCTGAGACACTTTCCTTGACTATATTAATGCTCTTCCGTTCTCCTTCAAAAGAAATGAGACAGTTTACCCTAAAGGAAGAAATTTTTCACTCTGAGGGTGGTGAGACGCTGGCCCAGGTTGCCCAGAGAAGCTGTGGCTGCCCCATCCCTGGAGGTGTTCAAGGCCAGGTTGGACAGGGCTTGGAGCAACCTGGTCTAGTGGGAGGTGTCCCTGCCCATGGCAGGGGGTTGGAACTGGATGATCTTGAAGGTCCCTTCCAACCTAAACCATTCTGTGATTCTATGAAATCCCTACCAACACCTGAGACAGCCATCGCTTAAGCTGCTCCATTTGATGAGAACTGTCTGCACCAACACGGCATCGGCGCCATACGGAGATCCCATATAGACAACTCTGCCAAGCTCCTGTCTGGAAAAACCAAAGTCAGCCATACACAGCAGGTAGCTGCAAGATGAAGAGAAGTGGTGGAATCGCCATCCCTGGAGGTATTTAAAAGCCAGGTAGACTCGGTGCTGAGGGACATGGTTTAGTGGTGGGTTTGGCAGTGTGAGGTTGATGGTTGGACTCGATGATCTTAAAGGTCCCTTCCAACCTAGGTGATTCTGTGATTCTATGAAGTCAGGAGCTGCCTGAATCTCCTCCATGAGGCTGCCACCGGAGGTGACGATACAGATAACAAGGAAGAAGTACTGACAGAATTTGTTCTTAATCTCCCAGAGCTGTCACCCCGTTCGGATGCAGCCCGCTGGTGGGATTTAGGCTGTGCAGGGGAGCTGAAGGCAGATGTGTCTGGTGGAACAAAGCCAGAGATGAATTTCAGCCATCACCTCCAGCTCCTGAGGGCTGCAGAGAGGTGGTGTCACGGCGGCTTTGGGCAAAATGCCTTCTACGTTTCTACTTCAGCCTTATCAGCTGCACAGCGAGAGAAACACACTTCACTGAGGAAGGGGCATCAAAGGCAACGCCTTGCACAAACGTTTTCTACAAAGATAATTCTTTCTTCTTCTTTACCGTGTTTTTCCCAAGAAAAGGAAAAGCCCATTATGGCACTAAAAAAGCAGATCAAAAATGTACAAGATTTTTGAAGCAGGCAGTCAAAACGCTTTTCCATAACTGACACCTACTTTCAGGAAGGGGGAGAAAGCGGGGGGAAAAGAGGGGGAAAGGGGGGGAAAGTGGAAGGCAGCATCCTTTACATGCTTTCTTCCAAAGCAGTTAGCCATGGCCTGACCAAACAGTCAAGAAATGCAACTAATCAGCATCTCTATTTTTAAAGCCTGGTTTGATTGCACTCCTAATCTCCTAGTCTCTAGTCCAACGACATGGCAAAGGTTGAAGTAAAGCAGAATGTCCTTCCACGATGAGGAAAAAAAAATAATTCAGCAAGAAGATCCGTTAAAATTGGGGTTGATTCAAGGCTCAAACCGACCTAGCCTTGCAAAGCACCGAACAGCCCTCCCCACCGCCACCCCACACGACGTGCTTCTGAGGACACTTAGAGCCACACAGAATTTCTAGATTATCAAGAAGATAAAAAAATTCAGTAAATACATGAACATTCCTGGAGTCCCTGAGTAACCAAAACAAAAGAGAAACACGCTTGCCTGAACACCATCAGATGATTACCAGCACAAGGAAATGAAGGGACCTAAAATGAATATTCTTTGGAAATGCTAACAATTCTTCAGTATTGCCAAGGCAGCTTAACTTTCTCTGCATGCAGGAGACCGGTGGCCGGCTAAGATGAATTCAGGAACAGTAAGCTTCGCAGGAACCCAGCCAAGCAGCAACCTAAAGTTGCTTGGCTTCAAAGCAGTAAAAGCACAGAAACATTTTATGAATAAAGCACAGCATTCTACACAGCAACAAGTGAAGGAACCGGCCAATAACCGGGTCCTAACAGCGCAGGAAAAAACATCCAAACTATTTACACATCAGTAGCAGCTGTAAACGTTATGAAGGAATAGCTATTACAGCTATTGACATCCCCATCTTCAAATGCGACAGCTACAGGGTTTCTTCCTCTTGGGAAGGGTCCAGGTCTTGCAAAACCTATTCACAGGCAAACTGACACAGAGGATTTTTTTTTAACTAAAGTCTCCTTTCTAAAGCCAGTCATATGAGTTTGGAAAAACCAGCGCAGCCTACCAATTCACCCAAAGCTTTTGGGAAAAGCTTCAAGCCTCCCCTCCTAAAAGCTGTGCCAGCTTTGTGTCATAGCATCATAGAATGGTTTAGGTTGGAAAGGACCTTCAAGATCATCTAGTTCCAACCACCTGCCATGGGCAGGGACACCTCCCACTAGACCTGGTTGCTCAAAGCCCCGTCCAACCTGGCCTTGAACACCTCCAGGGATGGGGCAGCCACAGCTTCTCTGGGCAACCTGGGCTAGGGTCTCACCACCCTCACAGTCAAGAATTTCTTCCTAATATCTCATCTAAATCTCCCCTCTTCCAGTTTGAAGCCATTACCACTCATCCTATCACTATGTGCCCTTGTAAAAAGTCCCTCTCCAGATTTCTTGTTGGCCCCCTTCAGATCCTGGAAGGCTGCTACAAGGTCTCCCCGGAGCCTTCTCTTCTCCAGGCTGAACACCCCCAACTCTCCCAGCCTGTCCTCACAGCAGAGGGGCTCCAGCCCTTGGATCATCTTTGTGGCCTCCTCTGGACCCGCTCCAACAGATCCATGTCTTTCTTGTGCTGAGGACTCCAAAGCTGGATGCAGTACTGCAGGTGGGGTCTCATCAGAGCACACTGTCCTTACCCAAAATTTTGTGAAATGCAAAACCTAATTTTACTCAGATTTGGAGGGTTCCCCTGCTACATCAGCTGAGGTTGCGCATGGTCCTGCCTCCGGCAGAATAGTCCCAAACTTTTGCCAGAACGGATTATGGACAAACATTCAAAAGCACTTGGGTACATTAGAAAACCAAAACCCAACTCTGCGCGCATCTACCTTATGCCTGGCAAAATACATTCTGGTAGAAGTTTACAAAAGGTCTGTTTCAACAAATTTTTGTTAACTGCCACTTCCCCGCTGTCAAAGCAGGTACGCAGCAATTGCGTTTCTCGGGGTTTCAGGTGTGCCCTCCCCTACCACGCACTGCGCCGCACGCTAACCTCATGAAGCTGGTTAACGCTACGAACCACGGACTGGAGTTTTGCAGATTACAAACTACGTAGTTACAAAAACATGTCATATTTTTTGCCTTCCGCTAAACGTTCTGAGGCAATCCAGTTCGGTGGTACTAGCCAAATCCTGCCAGAGGTGCAATTATTCTCTCCCTCGTTATTTTACAGCAGCGATGTCACACCGATCTCCTGATCGCAAGAATCATGGAGGCATTAAAACACACCAGCAGAACAATTCCCAATGCAACCCATCTCATTTACAACCAACGGCACTATTCAACATCTCCCACTGGTTTTGATCAACGATTTTATATTACAAATGCTAATAAAAATTGTGGTGTAATTGCCAAGCAACGTGGCTACGCTCACATGCAAAACCCCACACCTGCTATACACATGCTTATCTGTTCTGCTATAAAGTTTTTTCTTCCTTCTTCCGGCTTTTTTTTAAAATAAATATTTTGAGCTATTTTATTAGATGGCAAGTCCCTCTACTCACTTGCTAAATTAACACCAACTGAAGTAATAAATCCTCATTTAAACAGACCGAGACTTCTTCTCCTTTCCAACACAAATGGATGTTGAAATATTGACCCCAGAGCAACAATTACTCAAATCTATACATCAAAACACATGGTAACAACTAAAATCTATTATTTTTCTAAGGAAAAAAATCACTCAGGTGCAGATGCAATGCACACCTTAGAAATACTGCTATTTTCCATGCAAGAACTAATGGACTGAAAATAGATACTTTGAGACTCGCCATAAATAAAATGTGCTTGGCTGCCTTTCTCTGATTAAAACAGTAAATAATAAAACCGTATTTTCACAGGTATACATCCTTCCTCAAGCAAGTACATTGCAGAGATATGTTAACATAGTTATGATTATTGCTGTGGGGTTTTTTAATCTGATGTTACTGATTCTACTCTTGTGGAGCAGTCACAAATACTACATTAAAAACTGGAGAGCTACAAACAAGTTAACTTCAGCTAGTTCACAAATTTTATAAAATGACCTTGATAGCTGGTAACAGAGCAAAATGCCTGAAGGCTTGAAGATGTTACTCATTTTATTCCCAAGTCATCTTTGCAGACTCTTATCATAGAATCACAGAATGGTTTAGGTTGGAAGGGACCTTCAAGATCATCCAGTTCCAACCCCCCTGCCATGGGCAGGGACACCTCCCACTAGACCAGGTTGCTCCAAGCCCCGTCCAACCTGGCCCTGAACACCTCCAGGGATGGGGCAGTCACAGCTTCTCTGGGCAAAGTCTTCCATCAGATGATCCATAGCCAAGAAAAAGGGAATGGTTTTTAATTTAAAAACCATTACAGCACCAACTTCTTACTCTGAACTCTTGATTTCAGAGATAGGACAATGGGATGTCCCCACAAAAAACCTAAATTCTCACTACTGCCTGCAAAACTGTGCGCATCTATTCTTGGATTTTGGTCACACAACTGGTAAAATACGCTCCAAAGCATTCCCCAACTGCTTCCACCACGCCGGAGTTCCCTAAATGGAGGGCAGCACTCACTACCTCTTTGAGGAAATAATACTGCAAGTTATTGAGGAAACTCGGGGCTGACTTGAGCTAAATTTGGTAAGCCGAAGTGAGAGTAACGGGCATGAGTAATAAAAATTGAGATCTGCTCAAGCCAGAGGAAATGAAAGGCAGGTTGTTTTCAAACGCTCAGCTGTGCTGCAGAAATGCAAACTCAAGTCTTACTCTAGGCAGATTTCAAAGAGCAACTGCAAGACACAAGTCATCTTCTGCGAGGTGTCCGGGGGTTGGAACTAGATGATCTTTAAGATCCCTTCCAACCCAAACCATTCTATGATTCTGTGATTCTGTCACTGTTCTTCAGGGATTCATCTGCTCTCAGACCAGACACACTACGGCTGCTGCTCTGGGACACAGAATCATAGAATCATTTAGGTTGGAAAGGACCCTTGAGATCATCGAGTCCAACCATAAACCTAACGCTGCCAAGTCCACTATTAAACCATGTCCTTAAGTAAGTGCCACATCTACACGTCTTCTAAATACCTCCAGGGATGGGAACTCAAGCGCTTTCCTGGGTAGCCTGTTCGCTTTTGAACTACCGTCCACTTGTGTACACGCTCTCAGCCTGGGAGGCGACAGGTTTGTGAAACATCTTTTTTAAATTAGTCTCCTGAGTTTGTAATAAGAAGGGGACAGAAATTATCCCATGCGTGGCTTCCTACAGATGGGCTTTAGTACTTGTCAAAGTTGTAGCAAATGGATTTGCTCCGGGCTTGGACAGACATTGACAGATCTATAGAATGAGAGGTGAGACACACACAGACTCATTTTACTTCACAAAAAGATGGAAATTTTAGCACGCAGACAAAGTAAGCACGATCGTGATTCACGCTTCATCCTTTTCAAGGATAATGGGACCCTGCATGATCAAAGGAACTCAAGCCGCCCGGTTAGTCAATTATGGGATCCCTGAGACAAGCCTGCAGAGATCCAGGTGCTCCAAGTGTGAGTGCCTCCCTCCCCAGCACCGCTTTCCAAACGGTGGCAAGCCTGCCCCTTAGCGAGATGCTGGCTTTGGTGTGGGGCAGATTAGGCATTCCCTGTTCCTGTTGTCATACCCTGCCTCCTCGCCACTCACTCCAGTCTTCCAGAGGGGGTTCCATTTTTTCAGACCAACAGCAGTGATCCAGTTTACAACAGGACTGGGACGTGCTGGTGTGGGCAGGGAAAGGGCAGCACCAGGCAGAAATAAGGGCTGGGGGGAGGACGGGAACCAGAACAGATCATAGAATCATGGAATGGTTTATGTTGGAAGGGACCTTCAAGATCATCTAGTTCCAACCCCCTGCCATGGGCAGGGACACCTCCCACTAGACCTGGTTGCTCCAAGCCCCGTCCAACCTGGCCTTGAACACCTCCAGGGATGGGGCAGCCACAGCTTCTCTGGGCAACCTGGGCCAGTGTTTCACCACCCTCACAGTCAAGAATTTCTTCCTGAGATCTCATCTAAATCTCCCCTCTTCCAGTTTGAAGCCATCACCCCTTGTCCTATCACCACATGCCCTTGTGAAAAGTCCCTCTCCAGCTATCTCCAGATCCCAGAGCTAGAGATACACCTAAGCCCTAAACAGACTGTTATAGTGTCTGTCCCATATGCAGTCATGTGTTAGATAATTAATAAATGTACACAAAACAAGCTCTTCAGAAAGTATTTCATGCCCTAACTATCACCTTTTACCTCTTGGGCTGAACTTCTCATTTAGCTTGCAAGACAAGCTCAAGTTGAAACCTGTAAGACAATTTTTTATGATTTGGATACTTAATTTCAGAACAACATGCAATTATTACCAGCACCGAAGAATGGAAAACAAGCACGTAATATGTATTTAATGCAAAACAAGCATTTAAATGGAAAACAAGCAAACCTACCAAATATCTGAAAAGCTAAAAAATATAGGAAAAGATTTACAGGAAATGTTGATTTAAGATTCCAGCAGCACATACTTAATGCACCGAAAGGCCTCTGAGAGGCTCTGCACTCTGTAAGGGTTTGCATACCACTGGAAATCTACCAAAATAGCTATTCTGAAGTAATTATTATAATGATAATCCACAATTAAAATGCTTTCTAATGGGACTTGCAATAAAAATGTAATTGGTGATTATGGAACACCAAAACGATGTTGCCTGTGCAGACAGCAATTTTTGTGCTACGAGCAGCAGCAGAGGCAAATACCATTTTCGAATCAAACCAGGAGATTCAGACGGAGGCAGACAGATACCAGCTTTAGGGTAAGAGCAGCCAAGAAGCGTCACAACATTACAGCTATTATAGAAATACGCACAACAGTCACTCCGTTCAATTTTCAAGCACAGGAGCTGATGAAATTTAGAGGGCCAGCCGAAAGGTCTGACCTTTACCTACGTCAGGTAAAACAACAGGATATATTTAGACGAGGCTGGAAACATGGATAGTAATGTTCCTAAATTCTATCTAATATATGTAAGAAACCCCATGCTACCCCCTGCCATAATCTAGAAGCACAAGTTCAACAAAATCAGAGATTAGGATTCAGTGAAAAAATATTCCAAATAACAATGTGAAAGTGTACACAGTAAAATTAAAGGATATCCCAAAATGATTTTTTTTTTTTTTTAAAGTTAACATTGTACCTTACCAGAAACTTAGTAATGCCAGAATACTGTATCTGATGGCGAATGAAAAACCCCTCCAATTAATCATAGAATCGTTTAGGTTGGAAAAGACCTTTAAGATCATCCAGTCCAACCATTGACCCTACTCTACCAGGTCTGTCACTAAACCATGTCTCTAAGCACCACATTTACACGACTTTTAAACACATCTCGGGATGGTGACTCAACATTATGTACGTTATGCCACAGTATCTTAGTTTATATTACACAGAAATACAGAATATACTACCTCCTTCCTTAAACAGTCATCCCTATGCTACCGAAGCGGCTCACAGCGCATTATTCCGTTCACGTTAGGTCAGCTGAACCACTCTTCCAGCCTGGAGGAGGTACTGTCTCTTCCCAGACGAGTTCTGCAGTTAATATCAGCACTGACAGGAGCAGCTTGTTGTACCAGCTGCCGTGCTACATTTAGATAATAAATGTGTTTAACTACACCGTGAAGAAACAAAATGATGTCACATCCACCAAAGACCTGTTCATTCAAGCATCGGTAAAACGCACCTTTCCCATTTACCTACTTACAGGACACCCTGCGACCGCAGCATCTAACCACGTTAATGATTAGATTGAACTCCATTCCTTAATGTAATTAGCACATATGATTTTAAATTACCCTGGAAGCAGAGTTCTGTTTTCACCTCAGTAACCAAATGCATCTGCCTAATGATGCAGATGCATCCTGCGAGCCGCACCAACTTCTTCTCGAGGCGGTGACCCGAGGACAGAGGACATCAAATGAGCTCTGGTAGGGTCTCTCACCTGGGTTACAGACAGAGTATTCCATGTCTGGGTTATAAGCTGTATTTTTGCACTTTTCTTTCTTTTTCTTTCTTTTAAGGCCGCTCGTTCAAGGGAGGCTACGGTTTTGTGCTGTGAGCTGAAGTGTTGCTCTCACACAGGTTGAAATAAATACAAAATTTTTATCCCAGGGTAGATTGAACCCATAAGGAGCAAGAAAAAATGTACGTGGCAAAGACAAAACACACAGGACAGGTTTTTGTGGGTGGTAGGAAGGGAAGGCACCTGAGCAAGTATTCCCTTCTGGAGATGCCAGAGTCCCTCCAAGCACCATGCCAACAAAACACAAGGCGGTGCGGAGTGTGCCTCCTCCAACCTGCCTCACTGCTCTTCTCTCCCTGTCCGTGTCCCAGAGCCCACCGAGAGGACTGCTGGCACTCTTCAGAGGACCTTGTCCTGCCGGATGTTCCAGGGCCTAAACCAAAAGCAGCTTTCTATTTCTAAAGGAAACACACAACACCTGCCCCAGGGTCCCCACACCAGCACACGTGTATCACAGGTGACATCCAAGTCCTTCAAAGCTGCACAAACGCTGAGCTCTGAGGTCTAGAGTGCCTTCTACATCTGCTGGTGGTACCCAGAGACCGGTGAGGGAAGAAAGGAGGGGTGACACTGACGGGCAGACCTATGGCTCAAGCTACAGATCCAGCATGGCTGCAACTACAGGTTTCCTACTAAAGAATGTGCATTTAAAAGGAAAAAAAAACCCCAAACACTTAAGTCTTTTCTCCTTAGTTTCTACTTCAAAGTGTGAACGGTCAAAAAATATTTCTCCTTATCCATCTTATCAGTTTTCAAAAGGCAACATTGGACTCCCTGTGTCATTAATGCAAAAGAACATTAAAAAAAAAAATTAAGAAAAATTACACACACATATCATGGATGAAGGTGCTAACAGAAAGTGCTAGTATGGCTTGTGAGAGCTGCCATTATGCTGGCCTGGCAGACACTTCTTCTAAAATCTCTTCCTAGACCATATGGGATGGTCCTCACTTATAAGTTTTAAGCTATCAAAAAAAAAAAAAAAAAGGACTTCAATCTAAAATGATATTTTCATTTGCAGATTTTGTACAGCATACACAATTTATGCCAATAATTAGCATTTTAAAAGGCTATGCAATACCGTGTGATGTTTCTTGAGGATATGAGCATGATTTACTGAAGCATCTTTTATCTTTTAGATAAAAGATTTCACACAACGGGCTGCCAATTAAAGCAAGACTTCTTACGGAACGAATGCCTATGCACTGTGTCCTGAGCTGAAGTTAATCCACCCGTACAATCCCAGCATGCATGGCCAGCGGAAAATGGGGTAGGGAGACAGAAAAAGCAGAAAACCTTAATGATCCCAAAGCAGAAGTTTTATTTCTCGTCACTGTTAAAACAGCAACTTATATTTAGGGTATTTGCATGTCCAGTGTAATTGCATCCTACAAAACTTTAAGTTTTTACATTTATTTTGGTACCTAATTTCAGCTTTTTCGGTTGATCCTTGGTTTTGATGGCTTGCTCTTAAACAACAGGAATAAAAGCGGTGAAGGGCCAGCACAGGGGAGTAGGGAGTAGCAAGTGGCTGCTCTGAGATGATGAATGACACCGCAGTGAAATCAAGAGGTCTACGCTACCACACCAGAGGACACTGGAGTGGAACAACGAGCTGAACGAACACAAGCGCCTGCTGACGTGATGGTCCACACCACAGCGACGGCATGTAAGCCCTGACCTACACTGCCATTCTGGATTTAAAGAGGTTCTCAAAGCTCTTACCACAAAATCAGCAATCCCAGCCCTACACACACTTTCACAAGGGTCACCGGGTATGTCACTAGTTCTATCAACTCCGATGGAACGTGGAACTATTTGGGACACGCATACTAAACCATCTGCGCAAAACCGAACTGCAGTTAACACTTCTTTAGCCTCTTCCTTCAGGTAATGGAGTATTCCTTAACACCACCTTGTCCCCCACAATGCTGTCATCACCACTTCACAGTTTCTTCTGACATTCGAAAAAACTTTTCAGGTACAGCATCCTCAGCAGCTCTGGAATTTCCCTTTCCACTCACCAGCACCCTAAGCGGCCTTCTGAATTAGCTCAGACGCCAAATGAAAAACTGTTTGTCTTCACAAAAGACATTCCATGAAAAAACCCGGTAAGCTTCCAATCCTGTTTTACTTTTCAACTGGCATCTATGCACAGAACTCCATGAGCAGACTCACAGCAACAGCTTCCAGCTGCAGGAAGTAACCCTGTCCTGTCAGGAACGCCAACGTTCCCACTAGCTCCCCGTTTCCCCTCTCTTACCAGTATGCACTTCAATTGCCTGCTGTTCTGATAGCCAGCAGGAACAACGGAGATTCACCCGGATTTTGACCAAATGAAAAACCTCTGCCCGCTCACCAAAGTCACTGACCACAGCTGCTAGAAATTCACGGGCCGGTCCCCTAAAAGTCACAAGCGCTGGTCAAGAAAACAGAATAGATCTTTGCTCTTCCTGCTCTTCTGGCTTGCAGCTGCTCTCACTAAGTCCATCCATCCAAATTAACATAGAAAGTAGCGTACCCACGATATAAAGACTAATGACTCAGGGGAAGAGGAGGAAAAGGAAACAGGAAAAGATACAGCTTAAACCAAAGGGTCTGCTGTTATTTATAACGTTGAGCCTTATATTCAGGCTAGAGTTGGTACTGCAAATATTACGAAGCACTCACATAGCTGTATTTTTGATGATCCTTCCTTGGTCCATTTTCTGCCCAATACCATGCACAACAAACACAATGTGACTAGTTTGTGGTGGCTTGTCTTCTAACGTAGCTTCTTCTACATAGCCTCTATGTAGCCTTGTCCCACTACTTGAAGCTGTAGAAAAAACATTATCCTAGATCAGTTACATTCTACGAAGTGCAACGGTCTTATATGTTGACAGAAGCTTGACTTGTCTCAGACCAATACATTAAAGTATTCTGAAAATAAGATTATACATAAAGGAATAGCATGTGTTTTTAAATATCTGCAATTTTAAATTCCTGAGAGATTTAGCAACTCGGTGATATTGTGTCAATCAACGTATTAACAGGCCATTTCCACTGTAAAGATAACTGATTTTAGGGATGTTTTGAAAAACAACTTTTTAGAAAAGAGTTGTATCATTGTCCATCCACTTTTACAACACAATCCCCTTCTTCTGTGTGTCTCAATCATTAAAGTCCCTTACATCTCCACCTTACTTCCACAGCATGGAAGGATCATGGAAATGATCTGGCAAAAAAACGGTAAGCGTCGTCATTCTTTCTCTGATCCAGTTAAGACAGTTGGTTGAAAAGCTTTACAATTTTTCACTTTGACGGGGAAAACCTATGCTTTATTTCAAGCTGATCCAACCTCAAATTTCCCCACATGTTCTCCAGTTCAGTGGCCAAACCAAAAATCCATTCCCCAGGGCAAATATGGGTATTCTCTCAGTGTCTCGTGGATGACTTGAGGAACCCACTGGCATCGCGTGTCTCCATCCCCCTCTAGTGACAGACCCACACAGAGGACCACAGCCTTGCAGGAGTGCTGGCTGCCCATGAATCCAGCAAGCCCTTCCGATGGCCACGTAGAGGAAGGCAGCATCATTTCCCCGCCACAAAAACTGAAGCAAACAGCTTGGTTTGTTTTTAAGGAGGAAGAAAACCCTACAAAAACACTAAGGGCAGTTTTCACACAGGGCAGGTTTTGTTGTATCAAGTGGGCTTCTATTTGGTATTTCTCCCCCCAAACTCTTTAGGATGATCTCATTTATTATACACTATCCAAATCATGTTCTGGGTAGAGAACATTTCTTCTGCAACTGAAGCATTGAATATATTAATTCTTGGCAAACATTAATTAAGTATCCACCCAAGAGCCCTGTGGGGTAAGAGGGCATTAATTACAGTAGAGAGGCATGGAGATTAAAGCCAAACCTATCACCTGATCTTGTCTCTTCAGAGACCAAGGAACAACCCAGCTCTGTATGTTCTTGGTTTTGTTGTTGTCCAGCAGCGCATAGAAGCACCGCAACAGGACAAGTTCCAATTTTCCAGGTTGGCAACAATCTGCCTTTTGCCTGAGAGAGACCATCCTCTCTTCCAACCATCTCAGCCTCGCTGGCTTTATAACCGGCAGTTTTGGGCTGAAACGAGCCTGGATTCCTACTGGAAATAATTTCTGTCTAAAAGCTTCTCCCTTCCTCTCAGTTCATATGTCTGTTCTACGGCAAGAGGCGGTGAGAGAGGAAGGGATGCTCGTGTATTTAAGGAATGCATCACAGTATGCGGTAAAGTTAAGGTTGCAAAGGGAACTGTAATTCTTATATTGTAGCTGCTAGACTGCTAACTGCTGCATCCAAAATAATAATAAAATATATGATAAAAATTAGTCATAGCCTATTCACATCTAGTTACAATTCTGTAGAACAACCTGAGGCACCCAATGCACTCTTCTGTAAAAACTGCAATGGCCAAAGGGGGCTAGTCACAGATTAAAACTTCAAACTTGAAATCTCCTTCTAGAGTTAAAGTAACAAACTTCAAATACTGGTATTTACAATAGTCTTTACAAACTCTAAGAAATATTACCTTTGGAAAACCCCAACTTTTGTGTAACAGTTCTTGCAATTTTAGATGTTGTTGCATCACTGTAAAGATACACTTCATCCACACTGTGCCAGTCCACATGGTTGCGACTCAACTTTAGACTATGAATAGCTGCAGCAAAAAGGAACAACATTTAATTTACATGGGTAAAAAGAAAAAAAAAAAAAAAAAGCCTCTTCAAACACAGAGAGAAGAGTAACTTACACATAGGTTAAAATCTAGAGCTCTATGGTACCTAAACCCGTATTACTTCTTACCTTGAAAAGTTTTTTTACACTTAGGATTAATCTGAGCAGGACAAGCAGCAGTTTGGAGACCACCCACCTCTGAGGACATTGCGCATCATTCTCCTCCCACCCTCCGTTTGGGATGGTAGGTGTCCAAAATACTCCCTTAGCTGAAAACAAAAACCAGGGGGGTGGCAGGGCAATGCATTCTGAAATACTGCAGGTTGGTGGGATGACCAGGTGGCCGCCCCACGCACTCTCATCACTGGAAAAAGAGCAATTTCATTCCAATCTTCTCTCTCCTGTGCCCGTACAGCGAGATCCCTGGGTTTGACTGTACGCTGCCGTAACACAGAGGCTTTCAAGGCTCCGTTACTAGAAGGCTCCATTGCATTTCTTTCCTTTCAGAAATACCTAGGAGCTGGAAACAGTTCAATGAGAAAGCCTCTGAATGAGTAATTTCTGGCACAGAACAGAATCTGGCTTTTTCAAAAGCCACTAAGAGCTCTAGTGTTTTTTTGTGTAGTTCTTGTGTTTTCCAGGTTTGGAACTGATTGAGCTCCGGGACCAACCTCATGACACACCGCCTGATTGTCGGGATTAAGCACAGCAGGCATGTTCCAATGCAAGTCGGAATGTCTCTTCTAAGGCTTAGAGCTCGCCTGAGCCAAGCAGTACCACAACTGTACTACTAGTAATTTGAGTTTCACCTAAGTTTGGAAATCTGCTGCTTAGGTCTCATCTAACGTGGGCTACGTAACATTTGGAGACCTGACAACAGCAATAACCCTGTGACAAAAAAAAAAACCCAAAAAGCATTATTTAACCATCATTGGTCTTGCTAAAAAGTCCCAAGTCATGGAAAACACCCAGAGGGGTTGGTTTGGGTGTTTTTTTTTTCCATAACAAGCGGAGCTCTAACCTGTCCCCTGCTTGAAGCCGTTCAAGTGAATTTTTTACACTCTTCTAAAAACATTCTGAGAAAGCCCGAGCCATCACGATTTCATATTTTAACTTGGCCACAGCACAAACCAACCATGTCAAGCTAGATGTTTTAACCATCCTCCTGCAGTATTTTTTGTTTCTCTGCCAAGGCAGATAGACCTGACACAGCCTGATGAAAAACTAAATGAAGTCTGTAAGAAACAAAGGGATTAGAAAAGGATTACCCCTGCTGTTACAGTAAACAACCGATTCACAAAAAATAACTAGAACTATACTGCTCTTTTACACTGACAGAGCAAGAACAGGGAAGGAAGTAAGCCTGACTTTGAAGAGCAGACATGTCGGCTTAGGGTAACGACTGGCCAGAGCAAGAAGCAATCTAGTGAGAACTCAACGAACATGCAAACTGATTGCTCATAAACACTACTGCGGGTGCAGAGATGAATCCGTGTCCAGAAATCTCAGTTTAGAACTGGAGAAAGAAATGAAATTCCCAGCAAAACTGTTTCTTTCAGACTTGGAGACAATGCAACACAGACTGACGTCCTGAGACAGACACGTAGTCCAGTGGCAAAGGCAAGGGACCTGCCTGCAGACATCTCTGCAGTCTCCTCCATCCTCAATTCCATGACCAACGTAGACTTTTTACGCATTGTCTAGCAGGTCTTTAAGAGCTGTTCCATCTGCATTCTGTAAAATCCCTCTCAGAGTACGTTCCCGGGGAAGCTGACAGAGGAGGGCTGGAAGCTTGATGCCTTTGGAGAGCGTTGTGCTCAACGTCCAAAGCATGCAGAGGAAGAGACAGAGAGGCCCGTGGCTGAGTCACTTATTAGCACTGGAAGAACAGCAGTTTGGGGACGAGCGATCCTCAAACTCTTTCTGGAATCAAGTCCAGCCTCTCTATTGGAAAGAATATACAGAAAGAAGTAGGTTTTCCCTACCCTGCATGAATTATTCTCACCTGGGAAGAAAAAATTCCTACCTTTCACTCTTACAGCGTTCTTCAAAAACACCTGTGTTGAAGGACACACCAAAATCAACTACAAGGCATGCACGCAGTGAGGAAATACCCGACACTACTTCTCTGCGTATTTAGTAAGGCCTTCAAAAGGGAACCTGAAAAACATGGTCTACTGTTCACACAAGCACCACAAGAAACTACCACTGACCTTCAGCAGGACTGTACTTTTCTCTTCACAACAGAGTAACTTCCCTCTCGGAGATGTGTCGTTTACATACACATTGCAGTCAAGCTCAGATATATTTTTTTTTTTACAGCACTTGGGCTAGACACCCTTCCTGTCCACCCAGCACTCAGAATAAAAAATTTTAAAAAAACTCCAAAATTGTGTGTTTGTTCTTGCTTCTCAGTTTTCCTTCAACCACAAAATATCAGGAGTTTTTTAGGGAAGTGGCAGGATCCAGAACATGCACATGGACAATGCTATTCAGAGAATCTTCCGATTCGCCAGTAAGATAAATTTTGCAATTTTAATTGATATATTTACATTTTATTTTGCATCTCTTAGTAAATTTTGTTTACCAATGCAACACATTCACTGCTTTGCTTTTGAGAGCCTGTCCACGTGCACACACACTCCAGAGCAAAGTCCAAACCAGCAGTTTGGACTGAAATCACTGGAAAAAAGGTGGCTGCAGCACATTTCAAAGGCACCATGCACTCCAGTGCAGTATTTTGCAGAAGTCTGGATAACACTTCCAGGGTGTCTGTCTTACCAACCAGGAGCAGACACATTCCTTTAAAAGTTAACAAGAGCCACCTGGATCAAAACAAACAAAGCTGGATGCTCCACCTCGGCACTCTGTTTTGAAATCCTATGGACTGTTTAAAAAGTCTGCCTAAGGATCAATGCACCCATTCCACAGACCAACCCACCCTCTTACTGAGGTGGGGTGAGATTTTGTCTCCCCTTTTTTAATATATATAAACACTGGGATGTCTGTTCATCCCTAGACCCTGGATGTGATGTCCACCTGTGGAACAGAAATCCCCTAGTAAGGGAAAATGTGTCAGCCTGAGCTCCAGGCCCTCTTGGTGTGCAAGAATACCCCCACAAAATAGGAGTGACAGCCCACTTGATGACTACTGTTGTGCTTTCTCTATCCTTACATAAGAATCTGTCCCTGTGATGACAATGTCTGCAGAGAGAAAAATGGTGCACCCTTCCAGGTTTGCGTGGCAGAAACCCAACTGAGAGAAGACCTGCCTAACTGAGATCACAGGGATAAGTGATCCACAAGCCACGTGTGCATGCATAGTGGTTCTCTGTCATTATGCAGAGGAGATACTCTTTAGGTAAAAAAAACAACAACAACGTGCAATGAGGTACCTCTTCATGAGGGCCAACACCGCACCAAGGACTGTGAAGAGATTCTCAAGACTCTCAAGAGCCCAAGCAAAAGGAGCTTCTGGTGCTGACAGTCCCAGGGTGTGTCAGTAGTGAGGCAGGGAACAAAAAAAGTGTCTTTGGAGAGATTTGATAGCAGTCTGAAAATTAGCATCCTAAAAATAAAAAAATCAAAAGATGCAAACCATGCTCTCCAAGTATGGGACAACAAGGGCTGCCACCGCTGTTTTGAAACTGAACACAAGGAAGAGAAAGTTATGTTTTCCTGAAGATGATGAGATAACATGATTTACATTCTCTTTTCGGAACGAATGGTGACTGTCCTATAAACCTCTTGCATGCTGCAGAGGTGGTCAAACTGACAACTCGGGAGCTTTTCATACCAAGAGATGTCACAAAGTGTCAAGAAGTCACCAAGGCATGTCATAGCATGGCTAAGGCAGCCAAGTCACAGAATTCAGATTAGGCAGTGGGTATGGCACAGGGGAACGCTCTTCGTGTTCATCCCTCTGCCTTCTGGGTCCTTCAGGAGCACGCCTCCTATGTTTGCGGATTCTCTCCAGGGCAGCAGGCTAGGACGTTGCTGAGCTTCACTGAGATTTGACTGCGGCTACGGCATCTCTGAACGTCAGGCACAGAAGATGAAGGGTCTCCCGTCAATATATGGGACAGGAATCTCCCTCTGGACCGCACTTCTTGCAGCTTTGTTTTCACATGAACCACTTCTCCGACACTGACAACACGCACAGCTTCCTTAGTAGGCATCTCCATAGGTGCATCTTCCCCAGTTGCAGAAAACCCTTGGTATTCTGCTCACTGCTTAGTTTTCTAGTTTGGGATTGAAGGCCAAGCCCATGGAAATGAGACCAAGTTTTGGCTTCCTCTGTAGCCAGAAACTAGAAATGAAACATTTTTCAGGAATACCAACCATGACAGACAGCTAGAGTATGAGTACGTGGCAGGCACAACCCCACTGGAGATGGAAGACAGCCTGACACGAGACAGTAGCGAGCAAGCCATGCAAAAACAAGGAGAGGGCACAGGGGAAGGGAGAGGGATCAAGAAAGGACTTCTTTCAGCTGAAGAAATCAACGGTTACTGTCACACAAACCTCCAGTTTCCCCGAGACAGATGAACACAGAAGGAAAAATACCCCTAAAAAGTTGAAATATGAAAAATGAAGCGGTAAACAAAAAATACAGAATACATATTCCTAAAGCCTTGAAGAGCTTGATCTCAGTTAGACTGCAGAAACTCATGTGGAGTCCAAATAACTGGAGAATAATAATAATAATGGAAGAGCAGAAAGCCTGCACTGTTTTTTATGCTCATAGCACAAAACCCATGGAGAAGCTGGGGATGTGCACGCTGCACGTGCACTGCTAGTGCAAACATCCTCCCAGCTCAAGTGCTTGAGGAGCCGAAGACCTCCAGCATCAAGCGCAGACAGACAGCCACTTGAACACGGCATTTCACACGGCCAATGGTTTAAAATTAAATACCTTTTAAGGTAAGCACCTGTTTTGTTTTTTTTTTTTTACTTGATACTTTCATCTGGCTGCCAAGACCAAAGCACGGGGTGATTCTCTTCTACCAGAGTTTGACTACGCTCAAGTCAAAATCAATCTAGAGAAAAGCATCTTTGAAGTGCTAAGAGCTGATGTTACCTCCACCTCCTCCACAAAGGCACTGTCATTCCAGTCAGGGCTAAAGGCCAGAGAAAGGATACATGCTGTCTGAAAACCTTTTCTGCCTTCTTTTTTTTTTTTTCTGGGATTTTTAAATTAACCTGTCTTGCAATCAGCAAGCAGTAGTTTCTACACAAGAGCCTGCCACATCATACAGGTAGCTGAGCGCATAATTTGGCCGCTATTGTTCTTTCTTAAACAACTCTGAAGTCGTGCTATGTACACCTGAGGCACAGCTCAGTAGAATTTAAAACCTTTTCTTATTTATTTAAAAAACAAATGCAAAGGCATTAAAATGGCTATTCCTCTTAATTAAAAAGGGCTGTCTCACGTTGCTGTCGTTTTTACATTGCACTTCACCACCTCTCAATCCATCAAGTGTCACTATTTGTTAATGTAAGCACCTACTTTTAATTTTTTTAGTTCAAGCACATTCACTACCACAAATGAACATGATTTGGAGAAAAAAATATACAAAATAATTTCAAAATTACAATCACAAAATAAAAGGCAGAAGTCCCTTCTTACTGCTCAAGACAGTAGTTACACTTATTCACCTTTAACAGACTTGAGATCCATGTGCGAGAAGAGGCAGGAAAAAATTTACTATTAAACATTTTGATTTCAGGCATTTTCATTTGGAGCCACTTACAGAAAAATATAATTAAGGGCAGTCAAAAGGCAAACATCGATGCATGCCAAAATAAATTCTCAACCTTTAAAATATCCCCAGGAACTAAAAGAATATATGGAATGACAAGAATAACTCTAAACCTTCCATGTGCATTTACATTTTAAATCGAGGGAGGGTGCAGTTTTCCGAAGTGGAGTTCCACAGTCACTGAAGTCAGCAGAAGTTTAATCACTACTGGCTTTAGCGGTGGCAGAGAAAGACCAGTGGCACGTACGTTTGAGCCTTCTGCCATCATTAATGGCTCCTGTAAGATCTGCTCCCATTTTCTGAAACAAATTTGCACATCAGCTGCTGCAAAGTTCAAAGTTTTCTGCAACACAGCAGCCTTTATCACGGATTCTATACACCTTCCCCTTTTTATATCGTATGTCCAAAGTCTCATTTCATTCCAGTACTCATACAAAAGTTGCAGTAAAAATAATGTACACCATAAAATGAAAGATGCATGCATTATCCAAAAAAGTGGCACACAAAACATTATCTAGTATTAACCCTCCATTCCTTCTCTGACGTAATTTATCTTATACCAGGCCTGCTGTGATTCTAAAAAAGCTGCTTTTAGTTTATTGAAAAAGCCAAATCGCATATAAAGAGTGTCAGAAACAAACATTTACAGTTTTCATCACAAACAATTATAATAAGGATTACTGCATGATACTGTTAGCATCTACTTTCCTCTGCGATTCACAACACTTCTACTTTTCTTCTAAGATTTATGACGCTTTTTCCTTCCCTTTTGAAGGAAATGGCATGAACACAGCTCAAGAAATTGAAGCACGTAAATCTAACACATTTAACTGATATAAGCAAACTAGAATTTAAAGCTTCCTAAGCCAGGAGTACTACAAAAAAAGAAATCTACAATTACTGTACCTTGGGAACGCTTTCGCTTAAGACATGCAGCATCTGAATTCTCCTTATATCCTCTCCATTTGAACAAAGAAGGGAGGGAGAAGGGAGGGAGGTAGTAGAGAACTAAAAACAAAAACACTGAGCTTCAAAGTAAAATTTTTAAAAGGGGTGTCATTTTTTTCATTAGTATTACCATTTTTAGGAGAAAAACACCAAAAAAGGTTGGCACATTTTCTGAAAAAGTATACACACTTAAAAAAAACTGGTTTTGCAGCAAAAATGTCAGGTCACGTTAGCCAAATGCAGTTTCTTCATAAACAGTTATGACATCACAACAAAGCTAAAGGCATTAGTAAAAGACAGCTGGAATACAGTGGAATCAGACTCACCGGGTGCCTTTCCATTTACAGGTACAAAAGCATAAGTGCTCTATTTGTAGAGGGTAGAACACAGTCACCCTTCTTAAGTATACATTTGGGGGGGAAAAAGAAATCAACTCAATTTTAAGCACGACTCTATTATTTTCCCCAAAGAGCGCAAGGGGATCGTTAAAAGTGAGATTAGACAAAATATCCTACGGTTACCCCGTTCTGTAAGTCCTCGAGAAGCCGCTTCCACGGCAAAATGCAACAGCACACACGCGTTGCCGCCGAGCTTCTCCTTGATGGTAAGGCAAGTCCGTAACTTTTCTTAAGACTTCCAATTATCTTACTTCACTCCTTGTGAGAATATTTAGATATTACAGATATATTCTTTCTCAGGGACTTACGTATTGGTGCTGTGTGATTATGGAAGGAATACTTTAAAGTAAGGGAAAGCTGCTGCTAAGGAGCAGGTGAAGTTACGTGAGCGGGAGGAAGCTGCTCTTGGCACTTACACAACAGAAGACTTGTATTGACCGTTAACTGGGTATGATGGACACCTTTTACACTTCTTTGAGGGCTCCTGAGCAAGGCTGAAAGTGAAGCCCTACAAATCTACATCTTCTGTGCCACTGCTCCGCGGCCCCTTGCTCACACAAACAGTCTTCATTTCAAAATGTTTTAGCCTCAAAAACCTGCTATAGTCAAGAGAGAGTGTTTAAATCCAATAAGAAATCAAGAGGCTCCGGCCTGGCTTCTGAATCCAGAGTGAGTAGGCTGTGATGACCTGAAATCAGTTAGCCTGCTGCAGAGTGGGGAGAAATGCAATTGAATGACATCTTCCCTTACAAACCCCAGGAGCAGTTCATACTCTTATGATCCAGTAACTCATCCCAGTACAAGAGAGCGATATTCCACGCCTGTGTCAAGGGCTTCGACTGCCCCAGTTGCGCTGGTCCAGGGTCCCACCTCTTCACAACCTCAGCTAACAGCTCTGTCAGCAGATGCCTTAATACAGATGCAAGCGGAGTATATTACTGTTGCACATCAGTTTTCTAGAGGTGAGGAAAATTAGACTCACAGCTACTGCACTTGGAAGTTGATGGACTAATTTAGTCTACAGGATAGTTTACTGGCTGTGGCAACTCAAGAAGAATATACACAGGAAATTCAAGTCAAGTATAAGAAGAAAAAACCCATCTTTTTTTATGGCGAGGGTAAAAAAAAAATGGTACAGATTGCCCTGAGAGGTTGTGAAGTCTCTATTGTTGGGGATATTCAAAACCCCACTGGAAACATCTTGAGCAACCTGCTCTCGTCGACTCCACAGCTTTGAGCAGGAAGGTTGGACTAGACCATCTCCAAAGATCCTTCCTGATCTGCACGACTCTCTGATTCTATGAAGATGACTTTCCCATCTAAAGGTTAACTTAGCCAGCTGCAACAAAAATTCATTGGTAATGTAATTTTTTTATGAACGGAGAAAATCTTGTTTGAAATCTAAGGCAAAATAAATCAACTATTCCAAATGCAACTTTTACAGTTTTTGTGGCATCTAACCATATGCTGAAAATCCACAAGAAAAACCAATAAACTTATGCAGTTTCAAAATCAATGCATTTCAAAAATTCCTTCTGATTCTGACTCACTGGATTTTTTTCTGTCTTTTTTTCCCATCTATCACAGAATCATAGACTTGATCACAGAACAACTTCTGTTGAAGGGACTGCTGGGGTTCGTCTGCTCCAATCCCTCACACGGAGCAGGACCAACTTCTAAGTCAGATCCAATTTCAAGTTTGAATCAGGTTGTTCAGGTGATTTCCAGTTGAATTTTGAGCATCTCTCTGTGTAAATACAACGAACTATGTCTATTCCTATCTTACTATCACATATGTTAAGCTTGCAGCTTCATTTCATCTTAATTAAATGAATATACCTGAAAAAGATGATGGAGCAAGAGGTGACAGGTACTCAACTGTATTTATTATAGTAACAGCTAACCAATTATTCTTAGGGCAGAGATCATAGAACCATAGAATTGTTTTGGTTGGAAGAGACTTTTAAGATCGTCAAGTCCAACCATCAACCTCACACTGCCAAACCCACCACTAAACCATGTCCCTCAGCACCACGTCTGCCCGGCTTTTAAATACCTCCAGGGATGGCGATTCCACCACTGCCCTGGGCAGCCTCTTCCAATGCTTGACAACCCTTTTGGTGAAGAAATTTTTCCTAATATCTAATCTAAACCTCCCCTGGTGCAACTTGAGGCCGTTCCCTCTTGTCCTAGCAAACGTTAAAGCTGTTAAGAGGATATTATTTATACCAGGGAGCGGTTTATGATGTACCCTGTGAACCACTGCTCGGTGGTCTTGGATGGAAGAATCAGAAGTAGCCCTCACGCGAGGCTAGAGCAGTGGGAAGTCTCACCTGCTGCCCCCTCCCCAGGAGCACGCTGAGCACTTGCTGTTCCTGCTCTGGCACCAGTGCCGCCATACAGAAGACAAGAGACGGCAGTTTTACCGTGTACCAGGCAGCTGCGGGTCCCGCAGATTGAACCTCCAGCTGAAAAGTTGGGACCGTGTGAGAAAAGCCGCTCATCCATCCTTGACCACCTCCCTGCGGGTGAAGCGGTGGGCACCTGCCTGCCAACAGCTCCTCGCTGCTCGAGGAACTCGCAGCAGGGCATACGTGGGCTCTGGCCACACAGCAAGAGACAAGATCAACACCGAAGTAGCGACTTTGACCCTCCATCGAGAAGCTCCTGGTCTGAACATCACTGCCTTTGTCATGGTTAAAATACTGTTAGCAAAATATCTAGTCTGAGAACCCCGAAGAACCTGCTGTGATCTGAGTTCATGATCTTGTTTTATCTTACGACGACCTTCGTATTACTGAAATCACTGAGCCTGCTCCTTCGATAGACTGCTTTGGATATGTCCCGAACTCACTGTCGCCTAAGTATGCACAAAAAGTAGTTTCTAACTCTTACGTTATTCTGTAAGTTTTAAGCTTACTGACTGCTAAAAACGCGTTATGATACCCTTTTTGTATCCCTTTCAGAATGGTTTCAGCTGAAATATTGCTTCAAAGAACAACTGTCGGTCTTTCTCAGACAGATTTATACAATTATTTTACAGCAGTCGTATATTGAAGTGTAATCACTGGGTATATGCAATACAAGAAAGGTCAGTATTTCTGCACAAAGGTACAGAGATATAACCCATTCTCAGTGTGATCAAATAAACACCCCAGATATTTCCACATTTTAAGGGTTGAAGTTTGTATCAAATATTTTAAATTTTGAAGCTAAAAATTTAGATCAAAACATCACCGTATATCTTGCGTCTACATTAATTGATGTATGTTAAGTTTGAAGAATGAATTGTTCTTAGGAAGGACAAGCAAAGCCAATATAAAAAAAAGCTTAGTGTTATCTGGGTGAAAAAAAACCAATTACTTGACAAATGAATTTGAGGGCCCAAAACGCCCCCCCCTCAATGTTGTCTACCTATCAACAGAGCGGCAGAACAACAAATCAGACCAGGAAGCCCACATATACTGTTACAGCAGTGCAGCATCTCATTTAGGGGTTTAAGGTATCAGCAGAATCGACTGTTTTTAGTGTAGACTCGAGCGGCAAATGCCAAGCTCAGCTCCTCAATACAACTGTAATATGACAATGTGATGGCTCTCGTTTTGCTCAGAAAAATCATGTCAAATTACTTTATGTAATGACAAGCCAGAAGATGCCTTCCTGAACCTGCCAATATGCCTCTGTGCAAATCCGTGATTTGCATTAACTCAAATCCAGGCTGCGGACATGCAGTTTCACAACAGAGCAGTCAAAACGCAGCGAAACCCCTAATTCCTCATCCTAAGTGTGGTTTCCTCCTGCAGCCGTATCGGTTACTCTGTCTTAAAGACAGAATAGCAACGTCCTTTCCTGTATCTATCAATAATAAAATGAACTATTTAAACTGAAAAATGTATATGGAATTTGGCCGGGAACAAAGCAGACTCCGGGGCGACGAGATGCGAAACAGAGCGCGGTCAAGTGATGGAGGAGACGGATGATGGCCTTGCAGCATCTGCTTGCACCAGGACTTCAGCAGCGTCCCTCTGGCCTGGTTTTAGGCACCTTGGGAGGCAGAGCTCCCTGCAGAGTTGATGAAGAGAGAGGCTCATGCCCTCAGCATCCCTCTCCGACACGCAGACCTGGTGTGTGGTGGGCTGGGGAGTCGGCTGTCATAGAATCATAGAATGACAGAATGGTTTGGCTTGGAAGGGACCTTAAAGATCATCCAGTTCCAACCCCCTGCCATGGGCAGGGACACCTCCCACTAGACCAGGTTGTTCCAAGCCCCATCCAACCTGGCCTTGAACACCTCCAGGGATGGGGCAGCCACAGCTTCTCTGGGCAACCTGGCCCAGTGTCTCACCACCCTCACAGTCAACAATTTCTCCCTGAGATCTAATCTAAATCTACCCTCTTTCAGTTTAAAACTGTTCCCCCTCATCCTATGGCTCCACTCCCTGATCCAGAGTCCCTCCCCAGCTTTCCTGGAGCCCCTTTAGGGACTGGAAGGGGCTCTAAGGTCTCCCCGGAGCCTTCTCTTCTCCAGGCTGAACACCCCCAACTCTCTCAGCCTGTCCTCACAGCAGAGGGGCTCCAGCCCTCGCATCATCTTCGTGGCCTCCTCTGGCCCCGCTCCACCAGGTCCACGTCCTTCTGATGTTGGTGTCCCCAGCGCTGGAGGCAGCACTGCAGGGGGGTCTCCCCAGAGCAGAGCAGAGGGGCAGAATCCCCTCCCTGGCCCTGCTGGCCACGCTGCTGGGGATGCAGCCCAGGATGGGGTTGGCTTTCTGGGCTGCCAGCGGACATTGCCGGCTCATGTAGACCCAGAAGAACTTTTTCTACTAACTGCTTGCAGATGAGAATGTAATAGAGAATTGCAAGCACCTCCATAATTTACTTGGAACCTCTAAACTATTTCAAATTCTTCATCCCTCAGACCACTGCACCTACAAGCTATGAAAGGAAAAGGAAAATCTCCTTAAACTAATCTCCCCACAGGGCAAGTAACACTCAAATTGTTTCCAAAGCCAAGTTTGAAACCTTTCCCGTAACAGATCTACAGGAGAACACTCTTTCTACAGCACTAGAAATGATGATCACCTCTTACCACCCCACCTTTGTAACAGGAGGAGGGCACGCTTGTGGGCATCCTCACGTCGGTCCTGCAGCAATCAGCAAGGAGAGGGGAATAGCAGGAAAGCTCGAGGCAGGGAGGGAAGCGGATGCTGGAGGCAGATGAGGAGCAAGGAGTCCAGATTACCACTGAACTTCCCTCGCTTGGTGCTGGTACAGGGATTCTCCTGGTTATCCAAGCATTCCAGTGACTGGGAATCTTGCAGGCAACCCTATAAAACTGCCCCTCTGTGCACACACGGCACAACGCAGAGAGCGAATTTCCCAAACCAACTGCTCCGAGCGCTGCCAGCCGCTCCCATCCCAGCTTCCCACAGATCCCCGTTTTCTTTGCCGGTTCATCCCTCCCAAGTCCCCCACAGCCCCACTCGAGCTCTCCGATCCCCCCGCATCCTCCGCTCTGCCGATATAACACAGACGACTCGGGTCTCGTTGGCCTGACCAAAACGCAGACAGAAGTAGCGCAGGACAGAAGTAGTGCAGGACCTGGTTCTGCCACTCAACTTCTGTCTGCACAGCTAAAATAGCTATTCCAGATAGGAGCCAATTGTTACGCGCTGAATTTCTAACATTTTGGATGCTGGTGATCCATCAGATGAATGAAGAGGTTGGGGTGTTCGAAGGGCATGGTTAGTTAATGACAACGACTCCACGCATATCAGAAGAGCAGAAGATCTGAGTGGTTTTAAACTGCAGAAGTTGACAGTCACTACAAACGACACAGAAAATCCAATTGCCTATGAAAGTTTAAACGAATTTTGGAGTCTACATCCCATCAATGAAACGTGAAACGCGAGTATTTAGTTTTCTTGGAATTAAAATTAACCACGGCAGTGCTGGTTGTCACCACGGACCGTAGCCTCTCATCACGCACTTGTCTTAACCTTTGCCGTATTCCTCTCCGTTTTGCACCTGCCAGATATCCGCATTTTTCAGCAGAGCTAATACACACAGAGCCAGTTGGGCTGCCCTTACAAACAAAGCGCTGTCTGTAGGAAGAAACGCAATGCACATAATGTGGGAGCGGAGATAAAGGATCCCCTTGTTGCTGAAGCAATGACACGACTACGTCAGATGTTAATCCTTACTGGGAAAATCTGTAAGCAATTCCTTAATTCTTGACTAAGCATTCTGACGAGGCTCCATTCATTGAATCCATAAAAAGATATTTTTTTTTAAATAATAATCATATGAATACTATTTTGTACTCCAAACCAAATGAATACAAGACACCTCTTTTTCAGTTTTGAAGGGCTTTAAGTTTTTCACATGGGAATTCCCACCTACAGATTTCTAAAATTCTAAACATAAAGCA
>VFFE01007238.1:2216345-2234451 GCA_008921705.1 Burhinus oedicnemus | reverse complement strand
TTTTTTTTTTTTTTTTTTTTATAACTTCAGTTTTAGAAAAGGCACTGGTGTCTGAATTTGGAGTTTCTTTTTCTGATTTTTTTATGTCTTCATAAATATCAGGGATTGTACCTTTCTCATCGCGCCCCCCTAGTCTCTCCAATCTCACATCTGAAAATTTCTGCTCCGCAGACCAGACTTTTTCTAAAAAAACCTGAACTCTCTTCCTTACTTGATAAGTAGAATCCAAGTACAACCGAAGCCATCCTTCCCTCCTTCCACCAGAGGTTGAGCTCCCAAAGTCTGGAAGCACCCAGCAGCCATAAAGATGTGTTTTCCATGTAAAAACATACTACCCTACCGCAAACAGCACCGCGCTCACGGTGGGGAGCAGCTGTACTAACAAAGCTGAGCTTTGTACCAGTAGACTGGAACAACGACCCAGTACAAGCACACAGAAATAAAGGTAAAAGCGCCTTTCAAAAGGGCGGTTGTACTGGCCGGGTGCTGTGGCTCAGGGCTCACACCATTTTCGGCACCTACCTGACAGAGCTGTTAGAGGAGAAGACTGTACCGCAGGCTCGGCCGGAGGAAAAGATCTTTTAAAGTGGTACAAATAGAAGAAAAAAAAAAAAAAATTCACAGAGTTCTTGCTAGCCTTGAGGGGAATTAGAAACTTAACTACTCTCTCTACTGTTGAAAAATCACCCTAGGTGAACAAATGATATGCTGGTTTTCGTTACAGTAATTACAGAAGTACCCTGAATACTGCCTTGCTTCTAATTTATTAACAAGCTTTTACTTGTGTGCTCATGTAGCTCACACATAATAACTCCTCCATGCTCAGGGCCAAAACACAGCCACTCCTACGACTGCTTTGTACAAAGTTGTAGTTTAAAGAGGTTAAAAATAAAGTTGCTTTATAAAGAATAACGCAACCAAAACCCCACTAGGGTATATTGTGAGGCCTCTCTACTTGCAGCTCTTGGTTTGCAGATTGTTCGCCAAGTGAAAACCAACACACAGGAGTGAAGTGTGAAAGCCAAAAATACTGAACTTCCGCTGTACTGTACTTGCCCTGATCAACCAATTCAACTGTGTACATGAAATAACAGATCAGTAATTTCAGAAGTCTGTTCTTAAAGCTGTTAAAGGCATTTGACAGAGATTCCCAGGAACACTAACTGATTGTTCGCAGCGTGGTCATTAAAATATAAGGACTTCCATAACAGAATGAATGCCCAAGATTTACTATAGCTGAAAATTACTCGAATAAATTCACAGATTGAACAAGAATGGAAAATGAAATGTGATCTGTAAAACTGATGCTCCCTTCAGGGCAGAATTAGGAATGCTGGCCAGAGAGCTAATAGCCAGTCTGCATTTGAACACTGACTCTTCTTGTTCCATCAAGAGATTTCAGTTTGAAGCGAGATTTCAAACACAATTGAAAGATAGGAAACTCGAAGCAAAATGGGAACAAGAAGTTTACCCGTGAATATAATTTTTAGAGTGCTCATCAAATGTGCTGCAGCAGGAAATCCTACAACATCAAGACGCACTGAAAAATGGGAGAGCAAACCGATGCCTTTAATAATGCTCCCCACTATGTAGGACGGAAAACCATTACAGATCACATTCTTCCTTAAGACAAAACAGATCCCAACTGTCCCGAGAACATACTATAAAACTAGTAATCTAAACAATCTTACCCTCCTTCCCGTCAACAGGTTTTGATACTTCCATATCAAAGCTCTCTTGCAGCTGCTGGCCTTTGAAGCGGTTGAGATGCTCCTGTTCTATTAAGTTACTTTCCTCCTCTTCCAGAGGTTGCCATGTACCATCAATAAACCACTGTCCACGCATTACGGGGATCTTTTCTGTTTCTGAAAATCAAACAAGAGATTTTTTGCTTTTTTTTTTTTTTTTTAATGCAACGAATCACAAACTGACAACAGGTAAGAGGGAAGGGAATTCCATTTGGTGTTTTGATGAAAAAGTTACATTCCCGCTGCTGAGACCCCTAACAAGGTAACCACAAATGCCTCGAGAAACACCACCACCTTTTCCCATGGGGCTGAAATGAGTAGTGAAAGTAGCGTTAATCGGCAAACAACTGAGCTAACGAGGCCAAATTTGCAGAGCGTGTGTGAGGATGTGAGAGACAGACAGAAAGACGCAGATTCCGTAAAATTTATTAAGGGTTAAGTTCAAACAACAGTCCAGCTTTAATGGGATATACTCCTCTCTACCCAGTTGCCTTGAATTTTCAAAAAATTAGGAACTTTGTGAGACTCGTGCTCCTCTATAAAATTTGATAACAACCATGGGTTTCAAAGTTATGAAGAGGATGCAGAATGAGGAGGAGATACAAAACCACTCGTGCTTATCCTGACTGCACAGAGCCTTGTTTCCTTTGGGAACGGCACTTACAATAACCCAGATTACACATTAATTAGCATAAAGGGTGATTTTAAAGATGAGAGGGTCTTTTTATGAAAATCAGTCTCTCATCGGAGGCTGTTTTCAGTCACGGTCATTCCAGTTCCAGTTTCGGCACTCCAGGTGAGGAAGCTGGATGCCCAGCATTCGCTGTCCCCCTGACAAAAGAGAAGTTTCTACGAAACATCTATCCTGGTGCTTATTCTTCATCAAACTGTGCTTGATACCCACACTAACTACTGGGGCTACAGGGAGCAAGAATTTTCCTTTTATACCCATCCCCGCAAGCAAGCTGAGACAATAATATCCATTGTAGCTCAGCTCAGAATTCCTCCTCCTACGTCTGGAAAATCAAGAAGAAGAAATCCTGCATGTGCCTGTGCTCCACAAGCCTGGAAGACCCCAACCTCCAGCCTCATGGGACCAGTACAGAGATGGGTCTGCTGAGACTCCAGAACAGTTGGACCACTGACCTCCAGTGCACGCTAACTGGTGCTGCTGTATATCGCATATGTATAGAGAGAACTCGGCCAAATGCAAACGGCTCCTGTGTGTGCATGCTAACCGCACAAGTCCAGCTCTCCAAACCAGCTAAGAACTCAACCACAAACGAAGAGGCTCAAAAAAGGAGATGGGAGAAAAAAAATAGGCTTTCCTACTCAAAGATCTGTTACTACTGGAAGGTGGGAAAGAAGCTGGTAAGGACAGCTTAGAAAAGAAACAATAAACGCAAAGAAACGGTAAATGAAAATTAGGTTGAAAAAAAAAAAACCAAACCAAACAAGAAACAATAGAGAGCACAGAGATTTCACAGTTACTGAGCAAAGGAAGGGACCTATCTGATCTACTACCAAACCAGCCCAAGCACAGCTGGGCAAGGTGACCCAGCCAAGGGCAGTGTTTTCTAGCCCAGCCACATCACTGTTAGCACAGCCAGTAGCTCAGGCCACGCATCTCCTTTGCGGAGCACCACACCGGGAGCGGGCACGTCCCACTACGCTTGACGGCGGTTCAGAAGTCTCTGCGCTGCCCTCCACTACGGATATGTCACTAGTGCTCGCTGTGCCCGTGGGCACTAGTATCATAGAATGGTCTGGGTTGGAAGGGACCTTAAAGATCATCCAGTTCCAACCCCCTGCCATGGGCAGGGACACCTCCCACTAGACCTGGTTGCTCCAAGCCCCGTCCAACCTGGCCTTGAACACCTCCAGGGATGGGGCAGCCACAGCTTCTCTGGGCAACCGGGGCCAGTGTCTCACCACCCGCACAGTCAAGAATTTCTTCCTAATATCTCATCTAAATCAACCCTCTTTCAGTTTAAAACTGTTACCCCTCGTCCTATGGCTCCAGTCCCTGATCCAGAGTCCCTCCCCAGCTTTCCTGTAGCCCCTTTAGGTACTGGAAGGGGCTCTAAGGTCTCCCCGGAGCCTTCTCTTCTCCAGGCTGAACAACCCCAACTCTCCCAGCCTGTCCTCACAGCAGAGGGGCTCCAGCCCTCGGATCATCTTTGTGGCCCCCTCTGGACCTGCTCCACCAGGTCCATGTCCTTCTGTTGTTGGTGTCCCCAGAGCTGGAGGCAGCACTGCAGGTGGGGTCTCCCCAGAGCGGAGCAGAGGGGCAGAATCCCCTCCCTGGCCCTGCTGCCCACGCTGCTGGGGATGCAGCCCAGGATGGGGTTGGCTTTCTGGGCTGCCAGCGGACATTGCCGGCTCATGTAGACCCAGAAGAACTTTTTCTACGAACTGCTTGCAGATGAGAATGTAATAGAGAATTGCAAGCACCTCCATAATTTACTTGGAACCTCTAAACTATTTCAAATTCTTCATCCCTTAGACCACTGCACCTACAAGCTATGAAAGGAAAAGGAAAATCTCCTTAAACTAATCTCCCCACAGGGCAAGTAACACTCAAATTGTTTCCAAAGCCAAGTTTGAAACCTTTCCCATAACAGATCTACAGGAGAACACTCTTTCTACAGTACTAGAAATGATGATCACCTCTTACCACCCCACCTTTGTAACAGGAGGAGGGCACACTTGTGGGCATCCTCACGTCGGTCCTGCAGCAATCAGCAAGGAGAGGGGAATAGCAGGAAAGCTCGAGGCAGGGAGGGAAGCGGATGCTGGAGGCAGATGAGGAGCAAGGAGTCCAGATTACCACTGAACTTCCCTCGCTTGGTGCTGGTACAGGGATTCTCCTGGTTATCCAAGCATTCCAGTGACTGGGAATCTTGCAGGCAACCCTATAAAACTGCCCCTCTGTGCGCACACGGCACAACGCAGAGAGCGAATTTCCCAAACCAACTGCTCCGAGCGCTGCCAGCCGCTCCCATCCCAGCTTCCCACAGATCCCCGTTTTCTTTGCCGGTTCATCCCTCCCAAGTCCCCCACAGCCCCACTCAAGCTCTCCGATCCCCCCGCATCCTCCGCTCTGCCTATATAACGCAGACGACTCGGGTCTCGTTGGCCTGACCAAAACGCAGACAGAAGTAGTGCAGGACCTGGTTCTGCCACTCAACTTCTGTCTGCACAGCTAAAATAGCTATTCCAGATAGGAGCCAACTGTTACGCACTGAATTTCTAACATTTTGGATGCTGGTGATCCATCAGATGAATGAAGATGTTGGGGTGTTCGAAGGGCATGGTTAGTTAATGACAACGACTCCACACATATCAGAAGAGCAGAAGATCTGAGTGGTTTTAAACTGCAGAAGTTGACAGTCACTACAAACGACACAGAAAATCCAATTGCCTATGAAAGTTTAAACGTATTTTGGAGTCTACATCCCATCAATGAAACGTGAAACGCAAGTATTTAGTTTTCTTGGAATTAAAATTAACCACGGCAGTGCTGGTTGTCACCACGGACCGTAGCCTCTCATCATGCACTTGTCTTAACCTTTGCCGTATTCCCCTCCGTTTTGCACCTGCCAGATATCCGCATTTTTCAGCAGAGCTAATACACACAGAGCCAGTTGGGCTGCCCTTACAAACAAAGCGCTGTCTGTAGGAAGAAACGCAATGCACATAATGTGGGAGCGGAGATAAAGGATCCCCTTGTTGCTGAAGCAATGACACGACTACGTCAGATGTTAATCCTTACTGGGAAAATCTGTAAGCAATTCCTTAATTCTTGACTAAGCATTCTGACGAGGCTCCATTCATTGAATCCATAAAAAGATATTTTTTTTTAAATAATAATCCTATGAATACTATTTTGTACTCCAAACCAAATGAATACAAGACACCTCTTTTTCAGTTTTGAAGGGCTTTAAGTTTTTCACATGGGAATTCCCACCTACAGATTTCTAAAATTCTAAACATAAAGCATTAAAATAAACACTTTCAGGCTCTTTTTGCCCGAGATAAACTTTCCCAGAGTGGTTCTTCACCAGCATAGACTGCAGCACTCAACAGCAGCTCTTCAATACAAGATGGGCAGCGCCTTTTCCAGAAAGGCTCAGCCAGGAAAAACTGGCGTGTTTGAAGTAAGAAAAATTTTAATGTAAAATCTTTACAGGATAGTTTAGCTTGGGAATAAACTAATCTATCTCACCCTGGGTCTGGAAGGGGCATTTATATGGAAAGATAAATCACTTTCAGATCCAAAGACAGACCATTATGGGGCTTTGCGTTCAGACCAGGGATTTAAAACCTGAGCGAGGCAATTCCGTTTTCCAAAGCTCAGTGAGATTTTAGGGGGGACCCGGGAATTGCCTTTTTTTTTTTTTTTTTAACTCCTGTCCTTTAAACTGTTGGACGCTACGCGTGCAGCCACAGCACCCTGAGGTTCAAGTTTGTCTTCCTTGCCATGGCCAGCGGGACGGCAGGTTTGATCGCTCTGCTGCTGGGAAACCTCAAGAGGAAACCGCCCGGTAGAGGAAGCGAGTCAACGGCGCTTCCTTCCATCAGAGGCACCGTTTGGTTTTAAGAAAACCAAACGCGCTCTTTCAGAACCGAAACAATAAAATCTGTGATCATAGTTGACTATGGAGAAGTGGAGAAAAAAATCAACGTCCCATTAACATCTGTGTTTTCAAAACTCAACAATGGCTATAATATTATAAGCGTGTAACGCTGGATTTCAGTCCAGGTCAAAGTCTAACTCCAACGGTGATGGTGACGACCTACTGGTGCTGAAAGTCACCAGCACCAACAGCACATGGCATTTCAGTTAAGAAGAAAGAGTGATATATTAACGGTAATTACACTGAATATTTTGGGTTGGGTGAGGAAACGAGGCGACTGCAAAACACACGAGGAGATTTTTCAGTATAATCTGTGGACTGAGGCAGAGAGTAAAGGCACACCTTGATAAATACAATTCCTCTGTTTAATCCTGGACAGGTGCTGCTCTTTGAAGACTTCTCTGTGGTTCATCCAGAGAACCTGATGCAAGCTATTACAATAATTACCGTTAAAAAGCAATGACTGAGAATTGCCATTTTAGCACCCACTTTCACCCACTCCTATCTACCTCCAATAAATTCATTCATCTCTTGGATATTCAGATGATTTTAGAAAGCTTAAACTACGTTCTTTCAGTTATTTTGGGTTTATGGGAAAATTAAATACACGGATATTTACATCATGTTGTAATTTAACTTTTCTTTTTTTCCCCAATAGAGAATTCCAAACCTATAACATGAAGCGTTATTTATCTTTGTCCCTACAATCTTGATCCCTAAGAAAGGATTTGCCTTAATTTCTTTACTGCCTTAAGTCTTATGCCATATAATCCTGCAGTTGGCAGTGCTTCGAACTGAAATATACCAATATATTTGGCCGGTTATACACTTGCGTGGTTTATTTATACAAGAATTTCTAAATAAATTTGAATGGCAGGGATTACGAGCTGATGAAAGGCTCTTTACTTTAATCAGTCATACATATTTTACCACTTTTAGAGGAAAATAGTTTAAGAGATCTAGACTGCAACAAAGGATTTATTTAATTTTACACGAAAAGGTCTTTTTTTTTCCTGAAAATCCAAAGAATAAAAGAATACAAGTGTTGTAATTAATGATGCGATGGGACAAGAACAGGAGCGATTTGTGTTATGATAATCACCTAAATCCTCTGAATAACAGAAATTATGTTATAATAAAACCTGGATGCAACATATAGTACACGCGTGGGCAGTAATTCATATACGCATACCCCGGCTACTCCTTTTTTGTGACGATCTTTAAACTGTGTGATCACATCCAACATAAATTGCCTGAAAAAGCTAACTAATCCATCAGAACACAGCACGAAGAGTAATAACCAAGCAGAATTTGCCTCCGTTTTTCTTCTCGTACTACTACGTGAACACTTTAATTTGTTTCCTGCCACCGCGTTGGGCGAAACGACGCAGACGCAAAATTAAATACTGTACAGCTCAGAGATAATAACTAAAGGTTAATAAATAGAGCTTAAACAAAAAGCCCCAAGGAGGTCTGGTTTGCAGGTACCCAGACCAGCTAGCATGCAACCCGGAACATAAACAGAGAGAATAAAATTATAAGAGAGTAAGATTCAGTAAACTTCTGTTTTCGTTGCTTCAAAGCTGAACTCCCGTTCAGACGACCCGACGGCAAAGTTAAGGCACTTCTGGCACTATTCGCTCAAGACAGCCATAATAATTTACCCACAAATGAGATCTACAAGGTTAATATAATATTCAAAGGCTCAGAAATTTAAATTAAAGCTTGCCTTTTGCTGAAATTGACAATCCCGATTTCCCAGCTCTCCAAGCCCAAAGCCAAGAGGTTGGACAAGAAACACAAGCTCATTAAACGCAGTCGGCTCCGGCTGCTCTGCGCTATAGTGATTTCAGATTCCTGCTTTTCGGTGTAGCAACTGCTGTTCCTTAAATTTGACTTCCCGATTTCTACAGTTGCAAACAATGTGCAGCGCGCGGGGATAACATCTGCACAGGCTGAAGGTAACCGTGAGGCCAGCATGTGACATCTCATGCCGAAAGCTATTTAAATAACGAAGGGAAGTGTCCACACATTTACCAAGGGAAAAAAAACAAAACACAACAAAAAAAATTGGGCAAAAATGGTTCTTTTCCCCACCTCCTAAAGGTTGAATGTTATTTGTCTTGGAGCACAGCACTCCTAGCAATTGTAATACACACAAGAACCTTCACGTTGCCATGAGCCACTAAAATAAATATATTCCAGAATAACACCAAGGCTACCATTGGAGACTTTTTAAAATTTGCTATCCATTCCTATTCTATCAAGCCGAAAATTGTATTTTGGGTAAATTAACTACTGCACAGCTCGTAAGACTTTTTGCTAGTGCAAACGGCGGTAAGGGTAAGGATGGGTATTACTCGACCTGTGCAACAGCGTGCCTCCTAGCCACCCAGCAGCCACGGCCACCACCGCCTCTACAGCAATAATGATTTGCAGATTCTCTTTTTTGCCAATGCAAATGTGGAGAGCGCAGTTTGCAGGACAGGATCTGTTCCTCTTCCTTAGTTCCCTCGTGGCTGGGTTTGTAAAGCCTCGTGAAGGAGGGGAAAAAAAAAAAACAAAACAAAACCCAACCCCAAACAAACCCAAAAAACCTCAGGAGGACAGGAAGCTTTATTATGAGAATAGATGGTTACAGAAACCGATCATGAGATGAAAGGTTCCTACGTGTCACTGTCAGCGACGTGATCGTGCACGCTGGGTGAACAAACAGGTGCTATAAAAAAAAATAGCCCTAAACTAAAACTTCATTTTTTCATGTTTGCTAGGTAACATAATAGACTTTCTGATTTTTTTTTTTTTTCCCCCCAACAGTTTAATGTTCTATAGCTTTCTAGCTATTCCCTGACACAGTATTTCAGAACAGAGCAGGTTACTGACGTTGAAATAAATGGAGCCACTCACTCAGTCACAGCCCGGGTGACCTTCCTTTGTTTAACCACTAACACGTGCAATCTGTTCTGCTCTTTCAAAAGTAACAACACAACCTCAAGAGGAGTTCAAGGGTGAAACCCTGGCCGCAGAAAACTTCACAGAGCTACAGGAATTTACAGCGCCGGACTTTTATTTTTTATTCAGTGGCTGAGACGAAGAGAGATTCCATTCACGGAGCAGTAAAGGATGTTATTTTGCTGGTCCATCAAATAATTCTAAATTGCTTTATTGAAGCAATTTCAAAATTACAGGTGGAAGTTACTTTTGAGTTTCACAGAGACTAAGCACATTAAGAGCAATCTGATTGGCACAGATGGGATTTTCTTCCCAGACTCCGATCTACAGCGCAGCTACGCATCCGAGCCTCCGCGCTGGCTTCAGCATCGGATGCAGCGAGGGAGGAACAGGCGCTTCGCTCCACTGCGGATGGGAAATTGCCTCCGTTTTAACCAAGACCCCCTCAAGCAGTCAACCAACAGCTTGTAACTGGTTTTCCCTGGACCATTTTTAATCAGTTTACGGTACGAACTGCGCAATCCAAACCAATAACAAAAGGCTTATCTTTGGAGCTGGTTTTAATGTCAAACACAGAAGGAATCCCTCAAAAAGAGATGAATGCCCTCAAAGTCACCTCTCAATTGCTGTGTATCACCCCAAAATATAGCGTGTATCATGTTTTTCAAGAAGGATTTTTTTGGTTTAAGATAGCAGGTTAATTAATACCTCTACAATTGTTCTTTACACAGACTGAACCAGAGGGTCCAAGTCAAAATCCTAAATCTCGCTTTACTGGTCGTGTCCATGACGAGCAGGAAACACTCATCCAAAAACCCTGGACTGCTGAAACATGAAGCGGGGCTGCAGTTTTGATTGGATCCTTATCGATTAGAATAGTTTACCAAATTTCAGTACTAGTACTGTGAAGGGAAGCACTTCCACCACCCGCGTTCGCTGCTGGGGTCAGTAAGCTGCAGGAGCCAAGTCCCTCATCAGCTCTTTTCTCACTCAAAAAAAACTTGCATTTTTTTGAAACCGCCTTATGTGAAAGCTAAACCGTGTCACATGACAAGCACGTGAGTACCTCCCAAAATGTAAGCGCGTGGCCAAATCCCACTGAAAGTCACGGGACTTTTGCGCAACCCCGCAAACCTCAGCTCGCTGTGCGTGCTCTCCCGGCAGGCGCTCGTCCACCGGTCTTGGTCAGCGAGTTCCCACCCGCACCCAGCGGCAACCACCCTGTATATACAGTTTTGAGTGTTCCTATACGGGAATAGCTTTTAAAAAAAAGAAGTGCGAGATTTTTCCTGGGCAAACCTCAGACCTACCACCAAGGAGCAAGATGAAGATATTCAAGGGCACGCTAACCTTTGCTGTCAACTCTTTCTCCCTTCTCCTCCGCAGGGTTTGGGTTTTTTTCTGCACTCTCCTCCTGGCCTCAGGGTTTTTTTCTGCCTAGTCCACCCCATCTCCCAATTTCCCTACACTTTCATGCCCAGATTCAACTTTTTTCCTTAATTTTTTTTTTTTTTTTTTTTTTTTTTTTACTCTGTAGGGTTCCCTCCCCGCACCTTGAAAACAGATTTGAGTCTCTCATCTTAAATATCACTGCCTGGGACCCCACTTGCACCAGATACTCCCTTCATCCCAGCGCTCACTGACCATCCTATTTACTACTTACAATCTCCGGAGCTTCTAGTGTGGCTTCAGCTACTTGCAACCTACTCATACAGGTCACACTACTGGCCCTTTCTCTGGCCAACACTCAAAACCACTACTTACTTCATCTTCACTTCTTTTTTCAACCTTACAGACACCACTGAGAGAGTTGCTCACGCTTCTTATTTTAATTTCTTGCTCTTTTGCAAGTTTTTCTTCCCTCTAGCCCTTCTGCTTACGACCTCGCAGCGTCACCTCTTACAGATCCTTGTGCTCCTCTCAGACCAAAAAGGAGCTCTGCCCAAGGTCTCTCTTTGCCTTCAGTGCCATTTTTTCCCTAGACAGCATCTCCCCCTCACACGTACAGGCAGAAATTCACCTGTCACCTCCAAATTAAATCCCATCCTATTTCTTTGATATCGCCACAGTCGAATCAGTAGTCAATCCTGAATTCAGTCAGAACAGAACTCCTGACCCTTCTCATCCCACAAACATTTTCTGCTTTCTCAAATACAGTAGGTGACACCCCGTCACCCACAACTTGTAACCCCAGTATTCCCTGCATCTCCGCCTTCTTCCTTGTTGACCACATCCAGCGGGAAAAGCGCTGGACCACGTCGAAGGGCAACAACAAGTCGCTTTCTAATCCCGCTCTGCTGTAGCTGACACTATCCGCCAGAGAGCGATTCTCCTATCATTTACAGGAGTAAAACAACAGATTCATTTTGCTTAGATAATGCTTGTAAATCACAAGCGTAAAAGCTGAGGACACAGAAGAAACTCGCCCTCAAAGACACATGCAAAGCACTGCCATCTCCCAACCTGTTCTAGTGAAAGCATCCTAAATGTCACAAGTCCTCTCCACTGGCAGAAGGACAGGTACCAGAGGGAAACCAACGGTAAACACAAACAGAACATACATACAAACACACGTAATTTGTGATTGAATACGCGGAGCACTGGAAATCTAAAAATCGTTTCATCTATGCGTGTTAGGAAGGAGCTGGCCAAAACTAAGCTACTTTCGGATGGGCGACGCCACAAGAACAGAGGCAGAAAAGTAAAACCCAGGAAAGATTTTGAGCAGCAAAAGTAACGCTTTACCTTGTCATGTAAACCATCAGTATTTTATTTGCAAAAGAACAACATACCTGGAGAGGAAAGCAAGAAAATTGTATTCAGCAATTCAGCCCTCCATCAAAAGGTCCTTTACATAAAGGAAACTATCAACCAAGTTCAAAGACTGTCGAACACACCAAAAGCAATGTTCTGAGCATGCTGTAAAGCAACTAAAAATGTGTTCTGCTGCTAAAACCAGACTAAAATGCAAGCCACAAACACACTGATAATCTCTTGGTTCCAAACCCTTAATTTTCCTCTTGCCTCATGAATCTGTTTTAATACCATTTCTGTTTCAGAATACAAAATAAACCCCATAAACTAAACACGCAGCCTCCGAAGAAATCTCAGACAGTGATTAAAACAGCCAGGCAAGAGGTCTTAGTGGGGCCTCAGGATGGGTTTAGGGTTGCCAGTCTGCAAAGTGTCAACGTACAAATTCAGGCTGCCAGCTCCAGGGAAGGCACGAGCACCCAGCGCTCCCACACAGCGCAGACAGCGGAGAAGCACCTTACAGCTCCAAAAATGTGGATTTTTAATCTCGGACAGCGCAGCCCAAAGAACCACCAGCGGCTGAAGTACAAAAGGCTCCGTATCTTACTGCTGACCTCTACCTCCTACATCAAAACAAGCACATGATGAAAAAAAAAAAAAAAATCCGCTAAGAAAATAGCCTTTTGTAATCATCTGGCACCAAGCATCAGCTACTATTCTCCAAGATTTCTCGGTAATCTTGACCCACTGTAAGTTCAGAGGACAGATAACACTTCCCTGGCGTTCACCTCTCATCTTGCAGAAGCTCAACCTGCAGCGGCTTTTCCCAAGACGCTAATGACTGCCTCTTCTTCCAGTTTACAAAGCAGCTCGCGGAGAGCTTACCAAAGAAAATTAAGGGTCTTGGGTATTTCTTTCAGTCTGAGCTTAAAGGCAGCTGAAATAGTTTTTTTTAAAGCTGCCCAATTCCAGCCTGAGCATACAGATTTTAAAGTTCACAGGTTATTTCCAGGCTACGGTTAGTAAAATATCTGGTGTATCAGTACAGCAGGAGTTACTCTTACATCTTTACTCAGGGATGGCCCTAACGAACAAAATGTTTTTAAACACGACAAAAGGTATTTTACTTAACAGACTTGTGCAATTATTAGGTACAAAAACATACATGTTAAAAAACAAACAAAAACCCCACCCTTACCAAACCTGTGTCTGGGAGTGGACTATTTTATCCTTCCCTAGACGACAATGCTCCACAGACCCCCCCAGATGGCTGTAGAAATACACATTTTTTGTTGTTGCTTCTCTCCACATACCACCATCTCCTTTTACAAAGGTCCTACTTCAATTTTAAAAACTACCGCTGCAGGACAGACGTCAGCCAAGGTGATGAGTGTCCCCAACACACAGTCAGAATTGAAAGCGGAGAACATGCCGGGATGAAGACGACTACCTGGAAAGTGAAAGCGTTATAAGAAAACACTGCCTGCAAGAACTAAATACAGGCAACTTGACAAGGTAACCATCAAAAGGCAAAGGAAAAGCAAATACCAGACAGGGCAACAGTCGCATGGGACAAGCTCACATGCCAAAGGACAGGAGAGAGTCACCCAGAAGTCCACAGGCTGCAGATGTAACAGACTCACCCAGGACTTTGAAAACTAGACTGAGTACAGAAAAACGGTTGTAAACCAGCCCACTTCAACCGGGAGGGCAGAAGAGGGCTGCATAACCTAAGGAGATTCAAACAGAAGACCCACGTGTACAACACCACTCATTGCTATGTCCACAGAAGACAAGAAGCAGCCCAGCTCCAAGTTACTCACTTATCTGGAAGCCTATGCTAATAATTTTTGTCCTCTTGCGCTGTCTTTGCTAGTTCTACAGTACTAATTAAATAAGTCCCAGAGGTCACAAGGTAAGGATAAAATTCTCAGTAATTAACCTGCTCAAATTGTAACTCAGTCTGATATTCCTGATGTTACTAACGGATCCTGTGATGAGCTTAAAAGTTCTGAAGCCATGGAATGAAAAAATATTTCAGCACATGCCAAGCTATAACCAACATTTTCCCATCATTAAGATGCCACAAGAGCTGAAGAACTGTCAGCGCGTTCAGTATCGCAGCTGTGAGATAGCAGCCTTCCCTGAAGCACGGCACATACGTGAAAAAGAACCGCAAAACAGGCAAGAACAACAAAGATAAAAGCTTTTGACCTTTGCTCTGAACTGAAAACGTGAATCAGCAAAACCAGCCAGCAGTTTCTGTACTCTTTAACGTGCACCTCAGAATATTTACGTCAGTTGTACTTATTAAACTTCACGCTCGTGGGATCAGAGGGCGAGATTCTCCTCCCTTACTCCCGGGTTTCGCTCCTGTGAGCACCGGCTCCCTCCCACACTACGGTGAGCCGGCATAGTGGCTAGCTACCCTTTGGATCCACAATTACACGCACCCTATCAAATGGGAATAACGTGGGAATAACAGCTACACCAAGGCCTTCAAAAGCACAGATGAGACTGAATCCTTGGGATCTGTCCTGGCTGTTTTCTCAGGTCTGGACGCAGCAGTTGGGAGGGAGGAAAGAACGGGAGGAAGGCAAGAGCGCTTACAGACACAGGGAACAGAGGCAAGGAAACGTGCAAGTGAAAGGGGAGTTACACCAGAAGACACTGACAGACCCTTGAAACACCAGAAGTTTATCTTAGTCTTGTGAACGAGTGGACTTGCTAATAAGAAAAGACTTGAGCACTCTCCTTAATCAGCTTTCTGAGGGCTAAAACCCATCCCCGTCGTTAGTCTTCTCAGAACCGTGAGTTTATTTCTCCCCTGCCTAGCACCGCTTCTGGTGCTAACCTCTGGGAATCTCTCCTTCCAAGCATCAGAAACCGTCTCGGCGCAGCGTATGTTGTCATTTGAAACATCTGCTCCTCGGGCTTAATGAGACTGAATCAGCTTCCAAAATGGGCAAGGCACAGGATCAAGAAATTAAACCTTTAAGCTGCTGACGAGTACAGCCTCTTGCTCCCATTACCGGGAGCAATCCTGCCTCACCTGACAGCTCTGCTCACTCGCTGCCCGCTCTCCCTACGGCACAGGGATGGCAGCAGTTCCCTCATCCCTTGGATGACCTGCATCTTCTCTTTCCAGTAACCGTATGGCAGACGCATCAAATACCAGGACAGCGTCTATTGCTCGGCCACTCTGCACCTCTCACTCTACTCCGTAACATTTCCCTTGTCCTTGAAGGAATGCAGTTGGAAAGCGAGACCTCAGGGATGGAGGGTGAGCAGTGGCACGGCTCGTCTGCTCCAGGAGAGCAGATGCCCACTCGTCCAGCGAGACCTTGGGAGACATGCTCTCCAAAGGAAGGGGCAGAAGAGCTGAGGTGCCTGCTCTGCTTTCACCTCTGTTCCCCAAGGTCTCCTCGCCACCAGCAAAGCACAAATGAACGCAAAGCGAAGGGCAGGAGCGCATCACTACCACATTTTGGAGTTGAGGGAGTGAAGCACACACCCCCCTATTGGAAGGGTAAGAAGTAAGGACTCCAGGTGTATCCGAGATGCCTGTTGCATTCCCTCCAATAGAAAGGAGAAGTCGTCCCATTTCATGCCCCTCCCCGGTGAACAGGTGATGGGGAAGGGAAGATGAAGCACAGTATCATCATTTTCCTAGCGGAGAGGGCAAGGGTAGCAAAGGGGAAGCCGGGTATCAGCCCTCTCTTCCATCGTTCCTCACTAAGAAGAGGCAGCAGAAGCGTGCCTGTGGCGGGGAGGCAGGGGACAAACAATTGCTGTTTCTAGCCTGCTCCTTCGCTTGCTTCATCAAGTGGTGTTCAGCAAAACCGTTCGAGACGGACATGCTGCCCATGGGCAAGAACCACAACGGATTGCGTATCATCTTCCTGCCCTGAGATGAGACCCTGCAATCATGAACTAAATGGACTTCACAAACACAAGGGTGTGCATCTCCAGGGAAGGGGGATTTGCGTTGAAGGCAAATATCCACCCTCACTCACCCTTCGTTTAGGAAAAGGGAGGCGTAAGCAAGAAGGTTCTCAGTCACCTTCCCTCACGCTTTCTTCTGCGTGAATCAAGAAATAAGAAGATGTCCCGATCTCCCATTCCTCTGTCTCTGTGTGCCAGCGTGTGAATGCCCAGATTCCCCCTTTCCTCCAGGTGCGTGGGCACAGGGGGGGCAAGAGAAAAAGATGCCCAGTTCCCTTTGCAGCTGGAAGTGGCTGAAGAGGTGCCCGGTCCACCCTTCTCCCATGACCCTGCATGGGGGGGGAGGGTTACCCAGTGCCTTTCACCCTCTGGGTGCGTTGGGGGGGTGTTGAGGAGTCCAGTGCCCCCTCTCTCAAGTGCATGCTGAGGGATGCCCATGCCGCTTCCCTTACGGATGTGCCTGGGAGGGTGGGATGCCCAGTGCCGCTGTTTCCCCCCATGTCTGAGACTTGGAAGTAGAATTCCCAGTCCCTCCTCGCTTAGGTGTGTGTGAGATGGGCATCCAGGGTCCCCTCTCCCCGGAGAATACTTTGTCCTGTATCCCTTATCCCCAAGTACATGTGGGTAGCAAGTGGTCCTCTGGGCGCCTGGGTTGGTGTGGTGGGGGGGTGCGCTGGCGGGTCAGAAAGGGCCACCCAGTGTCCCCACGTGGGGGGGTGGAGTGGGGAACCCAGTACAGGGTCCCTGTGCCCACAGGGGACGCCCATTGTCGCTTCTTGGGGACAGTGGGAGGCGAGAGGCAGCCTAGCCACCTCCCAGGTGTCCCCCACGGTCTCGGTGCGAGGACATCCCTCGGGAGGGGAAGGGGACACACCACCACCACCCCCCCTGGGTCCCCGGGGGAGGGGAAGAAGATGGGGACACCCTCCTCCCCGCCGGTCCCCGCGGGAGAGGGAAGGGAAAGGGACACCCTCCCTCCCCCGGGTCCCCGCGGGAGAGGGAAGGGAAGGGAAGGGGACACCCTCCCTCCCCCGGGTCCCCGCGGGAGAGGGAAGGGGACACACCACCACCACCCCGGGTCCCCGGGGGAGGGGAAGAGGAAGGGGACACCCTCCTCCCCGCCGGGTCCCCGAGGGAGAAGGGAAGGGGACACCCCCGTCCGGGTCCCCGCGGGAGGGGGAAGGGAAGGGGACACCCCCCGCCGGGTCCCCGCGGGAGGGGGCAGGGGAAGGGGACACCCGCCGGGTCCCCGCGGGAGGGGGCAGGGGAAGGGGACACCCGCCGGGTCCCCGCGGGAGGGAGGGCGGCACTCACGGTTCCAGTAGACGGGGTAGCTCTCCGCGCTGGCCACGTCCACCTCGTAGAGCCCGCTCCGCACACACACCGGCTCCACCGCCTCGCCCTCCCGCTGCTCGGCGGGGCCGGCGGCTCCGAGGGCGCGGTAGGCCAGCTCGATCCGCAGCGAGTCGTAACCGATGAAGGGCTTCCAGGTTTTTCGGTCCTCCCGGTAGAACCAGCGCACCTCCTCGGCGCCCAGCTCCCGCACCACCTCATAGCGGGGCCGGCCGCCGCCCGGCCGCCTCCTCTCGGGCAGGGCGGCCGCCGCCAGGGAGAAGCCGCCGCTGCCGCCGCTCTCGCTGCTCGCCAGCCCCGCTCCCTCGCCCTCGCTGCCCTCGCCGCCCGTGCCCGTGGAGTAGCGCAGCGAGGCGCCGGACTCGGCCGAATCGAAATCGCCGCCGCCGCCGCCGGCCTCGTCGCTCAGGCTGGGCTCCCCCGGCAGAGCGGCCGCCGCCTCCGGTTCCCCCTCGGAGGAGGAGGTGGAGAAGGCGGCGCGGAGCGGCGGCGCGGAGCGCTGCTGGGGGCGGCGGGGCGGGCGGGCGAGGGGATGCCGCACGCCGCGGCTCGCCGCCTCCGCCGCTTCCTCCTCGCCGCGGGCCGGCGGCTCGTAGTAGCCGCTGGCTTCGCCGGGCAGGTCCCAGGCGCCCTGCGGCGAGCCGGGCTCGGGGTAATCCATGCCGCAGCGCGCCCAGCCCGCCGGTGCCGCCTCAGCCGGTCCCGCCTCGCCTC
>VFFE01007238.1:2202744-2213100 GCA_008921705.1 Burhinus oedicnemus | reverse complement strand
CTGCTGCCTTGGGGGGGTACTGGACACCCCCAGCGCTCAGCCTGCTGCCCTGGGGGGGTACGTGACCCCCCCAGCACCCATCCTGCTGCCCTGGGGGGGTACCTGACACCCCCAGCACTCATCCTGCTGTCTTGGGGGGGGTACCTGGCACCCCCAGCACCCATCTGGCTCTCTTAGAGGGGTATGTGACACCCCCAGCACTCATCCTGCTGCCTTGGGGGGGGGTATGTGACATCCCCAGCACCCATCCTGGTGCCCTCGGGGGGTATGTGACACCCCCAGCACCCATCCTGCTGTCTTGGGAGGGTACCTGACACCCCCAGCACCCATCCTGCTGCCCTGGGGGGGTACGTGACACCCCCAGCACCCATCCTGCTGCCCTGGGGAGTATGTGACACCCCCAGCGCTCATCCTGCTGCCCTGGGGGGGTACGTGACGCCCCCAGCACCCATCCTGCTGCCTTGGGGGAGTGTCGGTCTGTGCGTGCGTGTGTGTCGCTCCCTACAGCCTGCTGGGGGGGGTCACTGAGGTTTGCCCTGTGGGCGCGGGTGTGAGGCCCAGCACACACCTGGGAACTTAACGGGGCGAGGGGGGTACCCACGTGTGCAAGAGAGACAACCCCCGCCACCACCCTGCCCTGTGCCAAGAAGTACCGGGGTTCGTGTGTGGACCCTTCATCAACCCCCCCTACACCTAGAGGTGGTGGTGGTGGTGGGGGGTGTAACCTGTTGACCCCCATGTGCGCCAGGGGTGTCACACCACAGTGCGACAAGGGTCCCTCCTGTGTGCGTGCAACCCTACCCCGCACGCCAAGGAAACCCTGCGGGTTGACAACCGTGCACAGGGTGACACCGTAGGTGAGATGTCCTCCCCCAGGTGAACACCCCCACAGCCCGGCAGGGAGAGGTGCTCAGGTTTGTTGGTGTGACACCCCCTTCCCCCTGCAGCCAGGCACTTCTCGCTTGGTTTAGGGGTGTGCGAGACAGGCGTACCCCAAACGCACGCTCTGCCAACTAACGGGGGGAGCAACCACCTGGGGTCACCCACCCTTGCGTGAGAGAGACCCCGCTCCTCCAAACGCTGGCTGTGCCCCCCCAAAATTGGAGGGGCTGGGGTTCGCCTGGGCTTGTTTGCGTGTGCGTGAGCAAGAAATGCCCGCCTCCATCCCCAAAACACACAGGCCGGGGGGGTGCTGAGATGCGTATGGGTGTGATAAAACACCCGGGGGTGCTGAGACGCGTATGGGTGTGATAAAACACCTGGCAGCCTGTAGCAGGACGAGGGAGGGTGCCCGGGTTTTACACCCGCGTGAGACAACTCCCCATCCCAACACACACCCTGGAGCCGAGCGAGGGGCCGTGATGGATCACCTCTGCGGTGCCAGTTCTGCCCCCCCCACCCCATCCCGCTCCATCCTTTCTCATGGGGTGAGGGTTGTTGTGAGTGTGGGAAAGAGAAAGACTCCCAGTAACACACCCCGGCTTACTGGGGTGGTGTCACCTGTTTACGTGACACCCCCCGGCTTTTCGCAACATGCCCGGGAGGAAGGAGGCGGTGAGAGGGTACGGGAGTGATATTCCTATCTCGGTTACACCTCGAAGGGCGAGGGAGCTGATAACCGCCGCGTTGGTCACAGCCGCGCGTCCCACGTCCCTGCCGCCTTCCTCACACAGACACCCCAGCCGGCAGGTCGGGGTGCTGGTCTGCAGCCATACACACCCTGCAGCCCGACGGGGGGACGTACCCCCAACTCCGCCTTCCTACACACGCACCCACCTTTCCCGAAGGGGAGAAGAGGGGAGGAGGAGGTGGGTGGACATCACCTCTGAATGTGAATTACCCGAAACACCCCATTCTCTGTGCTGGCCTGCGGCGGACGGCTGGGTTTCACCCCACAAAAAGGAAGCAGTTGTGGGGTGTGTGTGTGTGTGTGCGTGTGTGTGTGTGTACAGTCAGGATGCAGGAAGGAAAGTTGTTGGTTGAGTGGCACGTACATTTGTGTGTCCCCACCCCTAAATGTCTATGTGTGTCCTTCTTGATATACATCAAAACCCCTCTCACAGCCCCCACACGTCAGCTGTAGGGAAAACCTGGGTATGGTGCATGTGTTCCCCGAATCCCGCGTCTCCCACGCATTCTGCTTGTCTCCATCCTACAGTCTCCCGCGACAAGGGAACTTCTGTGTGTTGCTCGGCATCGTATGTCCAAAAATAGGTCTGTGCCCTACCTCCTCCGTCCGCTTTCAGCCAGGGAATCCTGTTAATGGAGTGCGTTAAAACGCAGAGAGAGGCCAGATCAAGTCCAGGCTGGAAGAGCAGGTGAAGCTTTTAAAAATGTTCACCGCTGGTGTGTTGTTTCCCCAAGTGTCGTGGTTTGGTCCTCAAACCAGCACACCGAGTCCTTAAAATCCTGCTGAAAGACTGCACACGGATCCTTGAATGCATCAGCAACACTTTTCCATCCTAAAAGCTCCAGGAACTCTGTGTTCATGAGCCCCCACCATGGGAGCTTTGTGCGTGCTCGTTCTACCTTTGCAAACGGAGAGAGAGAGGAAAAAGAGGTGAGAGAAACAAGGTACAAGCGAGAAGTCAGGGGAGGAGGCTGCGCTAGGGCGTTTGACCACATTGCTCTAGCAACAGGGACATGAGCTGGTTGTTTAACTCGTCCTTTGCATTTCTGATCTACTCCACAAGGTAATCTTTCCAGGAAGCCTGTCCCAGATTTTTCTCCGCAGCGGGGAGGAAAAAGGGGATGTTACTTACCTTGTAGATTGCTTTCAAGACACAGACTTCAGGAGTCTCACTTTTTGTGCTCATTTCCATCAAAGCCAGGGGGATTTCACCATTTTTTCTCACTCAACAAGTGTTTCACGCTTCTTCACGTCATCCTACTCAAATTCTCCTTCCTTCTGCTCCTTGTCTGAGGTCAAGGAAAGATTGTCCAAGTGAACAAGGGGCACTTTGAATCACAGAATCATAGAATCATAGAATCACCTAGGTTGGAAGAGACCTTTAAGATGAAGTCCAACCATCAACCTCACACTACCAAAACCACCACGAAACCATGTCCCTCAGCACCACATCTACCCGGCTTTTAAATACCTCCAGGGATGGAGATTCCACCACTTCCCTGGGCAGCCTCTTCCAATGTTTGATAACCCATTCAGTGAAGAAATGGTTCCTAATATCCAATCCAAACCTCCCCTGGTGCAACTTGAGGCCGTTTCCTCTCATCCTATGGCTTGTTACTTGGAAGAAGAGACCGACCCCCACCTCTCTACACCCTCCTCTCAGGTAGTTGTAGAGAGTGAGAAAGTCTCCCATCAGACTCCTTTTCTCCAGGCTGAACAACCCCGGTTCCCTCAGCCGCTCCTCACAAGACTTGTGCTCCAGACCCCTCACCAGCTTCCTTGCCCTTCTCTGGACACGCTCCAGCACCTCCATGTCTTTCTTGGAGTGAGGGGCCCAAAACTGAACACAGGATTCGAGGTGGGGCCTCACCAGTGCTCAGTACAGGGGGACGATCACTGCCCTAGTCCTGCTGGCCACACTATTCCAGATAAAGGCCAGGATGCTGTTGGCCTTCTTGGCCACCTGGGCACACTGCTGGCTCACATTCAGCCGGCTGTGGACCAACACCCCCAGGTCCTTTTCTGCCAGGCAGCTTTCCAGCGACTCTTCCCCAAGCCTGTAGCGTTCATGGGGCTGTTGTGACCCAAGTGCAGGACCTGGCACTTGGCCTTGTTGAACCTCACACCACTGGCCTTGGCCCATTGATCCAGCCTGTCCAGATCCCTCTGTGGACCCTTCCTACCCTCAAGCAGATCAACACTCCCACCCAGCTTGGTGTCATCTGCAAATGTACTGAGGGTGCACTCGATCCTCATCACTTAAGAGACAATGTGCACACTAGAACCAGACTCTCGACTTCTGCAGAAACTTCACCAAAAAATGAAATCCAGCAACGCCTCCTTTTTATCCCGTTCCTTTGCCCAAGGTTGCTGTTAGCTCCTTTGGCCACAGCGTTCCGCTGGAGTTAGCTCACCACAAATGTCCCTGCAGTACAGTTTTCCACAGTGCACTCCGCTGCTTTCCAGGATATGGGCTAACCAAGAGGCGCTTCTGCATTTAGAGATTATGTCTGTGTGACCCGGCACTCTGCTGGATGTTTGTTCCTAAGTGTAGGATTTTGCATTTGCCTGTCCTAAGACTTCCTTTAACTAACCTCATTGTACCAAGTTTTCCTAATTATCCCATCCCAGCAGTCTTTGTCTGCAAGACAAGCTACTCCCATTAGTGCAATTTTAAATAGTGTAGTCATTTTCAAACTATCTTTCACAGTTCACAAATAACGCAATCGTCTTGTATTTTCTTGCAGATCCTAAATAAAAGACAGTGAATAGCACAAGTGCAAGTGCTTGCAAGAATCCATTAGAAACAATCTTTATTCATTGATGAATCCTTTATAACAAAACCATTTTAAGATCTTTCCATTAGCTATTTTTAAACCATTTATTATGCACTTATTGATTTTGTATATTTTTTTTTTTCTCAGATCTGGATACTGTGCAGCACTGAGTCAACACAGCTGACTGCTATCAACGGTACCTGCGATTTTATTAAAGAACAAGATGAAATTTGTTCTTTGACAGGAACCATTTCCCATGAAAACTGCTGATCGTCCACTCTCCACCTCCTTATTAATTGGTACAAACCACTTCATTATACCTAGGTCAGGAGCGCTGTTGAACTAGCCAGCCCGAAATTACATGGGCTTACCTCGGTCACGCTTTTCAAATATTGACACAACACTGTGTTTCTTCTTAGAAATGGTCTCCTGGACCATTTCTAAACTCTCGCATTCCTACCCTATGTGAGAACAGTTGTCTGAAGAGCCAGCTCTTAAAATGCTGACGTGCGAGTCCTCTAGATGCTCTGCTTTTAAAATGTTGGTTGTGCTGTTTGATGTTCTTTTTCAAGTTGCTCGAATAGGAGGCATTTCATCATCATTATATAATGTAGAAATGGCACTCAACTTTGTCCCAAATACAGGCGGGATATATTTATCAAACGCGTCTGCTTTTTCAGTTTCACAGCTATCCAAATATATTTGGATACACTGAGAGTATTAGTAATTGGACTCCACTAAAATATTGTTCATCAAATTAAGCAGGGTTCCAAAAAATCTTTGCTTACAACACGATATTTTCTGCACGGGGAACATTAACTCTGGCTCTTTTAGAAGGGACGTTGGTCAACTGGGTTAAAAATCCCCCTTGCGAGTGTTTCACCCTACTGTCAGACACGGGAGGCTCCTCTGTTTGTTTATGTTTTTCTTTTCCTTGAACACCAGCACTTTTGGTACAGCTCTTATGCCAAGGTCAAAAGTGCCTTTCACTAGAAATGTTCTTCCAAAGCCACAGCTCCGCATTCCTTTATCCGTGCTGCAAGCAGCAGAAGAATATCCCCTTAGCTCTAAAAGACAGAAAATTAGGAGGCAAGGAGAGGGTCATTGCTGTGATATCAGATACTGTCGTTCTCAACGCAGCATTGCCAAATTGTACAGGCTTTTATTTATTTATTTTTTAATTTTTTTTTAAATTTTCCCTATGTTGCAGGGCAAACAAGGGAAGAAAGCAAAGCAATGATCCCTGGCAGAAGTATTTACCCTTTCAGACTTTGATTTGGTGCAGCCCTAGTGTTAAGCATTCACCTACGTGTCAGTGAGACTCGCAGATTGCAGGCGGATTTCTGGCAGCATTTGCAAAGAAAAGGCTGGACTGGAGCTGTGCTGCTGGTGTGGGCCCAGCCACCACATCTCCTCCTGGCTCCTCCTTATCTCTTCCTGGATCTCCAGGGGTATGGATTTTGCCCTTCTTGCAGGAGTGAACGAGAACGGGGCAACTCGTCCAACAAGACAAGGTGGGGTTGATGGGACTAAGGGAAGAGTTTCTGATGGTGAGTCTGTCTGTTATCAAGCAAACCGATATTGTCATAGAGATGTTGGACGTGAATTATTGCTCGCTCTTTCTCTAAAAAAAATCCTGGCCCTGCACTTGTCCCAGCGGTAAAGAAGGGAGCAAAGGTGCGAAAGATATAAAAGCATCAAATGGAGGGGCTGCACCCAATCTTCTAGCCAAGACCCCTTCAGCTGCCTTCTGAGGAGTGTTAAAAAAATGTTAGTTGCAAGACAGACTCACTTACTAAAATAATGTTCTCTCTGTGTGTGCGTGTGTGCACACGTGTGTGCTCGTAGAGGTAGAGAAAAGGCCTTTCCCATAAATGTGATTGCAATCCGGATGCATGTCCTGCACCAGAGAGAGTCCTTCAAACCCCAGTACTTCTCCTCACGGAGTATTGACATAGCCCATCTCCAAGGATGCCAAGAGCTGCTCTGTGTACACACTGTCCCGTAAATGATGCCATCTCATTTCTAGGATATTTCCCTTCCTTCCAGAATACTCTTCCAAGAGAGTTTTGTCACATGTCCCTTGGCTCTGGGACTGGGGCAGTTCCCAGTATTAGAGGGGTGGATATCACTGATTTTTTTTCCCCCTTGCTAAAGATGATGAGCACATGGATGAAAATAATGTAGAAAAGGTAGTTCTTGTGGTGCTTTTTTCCCCCGAGTTGTACCAGGATGTAGAAGGTGCCTGAAGTTCCACTTTCTCAAGGTCTTTCATTTAGCCAAAGCCATTAAAATATAATCTAAGAGTAAACACATTTCTTCCCATGGTTGGTTTTGTTTTTTTTTCTTCCTGATGAGATATTGTGAGTGTGGGCACACGGGAGGCAAATGAGTTTTGTGGATCCAAGAACACTAAAGTTGACCCGGGTAATTTTTGTAGGAGGGAGAGGGACAGGGAGAGGGGTGTTGTGTAACGTTCTGCTAAGTGTTGATTGTGGACTCGGCCAGATCAAGGGTGAAAACAAGGGCTCTGCATTCATACTGTGCCAACCACTAAACCAAGAGATGAAGCACAAAGACCTCCCAGAGGAAACCATCACAGACCTTTGGGAAAGTGCAAACCTGGTTCCTTTCTGTAGACGCTGAAGTAAAGAGTAGGAGGTCACTGTCTCCACACCCCTTGAGGTTGGCTATCTGAAAGGACACGATACATACAGCACAAGCTGGAGGGCCACAAGGAACAGAAAAAAACACTTTATCCTACACAAAAAAACCTGTCTGGTGAGTGGCTGAAAAACCAAGAACAAGGGGTGGTTACAAGTTGTCTAAAGCTCCTGCACATAGGGATTATAAGGGAATGAACCAAAAGCTCAACATGACATGGCAATGTGCGCTCGCAGCCCGGAAGGTCAAGCACATCTGGGCTGCATCCCCAGCAGCGTGGCCAGCACGGCGAGGGAGGGGATTCTGCCCCTCTGCTCCGCTCTGGGGAGACCCCACCTACAGTGCTGCCTCCAGCTCTGGGGTCCCCAGCATAAGAAGGACATGGACCTGTTGGAGCGGGGCCAGAGGAGGCCATGAAGACGATCAGAGGGTTAAATCACCTCTGCTGTGAGAACAGACTGAGAGAGTTGGGGCTGTTCAGCCTGGAGAAGAGAAGGCTCCAGGGAGACCTTAGAGCCCCTTCCAGTCCCTAAAGGGGCTCCAGGAAAGCTGGGGAGGGACTCTGGATCAGGGAGTGGAGCAATAGGATGAGGGGTACCAGTTTTAAACTGAAAGAGGGTTGATTTATATTAGATACTAGGAAGAAATTCTTGACTGTGAGGGTGGTGAGACACTGGCCCAGGTTGTCCAGAGAAGCTGTGGCTGCCCCATCCCTGGAGGTGTTCAAGGCCAGGTTGGACGGGGCTTGGAGCAACCTGGTCTAGTGGGAGGTGTCCCTGCCCATGGCAGGGGGTTTGGAACTGGATGATCTTGAAGGTCCCTTCCAACCCAAACCATTCTGTGACTCTATGATTCACTTGGAAGAGGGTTGGCGTACGCAGGGCCGGGGTAAGGAGGGCTTTGTAGGGGTGTGGGGCTGTGCTAGACTTCACAGCGCAGGATCCTGAGAGTGGGGGCAGATGGGGAATGAAGAAATTTTAAAGCCCTCTGTACCAGAGTCACAAGGCCTGGAGGGTTACACACAAATGTTTCGTGTCATAATAACACCCAAAAGCGTTGCTGGAGTTGCAGGACCTTGGGAACACTTGGCACTAAAAGTGACTTTGAGGTCACTGTCAGTGTGATCGTGTGTGAAATCCTGGCTTTACTGAGACCCATGTGAGTATTGCCATTGATGTCAGCAGGCTTAAAAATTCACCCGCCCTCTGTGGTTCATCCTTTCCCCTCCCAAGTGTTTATTATTGCCCATTGATCACAATCCACTGGATGTATTTCTGGCTCAAACTTGAGGTAACTGTTAAGCATGATGAATCATAAGAGATACAAAATATATTCCCTAGCCCTCGCAGTATGTGCTGTTCTGGGGAAGTGTAGTGGCAATGCTGGTCATCGCATCCTCGCTGGAAGTACCGAGGGACATACTTAACTTCAAGCGTGACCGCAGTAGCAGAAATATTCATGTAAAGTCAGGGACTGCCTTAAATATCGTACTGAAAGAGGGTCTGACTGAGCAGACCTTTAAGCCTGCGCATATCTGCAGAGGTGCAAACGCTCCGTCTGGGTAAGATGACACCTGGTAATCGGTGAGTGACCTTGGATCATGTGGCACAGTCATGTTGCCCCGAGGGAATGTCCTTATGACGTGTGTTTTAGTAGGTAAAATGGGATCTGTGCTGCCTGTGGCTGTAGCACGTGTGCAAAGGGGGAGGAGGGTTGTGGAAAGCTGCTACGGTAGCGTGCAGTCAAAGACGCCGCGCTGTCATCCGGCTGGAGCTGTCTGTCTGTCAGGTGACAGCTAGGACCAGATTCCGGCTATAAATATAGCCTATTTCATTCATTACGTGGAAGTGCTTTCATCAAAAGCCTCCAATTCCGACGGGCCTCAGGACACTCCGGGTTTGGTCTTTGCCGAATATTCCAGCTACTTCGCTCTGCCTCCGCTGCCAGATTTATTCACTTCTCTAATGTACCATTAGAAAGTCTCCTCTTTTATGTCACGTCTGGCAGATGGATTGAACTGCGGTTTTGCAAGCCTGAGAGGGACTGAAGGCCAACTGTTCCTACAGCCCGGGCCAGTAGATCTCCTTTCGATTTCTGGTGGAAGGGCTGTTACAGCAAGTGGTAACGGGTCTGGCAAGGAAAGTCAGGAGAGGGGCCTCGGGGAGCGAGATCTTTCCAGTTAAACTTATTTAGCCTTCCCATTATCCTGTCTTATGGGCTGAAGTGAGACAGTCTGGACTCATATGGTACCGGGGGGGGATCAAAAAAAGAAAGAACAAGTATCCGATGTGGAAAATCTTCCTGTGGTAGAAAATCTGACTCTGTAGGAGATCTGACTGTGGTGGAAATCTTCCCAGGACTCAGATTATTGAAAAGGCCACACGAAGAAATTTCCTCCCTGTTTCTTTGCAGAGGCAGATGACCATCTAACTGTGAAATACACGTTTCGCTTCCCAACGATTTGCATTCTTTTACATCAACCTGCTGTCCCCACATTTCCCATTTATATGATGTGTAGTGATACAGAAGAGCGTTTCCAGCACCTTCTGCCGGAGCAGCATGGCTGGGGACACTGGGTGGCTGCTCGGGGGACTGGAATCCTCCTGCTTCTGACCTGTGGATCTGTCCCTGGGCCGGCATAAACCCAGTAACTGAAACTCTTTTTCAGTAGGTCAAACCACATCCCTTTCCAGAGTATTCTGGCTTTCCAAAGCCTTCCTAGGAAAAGGCTTATTGGCTATTTAAGTCCTGGGCCACTGTCGCCCTCTCGCCCCAGGTGAACTACGCGAGTGGTTAGAAGCTTACAGTCATGTACACCATGTTTGTAAAACAAGCTGTAATGGGTGGATCTGCAAACCAGCCGTGTCATTAACGATCCTCACCCTCTTCCCCAAACAGGTACTTGCGCTGGAAAACAGGCGCCTGCCCTCTCCGATCGGCTCGGGACAGGTATGGCATTTCAGGTGGGTGAGGGATGAGCAAATGTTTTGTGCCACTCTCACTGCATCTGATTTCACGCCCTGATCTGAGGGTTTGTTTTTCCTATGGGAGTTTATCGCTTGGCTATTACATGGGATTTGTACTTCATCAGGGAGATTCCGGTAATAGAGTCACATATCCAAAGCTGGCGTCAGCACTGCAATTGGCTTGCTGAGCAGCACGAGTAACGACAGGTTTAATGGCGTGAACATCCGTATTCAGACAGCGATGTCCCGTGCCTCATTCTCTTTTTTTACAGTGATTTTAAGTCAGCAGTTCCTGATGGGGGGGGGGGGGGGGGGAAAA
>VFFE01007238.1:2017685-2202724 GCA_008921705.1 Burhinus oedicnemus | reverse complement strand
TGGGGGGGGGGGGGGGGGGGAGTAAAATCAGAACCGTGTTCTGTACTCGCACCCCTCCTGGCCTGAGTGGGTGGCCAGCATTGCAGATCATGACTTGGGAAGGTAAAGCACCATCAGCCAAAGTGGATATGCTGCAATTAGACCTCTCTGGGAAGATAAAACTCCGAGCAGAGGGTCGATTTGTCCATCACTTTCTGTTCTGGTCCTTAAGCAAATGGAGAGAAGAACATTTCTGGGGGGAGGTCTCTGGATGGCATTGAGTAGGCTTTATCATCGTGGCTTCCCCATCCACGGGCCCCTAGCAAGTACCAAGATGTGAGTATTGGACCTTAGATCTGAGACAGACCCCGGTAAGAGCAGCCCAGCAAAAGTGACGGTCTTTTCTGCCGCCTTTTATTGTGCCCTGAACATTGCTCAAAATGAGAAACACAGCTTCCCCTCTTGTGAGGCTTCGTTTTTTCTTCTCCAGCAATTGCGAATGCTTTCCCCCTTTTCCTTTCCTAAGGCCTGGCAGAGCCAGCCAAGAAGCCCCATTTTGCAACTCTTGTAGCTGTTGTAACTGTTTCTGATGCTGGAAAAGCAATATCCAAGGAAAGAAGCCAAAGCTAGCAAAAATGTGTTAGGTTTCAGGGCTGCTGATGCAACGGAGGGAGTCTCTGTTTCCCCAGCAGCCAAATGACAAACCACGGTTGAAACCAAGCAGTGATTTCTATTTCTGTTCATATTTTCTCTCTACTCCACCTTGCATTCATCATATCTTCTTGTAAAAAGAAAGCAAGAGCCTATTGCTTGTACTGCCTGCGGAAAGCCAGGGATCTGGGCTTTTTTTTTTTTGCAGAGCCTCTGTCCTTTCGTAGGACCAAGAACAGAAGCAAGGACATCAGCCTTCCCTGTGGATTACATGGCAGACTAAATGCCCACGATGTGGGCTAACTCTGACAATCCAGTTTTCGTAGGAGTTGGTTAAGTCTCACACCATCGCTTCACCTGGATGAAAATATTTGATTGCTTTTTCGCCCCCCTCGTGGCTCTGGTCATTAGACACCCATGCTTTGATAAGAGTTTGAGCACCTCCACCATGTGCTTTTAGGCCAAGGATTGCAAAAATCTCTGAGCCTTGTTGTCCCAGCAGTGGGCTCACGGCCACGGTTTTGGGTACAGCTACACAAATACAGGTACTGCAACCCTGTTATCCCTCCTCCTTTACTGGTCACTTCATGGCAATCACTGGTGCAAAAGGCCTTTGCCAAGTAGTTTTTCCTCATTTTTTGTGGTCTGCTCAAGCTCATTTATTCCATCTAAATTAACAGCAACGCTATGCTCGGAAAAAACAACCCTCCGCCTTGTGACTTCCTCTTGCGCTGCTCCCCTTCCTCTCGCATCCAGCTTTTTCTCTTTATGTGGCTTTGTGGATGCTTCAGCTGATGGATGTGCTGGCGAACAATGCCCATCTCTGTGTTTGTGCTCAGCACGAACAGAGCACTCCCCCCCCACAGCTCAGCTCCCACCGGCGTAGGCTGCTGCTCGCGGCTTTGGTGGTGCCCTCTTCCTCTGATGAGAAGTTCGCCCTCTTTGTGGGTTCATGCCGTCAGGTCAGCTTGACAACACTTTGCTCAGAGCAGCCAGGAGAAGCTCCTTGTTTTCGCCTCTGGATGCTGGTGCCTGTTATAAATCAGTCGACAGTGCTGGAGTGGAAGGATTCTTTGCCTTGATGTGAATTCATTAGTGAGCTTCTCTAAGGGTTTGATTCAGTCAAGGCAGCAGGAACCTTTCCAGGATCTTCCATGTGCTTTGGGACCAGCCCATCGTGGTTTATTTATTTTGCTCAACTGTTGGCACCTGAGGCACCTCCAGCAGCTGCTTTCTCCACCCTGGGGACAACATGGGGTCTTTTCTCCATCTTTCACCCTGACCTTACTGTGGGTTTTCCTCCAGCCATGCTGTAAAAGACACAGCAGGCTCTGCAGCCGTCCTCATCCAGTGGCCCGGAGGCATGAAACTGGTGGAGGAGGAAGGGTTGCCCCACATCGAGCACCCAGCCCTCTCACCACCTCCATTCCTGCGAGAGGAGATGAGGGAGCCCAGGAGGAGGGAGGGCAGGTCCTCAGTTCCAGGGGACAGCAGGAGAGGGTGATGCAAAGGACAAATACAGTCACCATGAAAACAAACCTCAAACTGGAAGAAGGTAGATTTAGAACAGATATTAGGATGAAATTCTTGACTGTGAGGGTGGTGAGGCACTGGCCCAGGTTGCCCAGGGAAGCTGTGGCTGCCCCATCCCTGGAGGTGTTCAAGGCCAGGTTGGACAGGGCTTGGAGCAACCTGGTCTAGTGGGAGGTGTCCCTGCCCATGGCAGGGGGGTTGGAACTAGATGGTCTTTAAGGACCCTTCCAACCTAAACTATTCCATGATTCCATGATTCTATGATACAGCCTGATCCTTCCTTAACCCACAACAACCCATCAGAGACTACCTTGGTATACTTAGAAAGATGATTCTAGGCAGCAAAATTTGGGAATTCAGGCTTCCTTCTGGGTTGATTTTAGCCTGGCAGGTAAAGCGCTGCTTGAATAATTATCTTTAGGATCTGAAATGGCTTTCGTGTCACAATTTGATTTGCACGTGATAATGTTTATTTATTTTGGATCATGCTTTCCACCCTTTTAGCAACAACAAAGCTGTTGATCCAGAAATGCCTGGTCAAGTTGGAACATATCTAGCATGTCCAGGAGGCTTTAAAAGCTCTTAATACATATGATTACGAATTATTTAAAGGCCTTAACCAAGACAGAGCATCACTGTGCTGGGTGTGGTGCCAAACAGAGAGGTCCAAGCATGTTTGCTCCCCAAAATGTGCAAGCTTTAAGCAGAAACTGAAAAATCAAGAAAAAGGAAGTGTTTTAACATGTTGGCAGAGAATAAAGTTTGGCACCGAATGACTGAATGGTTTGTGGGAGGGCACACGGGGCTCTTGCAGAGTCTGGACATGAATCCAGATCAGAAGGTGTCTAGCTGCTCTCCCTGCCTTCTGGCAGTGCGAAGTTTGCACAAATAACAGCTTTTCCCTCTCTCACATCTGTCTTTAGGGCCCCTCTTAAAGAAGGAGTGGGGAAAAATCTCTATGATGAAAATAGCGCTAGAAGCCCTGTTCCCCAGGGCTGGGTATTGGGGCCGGTTCTGTTTAATATCTTTATCAATGACCTGGATGAGGGAATCCAGTGCACCCTCAGTACGTTTGCAGATGACACCAAGCTGGGTGGGAGTGTTGATCTGCTTGAGGGTAGGAAGGCTCTACAGAGGGATCTGGACAGGCTGGATCGATGGGCCAAGGCCAATGGTGTGAGGAGGTTCAACCAGGCCAAGTGCTGGCTCCTGCACTTGGTTCACAACAGCCCCATGAACGCTACAGGCTTGGGGAAGAGTGGCTGGAAAGGTGCCTGGCAGAAAAGGACCTGGGGGTCTTGGTCGACAGCCGGCTGAACGTGAGCCAGCAGTGTGCCCAGGTGGCCAAGAAGGCCAACAGCATCCTGGCCTGTATCTGGAATAGTGAGGCCCAGCAGGACTAGGGCAGTGATCGTCCCCCTGTACTGAGCACTGGTGAGGCCCCACCTCGAATCCTGTGTTCAGTTTTGGGCCCCTCACTCCAAGAAAGACATGGAGGTGCTGGAGCGTGTCCAGAGAAGGGCAAGGAAGCTGGTGAGGGGTCTGGAGCACAAGTCTTGTGAGGAGCGGCTGAGGGAACTGGGGTTGTTCAGCCTGGAGAAGAGGAGGCTGAGGGGAGACCTTCTCGCTCTCTACAACTACCTGAAAAGAGGTTGTAGCGAGGTGGGGGTCGGTCTCTTCTTCCAAGTAACAAACAATAGGACAAGAGGAAATGGCCTCAAGTTGTGCCAGGGGAGGTTTAGATTGGATATTAGGAAAAATTTCTTCACCAAAAGGGTTGTCAAGCATGGGAACAGGCTGTCCAGGGAAGTGGTGGAATCACCATCCCTGGAGGTATTTAAAAGCCGGGTAGATGTGGTGCTGAGGGACATGGTTTAGTGGTGGTTTTGGCAGTGTGAGGTTGATGGTTGGACTCCATCATCTTAAAGGTCTCTTCCAACCTAGGTGATTCTATGATTCTATGATTCTAAAAGAAAGGGCTGAGGAAATGGGCTCATGTCTCCTGCAGCCCCACTTCGGGCCCATCCTTCTCCCCTCTGACAGGAGGAGAAAGTTAATGCTGGGGAGACAGGAGATTAATGCGCAGACCTTTCACCTGGCTCAGGGAAGTCACAAGTGTGTCCATGCTCTGCAAAAGACAAGTTCAGACGTGTTTAAGTATAACTAAGCCGGCTGCATTTCTGTGTTAGGTAAATACTGATTGATAAAAAGCTGCCAACTGTTAGAATAACTGGCTTAGGAGTCTTTTTTTTTTTTTCTTTCTGGAGTTTGCTAGTTTTTCTGCAGCAAGACCGCCCCAAGCATTTGGAACCCATCTGCAGCGACCGTGCATCCCATGCTGTCCAAAAGGACATGATGGAGGGATCAGAGATTTAAACTTCCTGTCCCCTGTGGCTCCTTACAAGCATCATCAAAAGCAATCTTCTCAAACTTACGCTGTGATGATGAGACACTGCTTTTTTCCCATCCCATCTCCACATTGTCATTTCCAGATTTGCCCACCGGCGGAGAGAACTGCTCATGGAAAGACAGCCCTTCATCACTGTTGGTAAAATGCTGATTTTTTCATGTCATGTAGCTTCTGTGAAGCATCACCTGGAAATAATACAGCGAGTGCCTTTAGAAATCCAATAGAAATTTTAGTAATAGGTCCAATTACACCAAATCGGCACTTACGCAAGTCTCACGCATAAAATCTGTACTTTTCAGATGTACCTTTGGTCTCTGCAGGAATCTGACTGTTTAAATGGAAGGAAAGAAATATATAAGCAATTAGAACCCTTCTTTTTGTGGGACGTTTTCTTCCTAAGATAATCAATATCCTAAAGACATCATCTGCAGCATATAATAATAAGAAATACATAGTAGTCCTGAGGAATTGGAGCTGCTGCCGAATCCTTGCTTTGCACACAGCACATACCTTACCTTCGGTGCAAAAATTATATGGACTTTCTTGAAGGTCAACAACCATACGTTGAAATTTTCTTATTAGGCAATGTTAATCGGATTGAGGCTGATCTAATCAAAGATGTGAGGAGCCGCCTTCAGCTCTGCTTGGCAGCACGAAGCCTTCTAATCCAAGTGCCGCAGATGCTGAGACATTCCTTCATATGGTATGAGCCAAGTCCTGCAAACTGCCAAGTGCTTCCTCTGAAATCCATGGGAACCGGGAGTGTGTGGCACCTGGCAAGACCAAGCTTGCTACAAAAACCCTTTGGAAAGGACAGGGTTTGCATACCAGACCCTGGTGTGGTAAACTGACCGTGGTCCCAGTCTTGCCGTTTGCCAGCACGAGCCGAGAACAGGATCACGGTGTAGGGAAGCTTGTAAACCAGGATGAGGAGTCTGCAGCCCGAGTATTTACAGAATGGAATTTCATTCATACAGCCCTGGTCACACGGCTCATTCTTCCATGGTTTTACAATAAAATCTTGGCTGATGTGTTAGTAAAGCCTACTTTGCCCCAAGAAAGGAAGAGGTTCCCCACCATTGTTGCTGAAAAACATCAGATCCATTGCACAACTCTGCTGGGAAACACGCAACTACTTAGCCAGCCTGGACCTAGGCTTGGCATTGACTTTGAAAGCACCACAAGAGGACTGAACTTGATTAAACTTTCTCACCAAATCCAGACAGAGAATTGGAAAAGGCAGATTTTTCCCTCTTCTACCTGTGAGTGCCAACTTTTTAAGCTCCACAGTCCAGATGCACAAAGCCAAACGTGTGCTGGTGAGGTACATTCCCACATCTTAAGAGAAGGTCCCCACAGCTCGCCAGCACCTCAGCGCTGCAGAAGGGTAGCTCAGACATTGCTGGAGTTGTGGCAGGGGCTAAGAATCACCCGGAGAGGATGAGATCTCATGGCCACAACCAATGGCAGAACCAAAGAACCAAAGGGCAGAACTGCCTTGCTAAATCTGTTTGCTGATATTTTGTGTTTTGAAGCTCATCCCTTTAGGTATTTTCCTGAAGCCAAGTTCACTGGCGTTGTCATGAGGGTTTTTTTAATCATTTTAATCATCCTGCAGCACAACGCTGCTACAAACCTAGCTTACCTGGCAGCTGACATCCTTTCTTACCGGTGATTCTTATCTCCGAGTTGAGCAAAGTACATGAAATATGCTTTCATCTGATCTGGAAGCGGGTTGAGCTAAGCAGGAACTGGCTGGCCGGCGTGAGATGCAAAGGAGATTACAGGAACCTTGCATCAGCCCTGCACAAACAGCAAGTTGGCTGACTGAGTGTGCAAGAAGCAATAATCAGGGCTCACCCCAAAATGTTTGGTGCACCTGGTTTGCTGGGGATGTGACTAAACCTCTGGCACAGAGGTGTTGATGAGCCTTGGCACAGATCCCCGGCTATTCTTCCTCCAGCGCCCACCCGGGTCCTGGCGTGTGCAGCTGTGCTCGTAGGACACTCACTGTGGGGCTGTCTGCTCTGGGCACTCGGCTGGGGGGACCCTGCTCCTGCAGCAGAAAGCAGATATTTTTGGGTGGTTCCTCGTGGTGTCAGTGTGGATCCACCTAGTGGGCCCTATGTTACTTGAATTTCTCCATTATCCCACCTACTCCAGCCCCCATGAGCTGGACAATGAGATTTGACCTAATTCTGAAGACACGTAACACAGTCTAGCTCTCTGGGGCATTAGAAGTCAGTTTAAGCAATCTCTTCTCTCCTTACACATTTCCTGCCCTATTTCAGCCTGTAGATCCCGCTAATTTTGCTGTTTGCATATCCCAGTTTTTCAAGGGAAAAGCTTTGGGTTTTATTATTATCATATAACATGAAAGTTTGATCCAAAATCTACTCCAAATGCGAGAAGTGTATAGAAGGCAAGTGGCCTCTGCTGATACAAGGACCTTACACAACACAGCTGTGAATATTTTGTAGCATGGCTGGTCGAAGGGTCCTAATGGGACGTGATCCTTGCTTTGCTTTAGAGACACTCAAACCACAAATGCTCTTTTGAGGATTTTCTGTAGGCTTGGATTGACTGCCAGGGGAAGCAGGTCTGGGACTTCAATTTGGTGCCAGCCCTTAGCCCTTGGCATCGGAGATCAGTGTTGGCCGAGGAACTAAGTGGCACTTGGGCAGGTGTTACGTGACCGGCCATGTACCACCATTTAGTTGTATGTAACGAAGCAATGGTTGAAAATGGCAAATGCTTGCTGGACACTGCCTGGCAGCTGGAGATGTGGTGAGCCACACAAAGTGTAGAGTGTACCGGTGGGCAAGCTCTTCTTCATTGGCCTTACCCCTCTAAGATGAGACCCAAACACCCCATTTTGGTTTATTTCTTGACTTACTAGCTCCATTTATAAAAGTTATGTCAGCTACGGCAAGCCCTTCTGTAGACATCTATAAAGTAATTTTGCAAGCAGGCTTCCTTTCCTCTGCACTGAAGAAAGTTAATAGAGCTAATGTGACAGTTTAGTCAGATGGTACCCAAGCTTCTTGCTGGACTTCAGGTTTTGTCAGTGCTGGGGAGCGACCTACTTACTGCTGAGGTTCAATTTCTCTGTAGAAAACCCAACACGTTTGATTCTAGCATTCTAGGAATCTGTGTTTGGTAACTCTGGATCAGCTCAGCTTGTTCTGTACTACACAATGCAGCCCCAGAGAAGACGTGGTTTAGAGGAACGTGCTGCCTCTAGGACTATGCAGGTACCTGGCATTGGACACAAGCTTTGCCACTGGACTGGTACAGGTCTACAGCTGACAGACCACAGATAGCCAAGATGATGGTGGAAAGCAGGATACATAAACTGTTGATGGACCATGCACAGGGCCTGTGTCCCCTTTGCAGTTGCCTCCAGAAAGTACTAGCTGAAGGAAGTGTCTTGGTGGGTCATCAGTGGTTTTTTAGATTGAATATTTCTGATTAACTCATGCCTTGCAAAACATGGGCCAGAACATCTCATTCTGGAGCTGCCACAGCCTGACTCATAACTTGTGGTGCAGTGCAAGTGTCTCTTACAAAGTCCCATCCAGCCTTGGCCTAAAGCCTTCAGCAGCAAAGAAGTCTGGCTTTGAAGCCTGCAACGTTTGTCTTTAACTTTAACTGTGATGCCATTGGTGGCTCTGTCTTAGGTGCCTGTACCAACCACACCTCATGTCAAGGCACAGAGACCATGTATTTACTCGGTATATGCATATCAATGCGCAGCGTCTGAGGAACCCAGGACTTTACAATGGTGACCCTACAGATGTCATTAAGTATGAGAAGATTGAATTGAACAGGCCTTTTAGTCAGGTGGTTGCTGGCCGTGATGACAGGCAGCAGAACAAGGGAGCAGGGTACGACGTGGTGGTTATACACATCAGCTAATAGCTAGACCAGAGTGGCTTTGGGAATGTACCTTTATGCACGGAGTAACCCCATGAACACCTGTAAAGTCCCACCGACGCTCTGAATCACATTGAACGAGTCTGGAAAAGAGAACAGGGACAAAAACTTGGTCCTGCTGAAAAAAACCAGCCAAACTCCAATTAACTTCACCGGAGCCAGGATGTTACCCTGGGACGCTCCGTACTGCAAGCTGTTCTGTACAGATGGACCTCTGATTTTGTTCGAAGCTTCGCTGGTTTTCCTGGGGCTGCAGATGGCTCTGAGAGCTGCTGCACGGAGCAGGGCTGGAGCAAGTGCTGGGAGGAAGGAGCCAACAAACAGCGTCTCCAACTCGGAGGGGCTGCAGCTTGGCCCGTTGGCTTTGTAGACCCTACACCTTCTGAAGCCTCCCTGCCTGGGGTGGCTGGGCCAGAGGGGAAGGAGTCAGGGGAAGACAGCAGCAAAGTTCAAACCTGAGTGTACTGCTGAACACTGCTTGAAGTTCCCTGGAGCTTTCAAGGACAACAAGCCTTAGAGTCCACCTTTTTCAAATGTCAACTGGTGGAAAATGAAGTATCCTCTCTAATGCGTGGTGAAAAGGTCAAAACCACAGCAATCTGGGAATATGACGCTTCCAACCAGGGCTTTCCTGGGGAAAACGTTTCCCAGAAATTTTTGACATTACCAACCCTGGAAAAGTACTGCTTGAGCCACGAGTGGTGGTGGATCAGAAGGAAAAAAAAAAAAAGGAAGGTGTCTCATGCGACCACGAGATGGCAGCTGGAGTCTGGGAAGTTTTTTGCAGACACAGTAGCTCCCATGGAAAAGCGAGTCATTTGCCAGCCCAGTGTTAAATCGCACAAGACAAGAGTCTGCATTTGGGAATATGCACCTGCACCGCTTTGGCTTTGAACGTTTTCCGTGTGCGCTCAGAGCGGGCGAGCTCCGGAATATCTGATTACCCCTTTCATTTCCCAGCTCCTCTGAGCTTTCCTCGATTAGTCAGTATCAAATAAATGGTTTAACCAATGTAATCCCTGTTGATAGGAAAACAGCAGTGCATCTGGTTTAACACTGCTGTTACCATCTAGTCTGCTCCAACACCTAATTCAGCAGAGATCTGTGGCCAGATGCTCTGCCCCTCTCGTGCCACCGCCACTTCTGTCTGCAGTTTCTCCCGGAGCTGAACTCTTTCGCTCGCCGCTCTAACTGGCCGATTATGCGTGTTGTTAATTGGTGATTGCGTTTCATTCCAGAAGAGGCCACATTTCAGCAGCAGTTCGAGCAAGCCCTAGGATGCCCTTCGGCTCTGCAGTGCCGTTCGGTTGGGCTCGGGCACTGCAAAGGTCTCCCATGCGGAGCTGCTCTCACCAGTGCTGCCCTCACCAAGGGTTGGGAGATGATTCGCACGAGGATTTAAACACCCCTGGACACAGGCAGCGTGAGGCCCGGGATTTCTCTGCCTTGTTAAGATCCTCATGGAGGCCAGAGAAATGTGAACTGGGAAAGTGGAGGCTTAGGGCAGAAATTAATCAACCTGGCAGAAGAAAGGAATGAGCATTTACATAGATGGATTTTAAGGCCATAGAAGAAGCACGTGCGGTGGTCAAGGTAGTAATTTGGAAGTCCTGCTGTAAAGCCATTTGGGCTAGAGCCAGCGTACATGAAAAGTGTCCATGCCTTTGGCTGCTTTCCCCAGAAGTGACAGCATGGTACGCTCGATCCCCGCCTTTCTCAGCTGCTCAGCATATGCCAATGCCGCACAGGAATCCTGTCCTTTGCATAATGGAAAATATGTTAATATTTCCATATTTCTGCCTGTGGGAGATCTCCACATGATGTGCAGCTATCACTGCCCATCTTCGCTCCATTCCAGCTCTGTATTTCCCTGTCGAGCCGTTGTTTTCCCAGTTGGGGCGGTGACAATCATGACACAGGCTGCTGCGGCGCCGAACAATTTCTCAGCTGAGCCAGGTAAAAGCATCCGCCGCTTCAGAACTCCCTTAAAAAACAAAAGAAAAAGGTATTCAGGTTATGATTTGCGTTATTGTGGCACTCCGAGATGCTGGTTGACACAACTGGAGCTAGAGGAAGGTGGAATGATTCACCCACACCCCAAGCTAGGACAGACCTGTCCCCCTAAAACCTGGTAACCCCCCCAAACGGGCCACGTTGCCCACGGTATCTCCTGCTGGAAGAAAACGTACCTGCTCCTCCTCCCTGTACCACCTTGCTTTTACACCTCGTGAGCAGATAGTTCCTAGGAGCTGTCAGGCGTCTCGCAGCAGCGGGAGGGATTTCTTGGCACTCGGGAGCCGGTAGGAAGCAGTCGCAGTGGGAACGCTGAACAGAACAAGGAGGAAATTGTTATCAGCCACGGAAAAAGGTGAAGAATCATCGCAGCGATTTCTGCGCTTCTTGAACTGTTGGGTTTGTGGAATGGAAACTACCACCGCTCTGGGTGAAGTTGTTTAGCGAGCTTTCCTCTTTCTTAAGAGCGTGAGCTTATTTTATAGGACAGGGAAACACAGCCAGATACGAGCTCTTAGCTTCTTTTTTCCCTGACCTATCGTGAGTTATTTACAAAGGTTTAGACCAAGTTAAAGCAAAGATGAATTTCTGAGCCTGCTGGTTAATATCTTGCAGCTGCTCTTCTGAGGCCTGATCCAACGCCCAGGAACGTTACCAGGCACCTTCCCTCTGACATCAGGGGGCATTAGGATGGGATTTATGCATTTGGCAGAGGTTTTCCAATAATTTATTTAAACACTGGAGAGAGCAGCAGTGATTCAAGTCAGGTTGAGGGTTCAAGATTAGAGCTCTCTTGAGCGCCAGGTCTTGTGGATTTGTGTGTTGCTTGTAAGTGGGGCACTAACCTTGTGAATGATATGGTCCTCATGAGAAAGGGACAACTCCTGCCCTACGATCCCCTCATCCTCAAACCTGTTGTGTACCTTGCTGTCTCTGGGACTCTCAGGAGCCAGGCAGTAGAGCTTATATGCTGATGGATTCACGCTGCTCCTGTCCCACTGCTTTCCGACCAATATCTATAGCTAGCAAGCTAACTGTCCATGGACACAGGCAAACGTCAGCTTCTTGAGATGATTCACCTATGCAATCTGAGGCATTGGGTCTGTGTGTCTCGATATGAAACTGGTTCTGCAACCAGGAGCTTGGATGCCAATTGACGTAACGTGCAGAAGAAAGAGGGAATTAAGAGCAGAGGAAAGCGATCTTGCAGATTACATTAGGGGTGGTGAACCGAAAAGCTTGAAAGCCAGGAGGTAGTTAAGAAAGATAGAGAAACAAAAGGTTCAACGGACAGGAGATAATGGAAGTTTGGGTTATGTGAAGATGAAAGGAGTCATTGAGAGAAGTTAACCAACATCATCTCTTGGTCATTGTAGAGGGCAGTATCTCCCTGCAGTACAGGTGTTGGCAGGCTGCAGTGATGTCCCTGGGAACGCAGCTCTGCTGCTCGCTGGGCAGTGCCTGCTGTGAGGTGGGACACTCGAGAAGGAGTGGGCCTTTGCTCTGCTAAAACATGCAGATCTAAGGTTTTTGGGTTCCCCTCAGCATCCCCTAATCACCCGTACCCTGCTGCTCAGTACAAGGCAGACACATGTGGTGACTTGTGCACGCGTTCGATCACAGCGGTGCACGTAGCTGTGAACTCAGAGATGCAGAGGGAGCTCCAAAACTGGCCCAATTCTGCTCCCACAGCGCAGAGGCAGTGAGCAGATCAGTGGGAAGAGGTGCTGGCTGTAATGTCCCAATTATACCTGCTGCTGGAGATGACCCATTGTGAGGCTGTTGGAGTTCTTTTTGCCTTCCCATCCTCGTAGGACCTGAGCTGAGGGTCCCTGAGCAAGCAAGAACCTGGTGCAGAAGTGGTTGTACCCATCACAGAGACAGTGTACGGACGTGAACCCTTTCCATCATGCAAAACTGCAACAGCTGTGTGTGACTTTATGAGTTCAGCATGGATCTGGCAAAGGAGCAGATGAAAGACTTGGGAGGACCTCCTGGTTTTAAGACCCTTGAGCCTGCAAAGAGCAGCTCCTTCATGCAACATGCTCACTTGAAGCTGTTGGGGCAGCCGGGTGCATTTTGGCTAGCTTTTTCAGCTAACATCTGTCTCTTGTTGGGATGTCACTTCTGCAGCCTGGCTAAGGGAAGCGCTTGCACAACTCCCAGCCCATCCTTTGGCCCGGCGCACAGAAGCTGGGCTCCTATGGGTCCTGCCTAACCAGAGGCAGGCTTGCAGCTGTGCCCCCGTTGCATAGAGGCCTCGGGATCGTAAACGGAGCTGAAAATTGGGACATCCCCGAGAGTTTGTTTCCATAGTCATCCCCCAGCCATAAATGCCAGGGCTGTGATTTCTAAATCACAGCCTCTGGATTTCTTTCTGGGGGATGTCCGGGTCCTTTTCTCATTGCACTCTCTCAGTTTCCCAGTTCCCATTCACAAATTCCTGTGAACGGCATGGGACGAGCACGTAGACCCAGGGTCTGCAGTGAGCAGGGTTGTGTCACCCAAAGCAATTTAGAGGAGCTGAAAGCAAGAGGAGCAAATGGAGCCATCCCCAGCCTCTCTGGGAAACTGGTATCAGCTGATATCTTCTCCGAAGATGTGTCCTTTGGTGCCGCTCCCTCATCTCTTTCCAGCAGCAACAAATAGAAAGATAAATTAGAGTTTTTTCAGCAGTGCCCATAGCCGGAGTGAAGTTCCTGGTGTGGAACTGGCACCCGTGTCATAGTCCCTTCGGCCATCGGAGGAGAGTGCACTCCTGCCATCTCATGGACGTCTCGGAGAACAAGAAGGAATTTCTCAACAGGAAGAGGGGATTATGATGAATTTTTCTTCAAATCTATTTCAACAATTGAGAATTTAGCTAAGTATTAAATAGATTAATTTTTTTTTTTTTTTGCCTTTATGCAGGCTTTTGATTATGCAGTTGTCGTAATGAACTCAATGTGGATGTTTCCGATTTGGCCCTGTAGCATCTGGCAGGGAGCCTCCGTCTGAATGCGAGTCTTGCTGCATCCAGATTTGATTCCTTTTCCTTGGCACGGCTTTCCCTCCTGCTGATGGAAGCTTTAAAGAAAAAAAAAATACCATGACATCTGAAACACTGCCAAAAAACATCAACATGCTTTTTGGCTGCCATCTATTGTGCAATGCAAACCTCTTAAGATTTAATATTTCTAAAACTGCAGTGCACCTGCTTGCAAGAAAAACTACCTTGTCACATGATGACATGTTTTGTTAAATCACTTTTTCTATTTATTAGCTTCAAAATGTGTGTTTCTTCCCTTTCTCCCCCTTTTTTCCTCTTTCACCCCAAGATTTCTCCATGAAATAATACTTTGTCCTAGAACCGTAATCTGTAATTACATGATGCATTTTGCACCCTCTGGTTTTGACAGATCTTTGTCTTCTGACTATGGTGAGAGCTCCGATGACTGGGTGCATGTGATTGTGTTCCGAAGGCACGGCTGCCCGCTATACCCAAGCACCAGACAAATCCCAGTTTGGCCCAACTGGGAGATTGCCAGCACCTACAAGGTCACATTGGTTCAACCAGCTCTTCACTACCCACCGCTGGACTGAAGAGGGCTCTGCTGTCTGGCCAAAGCAAGCTCTCCTGGCTGCCACAAATGAAAGTTTCTTCTCCTGTTTGATTTTTTTCAGTTGTTTTTCAAGGTAGATTTCAGCTCCGCAGGTGCTTTCCTGGGGGTGGGAATCTGAGATGGAGCTGGGTTGTTGCAGGTGGGCTCAGGTGGGCCAGGAGAGCTCAGAGTGGAGAAGTCTCCTGAGAAACATGTGGGATCCCTTCATTTTACTCCCATCTGGTAGATCAAAGTATTGCTCAGTGATAACGCCTGGCAAGTCGCCTGCCAGGTGTCACAGAGATAAGGCGCTTTGCTCCGGTTACACTTACCTGTTGCTGGCTCTTGCTGTTACCAGACCAAGCACAAACACCATGTGCTCGCTTTGGGGATCATTCTTGAAAGACCTTTTCCTACTTTTCAGAGGGGCGGCAGCATGGTCTCACCTCCATCTCCCTTTGCCCAACCATTTTTTCAAAAGCCTTCGTCCTGTTTGTGCCCTTAGAAGGTGACACAGAGGGGGGGAGTTCTCCATAAATAACCAAAAAGCCATGTGGCTCTGCTTCACCCAATATCTGGCAGCCTGGCCCCTGAGAGAGCTGGAACTGTGGAGTCTGTTGAGTTAGAGCACCTAGGGATGCCCACCACCTTTATGGCCACTGTTTTCTTCATTGCATTTGCCTGTTGCACAGTGGCAATGAGCAGAGAGCCCCTGGGGGACAGACACAGTCTCTTTTCTTGCATGTTTGGGCCCTTCCTGGAGTGTTTAAACAGTTGAAACCATGGTGGGAGCTTCTTAGGGGAGTGTAGGAGCTCTGGGCATCTGGCCCGTGGCTGCCGAGCTCCTGGCTTACTCTGGCCTGTCAGCTCCTTCCTCCCGCAACCCACAAACCGCTTTTGGTTCTCCACAACTAGAAAGGCAAAAGTGCTTCTTCAGGTTTCTTCCCCTCTCTGGCTCCCTGGGCTTTGGGAAAAGGATTATGGGGAGCTTTTGGGTTGGATGCCTGCGGCTGCTCCAGCTGAAAAAAAAAGGTTCCCCGTTGCTCTGAGGTGCTCCAGAGAGAGGATCTCAGCAGCTGGACGTGGTGACTGTGGGTTCATTTGGCTGGGTCAGAAATAGCAGTCTTTCCTCCACCCGTTTTACAGGTGAGGAGCTGAGACACAGAAGGCCAAGGAGACCTGCCCCAAGTCCTGCAAGAACCCAGCACCAAAATTCAGTGTTCCAGTCCTTTCTCTGTAGGTGTAAGCAGCTTCCAGTGTCTGAACTCTAGCAGCAAACCGAGGCAAGGAGGAGTTCACACTGCTGCTCTGAGCCTTGTGCCTGTGTCGCCGGCCCCTATGATATTTAATTAGAAGAGGAGGCCACGGGCAACCTCTTCCTTGCTCTTGGCTGCGAGCCGTCATAAGGGTGGGTGGCAGCTTGCGGTGACAGACAGATGCACCAGGCTACCAAACCACCTGGCGCTTTCAGCAGCTGCCGAATAAATGGAGATCCGGCAAAGTTTGTCAATATTTATCCTTTCTGCATATAGCAGATGAGTGTTAGCTAATTACAGGCTGTACCACCACAGACAGGCAGGCTCTGGTTGCGCGGAGCCGGGCTTGCCAAGTGTCCTCATTGATGTTGCCTTCGTCAGCTGTGCTCGCTAGTAAATCAGCCACTTCAGCTCACTGTTTGCCTCTGTGGAGGGGCTGGGAATTATCTCCAATTGCTGCAGACGTTCTCACGCAATCCAGACCAGCATGGCAATACACACATCACTGTAGGAGGATGCAACTTACTCTGCAGGAGTCTGAAAAACACAGCGGACCTCCAGAGAAAAGCAGTCTACCCTCGTTCAGGAGGCCATTTCTTTGAGTTGGCCAAATTCTCTTCCACAGGCTGAAGCTGACCATTTTTGCCCCAAGCCAGCCTTTCACGTTGTCTCCTCCATAAAAGTGGAAAGGTTTTGTCTAGGTCCGTGCTCAAAGCGTGGCTGTTTGGTGCATATAAGGGGTCTGGAGACAATGTATGCCCAGACATGACGAAAGCACCCGCTTTCCCCATGACCAACTTTGGTCCCCACAAAACACTTCCCAGCTTCTCCCTTCCCCCTGCTTGTGGAGAGCATGTTCTGCTGCTGCTGGTGGCGTTGGGACAGGTTGGTGGATGCTCTCTCTTGCCATCCCATGGGTGTAAGGCTAACTCCTCTCTGGGCTCGTTGGCCCTGAATCAGTGCCTTCAAATGACAGTGAGCGAAAGGGAAGATCTCCGCTCCTGCCTTTTCCACCCTGCACTCGAGTAGACACAACATTTCTCTTCGTTTGCCACAGAACAGCACAGGTCCCGGTTCCCATGTTGCGGAGCCCTCCGCCATAAATCAGGCTGATAGGTTTATTCTCTACGTAATGGGAAATTATGACAAATGCAGCTGTATAATCTAGTTAGTAACTCACCATAATGACTACTTCTGGGGTGATTTATGGGTTTTGTCATATGTGAGCTTTCAGAACATTAGAGATTACATTTTTCACACTTTTTGTTGGAATCTCAGTTTATTAGACTTTACTGCAGCATTAATCACTTGCAGTACAACCCCGGACTCCACAAATGTATCAGATCAGCATGAAAAAGGCAGAGAAAACAAGAACTGTTGTGAATTAATGAGCCGGGTAACACATGTCTCACAACCAGTGATGAAACAACCTGTGTTCTTCTTCAAACCGCAACAGAAAGCTCTGAAGTTTGTGATTTTTTCACGTGACGCAAGCAGCAGCAGAAAACCGAAACACCACAGCCAGGCTTGAAACCTGAAAGATCTGCGAGGCTGAGCTTATTCTAATTAATGGTGAAATGATGTGTGAATCTGTCCTAAACGTTCAAATAAAGAAGATTGATTCCCAGCTATAATACGGCTTATAAGCAAAACACTAGGATTATATAGGAGAAATGCATGTGTCGTGAAACAACCGATAAATCAGAGAGACAGTTCCAAGGTCTACTGTGAAGGTCTGGGAAACGTTCAGCGTTGCCATCTATGGAGTTTGGTGCAGGATAAACCAGACCAAAAGGCCATCATTACCCAAATTGCTTTGGTTTATTCTGTTTTTTTTGCGAGAGGCCCATTCAGATAAGGCTTTATAATACTTCAGGAAATATGTTGAAAAGGTCACCACGATCCATCAGAAACAAGCGGAGGGGAAGGCTGGGAGTGACGCAACATGTTCCCCGCACTGGGAGGGAAGGCCTGTTTTGGGGTAAAGCAGCATGGTTCAGGGAGGCAGCTCAAACCTTGGCTGGCAAAAGCCTTGACATGAACGGATGGGCAGTGGGACCCGGCTGGCTCTGGTTTTTGGTGGGTGGGTAAGATGATCCGCAGGTGGTGAGGAGTATCTCTGTTCCGCGAGCACCTGGAGAGCTGCAGACACTGATAACTGATAACGGCACCAGCCAGGGAGGTGACCTGGGGTTGGTGAACTAGTCCTGGTGTCTCCTTTCTACTGCCGCTCTCTGCTAAAGATAACAGCCTGTTACCAAGCTCTTCTTGCTGAGGTGATAAATGACTGGTGAGATTCGGTGCTGCTTGTCCCTGGTTTTGCCTGCATTCCTTCTGTGCCCAGCGCCAGGAAGGACTGGGCCAGAATGGAGGGATTTGGGATCTCGGAGTTGGAGCTGAGATGGATGGCCAGGCAGAGCAGATAGAGGTGTCACAAGCCCTCTGCCAAAATACAGCCCTGCTTCATTAATGCAAGAAGGGGATACGGAACAGCACTGTGAACGTACTGGTATCAGTGGGACGCCACAGTGCTCAGGGCAGTGTGTCTTCAGAGGAGAGGTCCTGCCCTGCTCTGAGCTTCTTTGGATACTTAGGCAGCAGCTCAGGCACAAACCTTTGCATCTTCTGTGAGCCAGGGCTGCTTTCTTCACCCCTTTCCCCTTCACTACGGGAGTACCAGAGACAGAGGGCCGCACAGTTCTTCACCCCTCCCTAAGACTGCTAATCCCATCATAGGTCATGCTAACCCTCCATGGCTGCTGACCCCATGGATGATGTGGTGTTGGGTCTTTGCTGGGAGAAGACAAGGTGTAAAATGAAGCTCCTGAGGCTCCCCACCTAATCACAGTGCTCGTTTGGCTGGCTGAGTTCATGGCAACTTACTGGGCTGTGCGTGGACAGTCGTCTGTGGAAATGTGGACATGTGAATGGGCATGAAATGTGGCCTCATAGTAGAAACAGCTGGGCTGAACGTTCTTTATAACAGGCCCCAACTATGAATCTTTGCTGTCAGGAGCAACAGACTCCAGTATTCATCAAACCAGAGCCTTCTTTCGTTATATATTTTGAGAAACGCAAAGGACCTTTCTTGTTTATTTTAGTAGCATTTTTAATTGGTCTTGTTTGGGTAGTGCAGGACACTCATTGCATAAGAAGCACGAAACACTATATATTGCCAGAGTGTGGCATCTGAGATTACATGTAAATGTTGTTGAATCTCCTTTTGAACATTCGGAGATGTGGGAATCAGAGGCTCAGGTCCTTCAGCGACCAGCAGCAGATGGGACACCGGCACCGCACACCCGCAGAAGGTGACATATACCATGGCCAGATCTTCCCTATCAGGTAAAAGCAACTTTGCTTGTCATTTTGATTTTAAAATCCACAAAAGGAGATAAAAGTATGTTTCCATCTTCAGCTTGATGCAGGCTGGGAAAGATTTTTTCCATGAGTTTGATGCACCCTCTCCAGGCTCTAGGGACCGATGCTGGTCCTGAGCAGATGTAGCTCTGCCTGGCAGGAGGCCTCGCCAGCTCGGGTGCGATTTGGCGCTGCCTGTGCAGAAGCGTGTGGCTTTGAGCTGCCGGCAGAGGGTCTGGGCAGAGGCAGCCCCGCAGGGCAGGCAGGCAGCCAAAGGCCTGTAGGCAAGGACTGGGAGCATCGCTTGTGTCCTGCTGGGAAAATGTGGTGGCAAGAGGGCGAAGGCAAGTAAGGAGACAAATCCAGTTTTTGGCGGCTCTTTGGCCGTCCGGATTGAAGTGGTCAATGCGGCGAATGTGAAAAAGTGGAGACTTCAATGGGTAAACCTCAGAAAGTCCCATTCTCTGCAGGTCTAGGATGATGTCAGCAGTGTCTCCATGGAAACCCAGGGATGAGGCAAGCAAGAAGAGAATCACTCCAGTATCACCTCTAGCCCAGGGGAGCAGACTGCCCCATCGAAGCCTGCCCCTCACTGGTAGCCTGCCCCTTTGCACAGTACTCAGCAGAGATGGGCTCTGGGCTGGACAAAGTCCTTCACCAGCTCATCCCTCCTCTGTCTGCACCAGCTGCACCAGGCCAAAAACATGGTCAAATCCCAGCCTCAGTCTACGTGATGTGGGAGAGGTTTTGGCCTTGATCACCACAAGCACACAATGGCCAGTTACCTGTCCTGGGGGAGGCTGTAGGCTTTGCATCCAGAAGTGACCTATGGATGGAGGATGCAGGACACAGACACAGGAGAAAACCCAAAAAAGCACCTTGTGACATCAGACCTTTAAGTCTAAGCAGTGTGGTGGGGGCCAAATTCAGCTCAGGGCTTCTCAGCCTGTGTCCGTTGGTCCTCAGGAGGAGAGTCAGGGCAAGGCAAGGGAGTGGGAGAAGATCTCTGTGTGCTGCTCCAGTTGCTGCTGGTGCAGGTGGCCATGCATACATGTCCCCAGCTCTCCCTCGGTGACAGGAGCCCACCGCTCTTGCGGTCCTCTGGCACAGGCAGGGAGGCCCAGGCTGCTTTGGGCAGCTGCCCGATTTGCCTGTGCCTCAAGCTGGCCCGGCTGGATGCTCTCAGCTCTGACGTGGTCCGGAGGAGAGGAAAACAAGCGGCATTCCTGCCATGTGAGGGGGAGCGCAGGGAGCAGAGCCGTCACACAGCGCCGTACGTCATGTCCCGCTGACAGATACTGGCTGCAGCAAAGAGGCTGTAAACCAAAAATAGCCCCTTCCCGCACACATGAAATAAATAGATGGGAAGGCGTACGTGCGCCCAAATCTCCACATCCTGTGCTGTGTGGTGCCCTGGCAGAGAAGCTCGGCATCAGGAAGGGGGGTGCACCCATCTGCCAGCAGGAGTGGGGTGGATGTGGCATGGCTGGTGCAAAGGTGCCAGCCTGGCCTGATCCTGCATCTCCATACGGTGTGCCCTGGCTTGGTGTAGGCCAGCTCTTGTTCTGCAGTACTATGTGGCTCTCCCATCTTCCATCTCCTCTGGGGCCTGTCCCCATCATCACAGACAGCTTCTCCTCCTGGAAGGTGTTGCTAATCATAGAATCACAGAATGGTTTGGGTTGGAAGGGACCTTAAAGATCATCCAGTTCCAACCCCCCTGCCATGGGCAGGAACACCTCCCACTAGACCAGGTTGCTCCAAGCCCCGTCCAACCTGGCCTTGAACACCTCCAGGGATGGGGCAGCCACAGCTTCTCTGGGCAACCTGGGCCAGTGTCTCACCACCCTCACAGTAAAAAATTTCTTCCTAGTATCTAATCTAAATCAACCCTCTTTCAGTTTAAAACCATTCCCCCTCATCCTATGGCTCCACTCTATGATCCAGAGTCCCTCCCCAGCTTTTCTGGAGCCCCTTTAGGGACTGGAAGGGGCTCTAAGGTCTCCCCGGAGCCTTCTCTTCTCCAGGCTGAACAACCCCAACTCTCTCAGCCTGTCCTCACAGCAGAGGGGCTCCAGCCCTCGGAGCATCTTTGTGGCCTCCTCTGGACCTGCTCCACCATAGTAAGTCCCATGCAATGTTTTACCTCTATTTTCTCTGCAGCACAGAGCAAAACGTCCCCGTTAGGCTTGCTGGCCTCTTGCTGTTGCTCTACTGAAAGCCTATTTCTCCCCTGCTTCTTCCCCCCATCTTTCTTGGGGGAAACCTGTCTTTTATTACCAGCTAGGGAAAATGGAGACCACTCCTCATCCACAGCCATGAACCCTGGGGAGTAAAATATTGGTGGTGGCCTAATGCCATTAAAATTGCTTTCTCCCCGTGCCCGTGGCTCCACGTCTCCGTCCGCTCCCAGCCCAGGGACGCCGGGTTGTCTCCTGGGGAGCAGTGCACAAAGAGTGGGAAATTAGGGGTGAACTAGTGAAAAGGCCTTGTTGCAGCTCAAGTCGATGGATCTGCTCCGGGGTCAAGGAACTGCCGCTTTTGCCAGCAAAAGGAGGCCAGCTGTTTTTCAATTTTCACAGGCAAGCTGGCTGAAGACAGGTTAGCCCTACCAAACCAGACGTTTGCTACGATAAGGACCCCTTCTTTGCAAAGTCCCTGGCATAAAATACACGCTGAGGAACGGGAGGTCGGAGTGCTGAAGTGATTTAAGAGCCTTTGCTCCGACTCAAGGATTTTGAAGGGGTCTTCGTGTTTGTTGTGTTTCTGGGTTCTAATATCAATGAGAGAATTAAATCATTATACTAAAACATCAAAACACTAATGCTTTGTTTTCATTGGCACGAACCAAAATGATCTAACTCAAAAGCCATGAAATATCAGCCTTTTTTTTTTGCCGATGAATAATAGGATCTCTGGCTGCTTGTGATAGTAAATTTAATAATGTCAGTGATTTGAAAGGTTTGAGTCCTAAACGTGAAGAAATGTGTTTCACCCCCTCCACCCTCTGCCTTTTTCTCCCCCTCCTCTACTACTGTCAGGAAGTTTTGTGGTAAAGAAGCCAAAATGCATAGATTGGAGCCCATCGGCCTCCTATACCAGGTGAGTGCCAAACTCTACATACCCGGTGCAAACCTCCGTCTCCCAGGTGGTCTGAATTTGCTTATAGCTGGGTCCTGTAAGCAGATTTAATATTTCATAAGCACTGCTCCATCTCATGCCTATATTATTGACACCACATGGAAGTCAGGAAATTGGTTCTTTCTGGGAACAGTTTGCAGAAATATGCAGCCTGTCAGCTCCTTTCTCATGGGGTGCATTAACAGAGGGGCTCGCAATTACAAGTAATGAACCTTCTCCAGATGTCTGCAGTGACTCAGCTCCAACTTTATCTTCCACGTACGGGATGGACTTGACAAGACGGATTATTTGTGGATATAATATAATAACTTTGCAAAACGTGGAATTCCCAATTATTGCAAGGCAGGCGAAGTATTCGGTAGGAGAGGGAATGCCAAAGTTTATCCACTGGATAAACAACAACAACCAAAAAGGAAATATGCTGTACCATTTCCCCCTCTTGAAACTACGAATGTTCCCATGCTGTTTTAATTCTTCCTCTTTACGATACCGTTTATGTTACACACATTAAAGTTAAGTCATGTCTTTAATAAGATGGAAACTGGAAGTGAGATTTTGAAGGAAAAGGAGCTCGGCGTCCTAAATTTACTCCGTGCTTGGAGAGCACAGAAAAACAACAGAAAGGATGGGATATACCAAAGAAAGCAATTTTAATTGTCATCTTCCATGGAAAATTGAATCCAGTCATTCCCCACCGCTGTGAGTGCCAGCGTGCTGTGCTATATATGGCTGGGTGCTTATTTTAGCAATTCTGCTGTACAGAAAAAGTGTAACCAAAGTGAAATTTTTGGGGTAAAGTTCTAGCTGCAAATGATGCATAGGGTTTCTTGGGTTATAAATTTTAAACTGGGTATTTCAAGGCCTGCATCAAGTAATTGGGACAAATCTGTTTCACTTTGGGTTTGACGAAGAGCGATAATTTCATGCTAATGCCCGCCGAAGGCATACTTGTCAGGCGTGGATAAAGAGATGCTGAATTATCTTTCTTTTAAATCACAAGTCTCCTGGTACCCAAGTTGTAAGACTGGGGTCTCCTTGGGGAAGTATTTGTATATCTTCTTGGGCCGAGCTGCAGGTTTGTTTGATGTGGATCTTCGAGATAAAATTACTGCGCTCCAGATGTTACAGTTTAAATGTTTGTACATAGGGATTTCCTTGGTTGTTGAAGAGAGGAGACTCAAAACAGACTCCATCGTTCGTGCATCTATTTCTAGCACATGCTTTGCTATGTTTGAGGAGGCGAATGTCGAGAGGAGCTTTTATAAACAGGCCTTTCTTTCTCAGAGCAGGGTTTGTTTACCAGGTAATGTGCGGCGCAGGCTTCTTCAGTGCTGACAGCAAACTAGTGGTTTAATCCATCACGCCTCTCCCACCAGCTCCAAAAATCCTCCTGTCTGGTTGGGATGAGAAAATAAAGGGGGGAAATTCTGCTCCCTACCTGTTGCCTGCCAAGGGTGAGTTGTGCTCTGCCTGCATCTCCGCCGGCTGCCGCTGCAGCTTCTCCGGTGGCTTTTTCCAGGCGTGGGAAAGGCTGAGCTCCGCTGGACCCTGCCCGGCCCTGGCTTGCGTTAATCTGAGAAACCCCGCTCCCATCCCTGCTGCAATCAGGCTCTTTGCTCCTCCTGGGCTCTCCTTGTGCTCACCCCGTGCCCTGCCACTCTGCCAGCCCCGTGCCGTGTGCCGCGTATCATCGGGCTGGTTCGGAGACCCAGATGGGAATGAGCGCAGCCATGCGTGTGTTTGCTGGATGCATCCTCTGTGCTGCATCGGTCTTGCAAAGCAAAACACAGCCAGAATATCAGTTTTAAAAATGCCAAACACCATGCCATCAGCCAGCTGATAGGAGGGAAAGGCCAATGTTACGGGTTTCTCTACAAGAAGAGCTCACTCAACATCATACCTGCAGGAGACGAGCACTGTTGGCACTTGTTGGGACACCGGTACTTACTTGGGAAGGAGCAGAGACCTTCCCGGTTTTGTGCCAGGGAGGAGGCAGCGGGGCCGCTTTGCTACCGTGACTCTTCATGGGTGTCCTCAGCAATTTGGGACAAAAACGTGTCTCAAAGCAACAGCAAGCATGTGTGGAGGCACAAATGACTTCAAAGGGAACAAAAGCACATCAGCGCAGTTGAGAATTATTAAAAGGAAAAGCCAGCCCTTTGTAAATAAGAAAAGAAAAAAAGGCCACTGCAGGATGGGGTCTATCCTGACGCCAGTTTTGGTGGCATTGCATGCAGCGGTGGGGGAGCAGGGCTGGGTCCCCTCTCTTGGATGTCTGCAGAAGTCAACGTAAGGGGTTGTGCTGCTCGGGGGGCACTGAGGGAGCCTAGGGCTAGCTCAGAGAATAATGACTATTCTCATCTGGTCATTTGGGGTGGCCCTGACATCCCAAGTGATGGCTTTGTCAGCATGGAGTTGCAGAGGAAGGGTTTAATTCTTCACTTCTGTGTATCTACAAACCTTGCTTTTGACAATAATTCAGAAATTTGGGGAAGAATAGACGACCCTACTAAACAGTGGGGCAGAGAAGAGGCAGGGGCAGGGGAATGAGTAACGAGGTGGTGGAAAGGAGACCTGCCCTGAAGTCGGTCCCAATCCTCTGTGCCCCACAACAAGGTGGGGAAGGGTCTGTAAAGCCCCGTTTGAGGTGAAAGCACAAAGCAGCCGCACTTCTCCCCATCTTGCCAGGAAAGAGGGAAGGCATCCGGGTGTGAGCACCACATGGAGCTGCAAAACACATCCCTGCAGCAACACGCTCTCCCCTCCCTCTTCTTCCATGCACGCAGCTGAGCATCTCCCAGCTGGCACCGGTGGCCGCAGCCGAGGTGAGCCTGCTGCATGCAGCCACCTGCGCCCGGAGCACGCGGCCATTTCCAGCCAGAGCATCTGGGGCTCAGGCTGCCTCCTTCCGGGCACCTCGTCCCTCTCCGTCTATGGTGGTGGTCTCGGATGAGCCTGCGGCTCCGCGGCACAGCATCTGCCAGCGAGCAGGGCCCTCGCTGCCGGCCCCAGGGTGCGAGTGGGACGGCCCCGTCGGATGTTTCCCAAGCGGCTTGAGGCGTTTGTAGTGAGAAAGGAATGTTCTTCCTGTCCCGCCCCATCCCCTTTCAAAGCCCTGCATTTCCCAGCCAGCCATATGACTCCCTTCCCAATATATTCTTCCTTTCAGCTGTATTTTCATTTTTTAGGGTTTTTGCTATTCCGTAGTAATATAGGCAGCCTTTATGCTGTGCTTGGGACAAACATTTCCCTGCAAAACACCACGGAGAAGAGGTCACCTCCTGCCACCTTGCGCAGGTGAGGGGTTCACCTGCTCATGCAGGCACCTCCGGGGCCTTTTTGCTTACAACCCTCCATTCGTCCCCACTCAGGCAGGTCCAGGTGGACATCTGAGACTTGGGCTTCCATACCACCGTCTCCCACTGGAGTGGCAAGAAATCTGGTGGTTTGGTTGTCTTTTAAATGGCGCTACAAACTAGACACAGCAGTCTCCAGCCTGAGGAGGAAGGGAAGTCGGGACTGCTCGGTTTTGTTGTTACTACTGCAAAAGTTTGCACCCTCCTTCTTTGCAGCCAGAAGAAGACACACATCACCCAGTTGAGGGGACAGCATGGAGGGCAAGGAGAGCAGCTGCATGCTGGTGACTGTCCTCTGCAAGGTGACCCGGTGTGCATCATGACAACCATGCTCCAGCCCTAGCAAGCCAGTGCCTGGAGAACTGGTCTGGCCATTGCTACAATCTCCTGGAGTTTGGTCCAAGGTTTGTTGCAGTGCTATGGATGTCAAGTCCTGGCTGGCCAGAGGATGTCTTGATAAACTGAAGGTCTCAGGAGAGTAATAGGCCAACGAAGAAGAAATAAGAAGTGCAAGGAAGGCTGTAGCTCCGAGACACGAGCTTTCCAAAGCTGGGCAAAGGAAGCTTATTGATGCTGCAGGATTTTAGACTTACCTCTGGATGGTAACAAGACGCATTTTTCTTTGGTCTAATTCTGCCTTTTGCTTTCAGCTTGTGATGACTTTTAAAGCACAAATATGCAAGAAACTGAGCTGCACTTTTGCTCTTCTGCACAGGCTTCCCCCAGATCCTCTATACAACATCACCCTGCCGTTCTCAGTAGTGCAGTTTTGGGGGTGGAAAAGTTTGGTGTGTGCAGGTGCCACTAAAACCAGTGGGGAAGACACAGCCTAGACTCCAAAAACTTGAAAGCTCTGTTTTATGGTGGTTACAGCAACCTTACATGTGTGAGAGAGAGGAGGTTTGATCCCCTTCACAAGACCTGCTCTAATGGGATAGCGGTTCCCCAAAGAGCAGGATCTTCTCTGAGAGACTCCCACAGGGTGAAATATTCCCAGGCTACAGCCAAGGGCAGGGCTTGCACGTAAACAGGAGGGGAAGGAGCAGCCTCACTCAGCCATCCCGGCTGCATGAAAGGCAGTTTCACTGCAGACCTCCTTGACCGATTTTTCAGCGGCTGCACGCGTCCATGCAGTTGCTGAACGTGTTTTTGCGAGCATTCCTCTTGAACGATGCTCTCGAGGCAATTTGCACAAGAGCTGCGAGGTCTTTGCTTGCTGGCAGGAAGACCGAGTGAGCAAGTCATCTGGAGGATGTTCAGGCTGAGCTTTGAGAGTGAAGCCCTTGGGCACACACACAAAAGTGGTGCCTGCCAGCAAAAGTTCCCAAGTGGTGTTCCTCAGGGCTCAATTTTGGGGCCAGCCTTGTTTAATATCTTTATTCATGATCTGGACGAGGCGATTGAGTGCACCTTCAGTAAGTTTGCAGATGGCACCAAATTAAGCAGCACTCTTGTTCTGCCTGAGGGTAGGAAGGCTCTGCAGAGAGATCTGGACAGACTGGATCGATGGGCTGAAGCCAATTGTATGAGATTTAACAAGGCCAAGTGCTGGGTCCTGCACTTGGGTCACAACAACCCCATGAACACTACAGGCTTGGGGAGGAGTGGCTGGAAAGCTGCCTGGCAGAAAAGGATCTGGGGGTCCTGGTGGATAGCCGGCTGAACATGAGCCAGCAGTGCGCCCAGGTAGTCAAGAAGGCCAATGGCATCTTGGCCTGTATCAAGAACACTGTGGCCAGCAGGAGTAGGGAAGTGATGGTGCCCCTGTACTCAGCGCTGGTGAGGCCGCAGCTTGAGTACTGTGTCCAGTTCTGGACGCCACAGTATAGGAGGGACATTGAGGTGCTGGAGTGTGTCCAGAGAAGGGCAACGAAGCTGGTGAGGGGTCTGGAGAACATGTCTTATGAGGAGCGGCTGAAGGAATTAAGATTGTCTAGTCTGAAGAAGAGAAGGTTGAGGGGAGACCTTCTCGCTCTCTACAACTACTTGAAAGGAGGGTGTAACGAGGTGGGGGACGGTCTCTTCTCCCAAGTAACTAGTGATAGGACAAGAGGAAACGGGTTCAAGTTGCGCCAGGGGAGGTTTAGACTGGACATTAGGAAAAAATTGTTCACTGCAAGAGTTATCAAACATTGGAAGAGGCTGCCCAGGGAGGTGGTGGAGTCACCATCCCTAGATGTGTTTAAAAGTCGTGTAGATGTGGTGCTTAGAGACATGGTTTAGTGGCGGACCTGGTAGAGTAGGGTCAATGGTTGGACTAGATGATCTGAAAAGTCTTTTACAACCTAAATGATTCTATGATTCTGTGAAAAACCTTGGGGTTTTTTGGATGGGAAGAGGTGTCTCACGAATGCCTCATTCCCACAACCTGAGCACTGCCCAACCTGATCAGACCCAGCACGCACCAGAGCAATGCAGGTGAGTACTTCAAAGAGAATGGACTTTGCAGCATTTTTGACACCTCCCAAAGCACATATAGAGAACTGCCCAGGGTACATACCCCTCCTGGCTCCATCCGTACTGACTGCTCGTCACTCCAGGCATTGCCACATCTTACCTTGGCCAAGAACAGATTTCTGCAACTTGTAGGTCCCAAAGAGGACAGTCCTTGACTCCATAGCTGCGTCTTCTCTGCTGAATGGATTATTAGGTTCACTCCTGAGGTAAAAACTGGCATATATGCAAAATGGGCAGCAAGGAGACAAAATTGTTTCGCGGGTAAAATCAGCCAGGGAATGATGGGGTGGAAAAATGGGAAAAATAAGGGGAAAAGCAGCCTGGCAGTATAAATGTAATTGTTAGGGCTAAGAACCAGCATGGGACAAACAGGTACAATTTTTCTTGGATAAAAGGAGCTGTGCCACTTCAAATAGGGTAAAAACATTCCCCGCGGTTGTGCGGGCTCCCTTGCAGTGCAGCGCCGTGCAGCTCTCCCTTTAAGCCATCAGCGTGGGAGACCAACACCACACTGCAGCACAAAGGATGGTCCCAGGTGGCCGTGTGGCTCGTGTCGCTGTCCTTGGCTGGCCAGCGGTCCCCTTTGTTCCCTGGTGCGTGGCATTGGAGGAGCAGACCTCGGCACGGCCGCACAGCCGGAGCAGCAGGACTCCCACCGTCCCGTCCCAGAACACTTTGTCCTTGGATGCTGCTCGCGGTGCGGCTGCGAGGACAAAGACCTACGAGCCAACATAAATCATCGTTTGAAGTCTGCAATGACAACATGGAGAAACATTAATGGGATCGTTTAATAAAATCCACATTGTTTCCATCGGGAAGCTGTATAAACAGCACTATCAGGGGCTGCCTAAGCCAGCTCTTGAAGGCCGTGAGTGTGTGCTGTTCGGTTCATGCTCATTGCATGTGGAGGGAGGCAGGGAGCTGGATCGAACGATTGATTAATCAACCGGTAGTTTGGCTCTGGGGTGGCTCACATGGGAGCTGGGATGCTGCACTAACACACCCTTCCCTTCAGCGGCAAGCTGGCCACCTCCTCCTCGAGCCCAGCTGTAGGTGAGGGATGCACAGAAGAATGCATGACGCCTCGTGCTCGCATTTACCATCTCATCCAGCCAGCACCCGTGCGGCTGGTCCTGGCTGAGAGATCCCCCTCGCTGCTCTTTCTGGGAAAATCAACTCAGTTAATCAACGCCAGCTTCATCTCTTCCTGCCCACTGTCATTTAGGGATGATGACTCTCCTGTCCCAATGTGCCATGCTTGGAGTAAGGCTGGGTGTGGATATGTTCATGCATTTTGGCCTCGAGCCAGCACCTAAATCCATTTCAGCTTAATTAATCTGATCATGAGATGTATAACAACCCAAGGGGATCAAGGAGTTGTCAAAGCCTACCTATGGCAGACATCACCCAGGACAATGGACTCACCTCTCTGCCAAAATTCCCTTCAGGACTGTTTTCTCAGCGCAAGATGCACAAGTTGGCACAAGGTCCTTGCTGGAGGTTTTGCTGATGCCGATGTGCCGACTGTTGCCTTGGCAGAGAGTGTTTTCCCACAGAAGAGCAGAGGAGCTGGAGGAAGCATGGTCTGTCTTGTCCATATTTTGCAGAGGAACAAAGCATTTTCCTGCATTGGCTCAGGGCACTTGAGGAGTGCTTTGATTTTTCTGGTATTTTTAGGAAATGCAGATCTGAACTTGGTTGCTCCGAGCGAAGCCTCAAGATGGGCAGAGCTGCCAACTCACAGAATTTTATTGCAAGCTCTGTGGTATTTCTTAAGCCCCAGTTCTTGCAGTCATGTGACTAAGTAAGACTTTCAGTGCTTGTTTAAAAAGTTTTCTCAAATAAGGTGTGAAACCTGAGATCACCTTCAAGACTCAGAAAATATAAAGAACAGAAAATGGGCTTTTAAAAAATATTGGGGTTTGAGTGAGTGTCACAGTTTCAGGGAGCTGGACTTGATTTTAAATATGGCAGGTTATGCTGAGAAAGTGTAATTTTAGTAGGTAGGTAACATCTGTGGTCAGAAGGCAATACTGGGCATGGTGGAGCAAGAGCACGAAAGGCCATCCCTAGGGAAGAGAGGCCCTGCTGGGTTTTTCCTGCCCTGAACTTATCTCCTACCACTTGACATGGGTCACTCTCACCTGTAGGAGAAGAGCAGCCCTGGAAGGGGCAAAATGGGCCACCCCCAAACCTGCAGCACTGCACCAAGCCTGGGTGCCCTCTGCAGCACACCTCTCCTCTGCTCCTGGACGTGGACCAGCATCCATGAAGGTCTGGCTGCATCTCATCCCACTTTAGGTGCCTCCAGGTGATCCAGTCATCTCAGGCTCAGTATGGAGTTGGAGGGCAGAAATAGGTGCTCCCAGGGCCCCGTCCACCTTCTTCTCCTGCAAAAGGGGAAAAGGGCACCTTTGATTTGCCCATTTCTCTCTGATAGTTATAAAGGGAGCCTGTGAGGACCACCACGCAGGTCAGAGATACTTGTGCTGGGTCAGAGCTGTGGGAAAGGTGGCCATCCTGGCCTGACAGAGGTGACAACATGGTTGTCAGGGTACCCTGTAAGGCAGGTGACCACAGAGGTATGTCACAAGTGTGGCTAACAGAAGATATAAAGATAGCCAAGTCATTTCATATCTGCAAGAGGTGCAAGTCTGAGAGGTGGGACAGACCTCAGCCCCGTATCCATCTAAGAGGAATCCTCAGACATTATTAGGCCAAGTTTCTAGACCACGATTGCTACACCTGCTGCCATAAAACCTGGGGAGTTCATAGCCCCATCAGTGCCAACCCTTTTCTTCTTCTGAGGACATCATCCCTCCCTTTTCCTCCTTTCCCACCTTAAAGCAGTAGCTGAAGGAGCTGGAGCCAGTGGTACTGTTGCCATCACGACTCCTGGAATTTCCTTGGCAAGGCTGGTTTCTCCCCCCTCTCTACTCACTGCTGGCTGCATCCTTTCAGCCCCTCTCCTGCCTCTGGAGGTCTCAGTGGACTCCATTCTCCAAAACCTCAACTGGCCTTTCAGCAAATCTAACATTTCTTCCTGTGACTCCTCAGGTGAAACCTTGTGGCCGTTGCACCTTTCAGAGAGACCAAGAAGCTCGATTTATGTAGCTTTAACCTGTTCCTGCCTCTCGTAATTAGTTTATCTTACGTCGATGACCACCATCCATGCTGAATTACAGATCTAGCACGGAGAGCTATCGCTATGACGTTCGGTGTATAAAGCAACCCACCAGTTCATGCAGGGCCTCTTGACTTTTGTTAGCGTTTCACTTCGGGCTTCCTGCTGGTGCAGCTTGTGATCAGATTAGTGTCTTTGTTGGAGTCGGTCATGGGTACGGGCACCTCAGGGTGGATCCCTTCTCTGCTGTCTGATCTTCTGTAGTTTCCTGGCCATCTCCAAGAAAACTGCTCTGCATTAATCTTTTTTTCATCAGTTGCTTTTTATTTGTGCAGCAGCAACTTGCTGGGTTTTCTTCTAAAATTGCATTGTGCTTCCCAGATGTCTTTGATCAGCCAAGGCAAAACACTTAGGTGTTTTTTATTTTCTTCTGAGCTTTGCTTTTCTCTTGAATAGAGAGTGCAGCCACTCTTGCTTAAGGGGCTTTCTTGTGACAGTACCACTTTCATCCCTATCTTACGGACAACATTTTGTCTGTTAATTTCCACTGGGTCTGGCAGAGTCAGGTGATTTCTGTGTTTGGATCCGGCGGGACTGGGACTTCTAGCCCTATGCTCCTTGGACTCCAGCACAAAAAATGGATCACAACGTAACATAGAAGTGTGTTACTGAAAAAAAAACCAGACCCCAAGCCACTCACCAGCTGTCCTGCACTGTCATAGCCATGGTTTTCCTGGGTCCATCATTAAGCCCAGATACAGTCCTGGGGGACTGGACAATGCTGGCAGCAAGCTGAAGGTTGCTTCTGTCCCTGCGACACCTCCCTGGTGCACTGGGAATGACACACCGCAGAGTAAAATGATCTTTCTGAGAATTCACTGGTTAGTTTGTTAACTGTTTGGCAGCCTTTACCCACCCAAAATGACACCGTAACGTTAAAGAGTGTAAAGGAAAATGGAAGAGAGAAAGAAAAACCTTTGCTGAATCTAATTAGTTGAATCTAATCAAGGGCTACAAACATAAACATGCTTGAATTATAACTGCGTCATTATTTCTTGTCTGTAGGGCAGAGTTAAAGAAAGAATATCCTGCATGAACACACCCTGGACTGGTTTGGATTTCTTTCCCGTTTCAATTTAATTCTGATTTTTCTGACCCTAGCTCCTGGGGCTTGGGATGAGTCCAACATCTCTGTAATGCTGTTACTCCACCTGCAGCCTCCGCTTCAGCCTGGATGTCTGTTTGAGACTGCATATTTTTTGAAATTGCAGCAATATCTGAAGACGCCCTCCAAGACCAGACCCCCATTGTGCAAGAACGTGCACCAACACCTACCAACAAGGTGGCTTTAGCTCAAAAGGCACGCGGCAGCATTTAAGGGGGCAGCCCCATGCATTAGCTGAGATTCACCTGTGGCCTTCAATGTGTTCTCTTTGCTTCGTCCTCCTGCTGACACGGTGACTTGGATCCTACTGCACCACGCGCATCCTCGTCTGTCACTAAATCCCACTTTGTGACTATGCTGTGGATGAAAGGGGCAGCAGAAGCTGTAACTAAGGTCTTAGGATTAGTTTAGGTCTGTGTCTAGGTTTTAGGATTGGGACAAACGCAGACAGAGGATATACCAAGTGTGATCCATGAGTATAATTTCTGGATATATAGAAAAACCTTTTTCATGATGAGGACAGTCAACCACTGGAGCAGGTGACCCAAAGAGGCTGTGCAGTCTCCATCCTTGGAGGTTTTCGAGGATGACCAGATAAACCTCTGAGCAACCTGGGCTGTGCTCATAGGTTGGATTAGGGACCTCCTGATGCTCCTGAGTTACCCTGTGATCCTGTAACACTTGCTTCTATCGGATCATTTTCTAGACCATATGGTCACCTACAGCTGATGCACACTGTCACACCTTCAGCTCGGTCCCTAGATGTGGTGCAGTCTGGTACAGTGAGTGCATGAACCTCATCTTATCTCCTGGTTCCGGCTCAGCCGTGTGCTGGGAACTTCTCTGGCCATCTGGGCCTGGAGATCAGGGCGTCCACCCACTGGTGGCCATCTCATCACTTCCTCTTTCTTGGTTCTTCTACCGTTCACTGCCGTCTAAGGCAAGGACAGGCCTGAAAGGAAGAAGAAGGCGGGATCCAAGGGGTCTTCACATCCCAGGGCAGATGGTAGCTCTTAAGGTGTGTTGGTATGGTATGCAAAACTTGGGCTGGATGAGCATGACCTCAAAAATCAAGTTAGGATAGCATCCATAGCATTTCTCTAGGATTAGGGTACAGCTGCATCAGGGAAGGAAACAAGCCCTGGGAGACATCCTACCTTCCTAGGACAAAACCTTTCGGGCTCTGAAGCAAAACGAGGGCCTGAGTGTGAATTCATGGTGATATGTTTAAAGAGCTATAGGCTGTCTTCCTTCCCTCAGCAGAATCATGGCCCTAGGGCACTCAAACCTCAAGGGATTGCTTCTACATTGCTAAAATTGCCAAAACTCAGCATGAGCCGCAAAAAGAGCTGTAAAACAAAGCCAAATAACCTTCAATCAGAGAGGACCCTGCTGATAAGAAGAGACCCTGTCTGGGGCTCTGGTGCATTTGAGGAGGGCATAGTGTATCACGGGCTGAAGAGAAGTCAGCAGTACTCTGCCTTCTGCGAGCAAAACAGGCATCAGACTTGCAGTGCTACGCATAAAACATGCAAAGTTATCCATCTGCTCCGCACAGCCCCAGGAAGACCTCGGCTGGATATTGAATCCAGCTTTTGGCACTACACTTGAGAAAAGATGCGGACTCCTTGGAGAGGGTCCAAAGGAGAAGAACAAAGAGGAACAGAGCTCTAGAAAACATGACCTGCAAGAAGACACTGAGAAAATTGGGGTTGTTTAGTCTAGAGAGGAGAAAACTGAGGGAAAACATGATAACAACCTTCAACTATTTTGAATTTCCCCACTGGATAGGAGATAGGAAGCAGTCCGCCATGTCTGCTGAAGCTAACATATAAAGTGATTAGGCTGAGGGCAAGGGTGACTGAGGTCAGACTTTAGGAAACATTTTCCAAGGGTGAGGACTGGGATTCCTCGTGTGGGAGGTGGTGGAAACTCCATCACTGGAGGCTTTCAAGAACAAGTTATTCAGCTATGTGTCAGGACAGGCTAGGTGGATGAGAAGACCTGCAGGAATTGAAAGACCTCTTGAGGTCTCTCCAGCCACCCCTGTCTCATGTGAATTCACAAGCTGAGCTACTCTAGCTTTGTCCATGTGGACTTTAAAAAATGCTAGAGGATCATCCTCTTTGCTAGATATCACATCCACTGCTTCTTCCGCTTCTCATGTAAGTGTTACCCCGGCAGCTCTGAAGAAGGAGTGAGGACAGGGCTTCCCAAAGCACCGACCCTTGGGCCGCTTACAGTTGACATCTCCGTGCGGGAACACCAAGGCATGCAGAGAAGCTGGACGTTGCTGCTGTAGAGCCGGGTGTTGGAGGAAAACAGTTGTGTCGGGGGCGGGAGGTACTGTGGGTGGTTTCATTGTAGTTGTTTTTGTAATTTATGGCTGGTGAGCCTGGAGTCTGGGAGGAGTGTTCCTTTTTATGCTCTTTTGTATAAATCCAAATAAATAAATTCAGGGAGAATCTCTTAGGCAACCAGGGCCCGGCCAGCATATAGCCGTTAAGATTAATATCTGCCTCTTGAACTGCGCCAGAAGACCAGAGAGGGAGCTGGCAGGGATCTCAAAGCACTTTGTAGAGTCTGTTGGAAAGTCTGGCGAGTTATATGGTGCTCCGATGGGAACTGAGTCGTTGGGCAAAACCAGTCCCAGTGGAGTGTGAAATACGGGACGTTCCAGCCAAAGTGTTTACCTTGAGCAAAAACTATGAGTATTTCTAGAAGGAGGGGACATCCCAGCTCTGGAAAACGTGCTGCTTTTCTCAGCCCTGAAAATGTCACCCGTACGTGGGGTGGGGGGCCGTCACCTCCCTCTGTCCCCTCGGATATGCTGGGAAGGGGCGTGAGAGGTAAGCCAGGCAGCCCCAGGATCCCTATGTCCCCACCATGGTTTTAGCAGATGGAGGAGGACACCAAGGGAGCGGCGCGTTGGTTTGTTAACAGAACAGCCAGAAGGCCAACTTCTTTCAGAAGGGAACAGGGTGCCGCCAGTAAAATGTCACCGCCCAGTTGAAGCAGTGACAGAATAATGGATAGGGGTGAGCCCCGAGGAAATTTTGGATCCTGAACACTCTCAGACACTGCGTTCAATAATTTTATGACACGGGTGTTCAGGGGAGTTTCTCCCGGAAACATTTGTTTTATAAATGGCTCATTTTCTAATTACATTCTGCAGGGCTGAGCAGCAACAAGAAAAAGGAAGGGAAAAAAAGAAAAGAAAAGCAAAAAAAAAAAGGGAGGGCCACGAGAGTTGCCAAAGCTGACTTGACGCACACTTGCTGCGGCTTCCACTTTGATGTGAATCAGAAACATCCACCCAACGCAAGTGACAGCCCTTGAGGGAGATCTCCTGCACAGGGAACCCTGCACCTGTGGGACCGGGAGCGGTGGGGTGGCCGAGATGACTTTAATGTGGAGCACCCAGCGTAGGGGGCCCTCTGCTGCGGGCAGTCGTGGCCGTTCTCCGCAGGCTTCCCACCGAGCCCCGTTTCCCTCCCACGCAAGCCATCTCTGTGGTCTGGCTTGCTCTTGATTGAAGAGTGCGTTTGCAAATGAAGCCCATCGTGGGGCGGTGAAGGAAGAGTTAACCACTTCCTTCCAAAAAAATAAAGAGAAAAGGCCACCGTTTCCTGACATGGGGCAAGATGAGCCGAGCAGCGGGGGCTCGCGGGGTGACCCTCGCCCGTCCCCTTCAAAGAGGGGCAGGGAGAGGTTACAGCATTGCTGGCTGGAGCGAGGGCCCCAGCCATCTCCTTTCAGCATGTGCCCTTATTTACAGGAGTGTTTTGGCTCGGCGCTGCGAGGCCAGGCATCCCGCGAAGCCAGGCGAGAGCAGCTTTAAAGTATCGCCCATAACAGGGGAAAGAGGGGAGTTAAAGGATGCGGCCTGTCTTCATGCTGGAAGGGAATCTGGTGGCCACATGTATCTACGTCCTCCGACTTGATGATGATGATGAAAGATGTCATGCTAGGAAACTCTGGAGATCAGAGACACGCGGACCACATACCGGCATTTCAACACGAGAACACAGCTTCCAGCGTCTGCCGAACCTCGGAATTTGCACCTTGTAACACTAGAAATGGACATCTGTAGACGAAAGAAAAACCCTTGTGTACACACGGATTTTATGAAGCAAGGAGGGGGGGTGGCCCTTTCATCCCTCCAACACTGCGAGGGCAGCCCTGCTGCCAACTCTTCCTTTTTGGATGTGAAACGCAAGTTTAGCAGCACTTGTGTGTGTGCCTGCCTACGTGCATGGGTGCACACGTGTGTTATTCTGGGATTAGAAATCTTTTCCAGGCTCAACAACAAAGGGTGGCACATGGCAACTATTGTCCCCGCTCAGCCAGGGTGAAGTCAGGGGAGGTCACAGATGTCCTGACCATATTTAGCTCTCAGAACAGGATTAATTTAGTTTAGCTTTTTTTTTTCTTTTTTTCTTTTTTTCTTTTTTTTCTGTTTTTTTTTTCCCTGCTTTTCTTTTATTTTCTCTCTAAGGAAGAAGTTGCTGGCTGGCTGGCAAGAACGCAAGTCACAAGTTTCAGGACCAGTCAAGTCGGTACTCATCCGAGAGAAAGTCTCAGAAAAAGGCTATTTTTGGGGAGAAGGGCAAGATCCTGGTGCTCTCTGGAGCCAGGGTCCTGGCAGTCCGGCTCACTGGTCACCTTGGATAATCGGGGAGCTGTTTCATACAAAAGTAGGGATTTTTGGCTGGACCCTTTCTGAGCAAGCACGACTATCTTCTCCTGACCCTTTCCCCTGCGGCTGTTAATGGGGGGAGCAACTCCTTCTACCAGCTGTTTGCAAGTCTGCCCCCTTAATGAAAATAAGAGGGAGAAACAAAGCCCCAACCCAGTGACCCTCCTTCTTCTTGCCAGATGAACTGTTCCTCAAAAACACCTGTCTGGTAAATTAGAGTGGGAATTGTAAACGCCAAGCACAGCATATTTTCCTTCGCCACTAATATATTGAAGTTGCATATGGTGCCCTAGGGGAAAGGCGATTGTTTCAAGTCAGATTTTCAAATCGTGAGCAAATCCTAGGGAGGGAGATTCGCTGATTTACAGTGGACCTTGAGAACATATCACCATCCCATGCCTCCAGTAAGGAAAACACAGAGCAGGAGCTGGGGGTATTTACCAGGACCAGGACCACCTTTCTGGCCAGGTCGGTGCAGAAGAGGATGGTATCATACGCATGGAGGCTGGAAGCAGAACATGGGTGATTTCCAACCAAAACACAGATGTGAATTTTAACCATTATAAATTAAAAACCAGGAGGGGTCCCCTCCCCATTCAGATGTTCAGGCTAAGACCAGGGAAACGCTTTAGCCACACACAAATTACCAGCCCCGGTGCAAAGGAAAGAGAAGTAGCAGAGAGAAACCAAGGGGCACACAGGATGGTTTTATGTCCCCTTTTATGTCCCCTCTTTCATGTCCCCATAAGCGATGAGTCTGACTAACTCTGCCACCCCAGAGATGGGAATTTCCACGCATGAACCCTTAGCGTACATATGTGTAAAGGCAAAGGGACCGAGGCTTTCAGATCATTTCTGAATAAATGTTAATGCAAATAAAAAGCATTTAGGTAAGTGTTTTGTCGTTTGGTCCCTTCATAGCTGGAATAAGTGATTGTTTCAGATTTATGCGCTACGTTTTGTTTTTCTTGGCAGTTTGCGGAGTGCCGTGGTCTCCAAAGGCTTGCAATTTTAGGGATACTTTCTGATATTTAAAGAGAGCATTTTGGCTGAAGTCCACAAACTGCCTATAGTCACAGACACTAAAACTTCTTTCCAGTGACTGCCACTAATCACGCAACACCTTTGTGCTTAACATCTTGCCCTCGAGTTGACCCAAGGACTAACGGATCCCCATTCCTGCGGGCTGAGGTTGCGGCTTCCCTAAAAAACGGTGTGCAGACAAGTCCAGCGAGGCCGGAGCAGGCTGGAAAGCTGCTGCCTCTAGCAGGTACTGGCTGCAGGGGTTCAGTGAAAACAAACAAACAAACAAATATATATAGATATAACAGGGTGAGTGAAAAAAAGAGAAAGAAAAAACATATATATGTTGGCTGTTCCCGGCACTGTCCAAATGTTGACACACAGCAGAGGCATGAAACAAGCTCGCAAAGAGCTGGCGATGAGAAAATGAGATTTTTTCTGAGTGTGGGACATCGGTGGGGTTCAGCTAGGAGTGGAAAGGAATAAATGAAAGGCCGCATGGAAATAATGACAATAAAGGTAGAGAGGAATTGTGGGAAGGACAAGTGTTTTTCAATGTTACTACCAAAAATGGTCCAACAGGTTATTTTTTTTAAATTTTAGTTTATTAAAAAAAGGACTAACACTTCGTATGTGGAGTTCAGACATTTGTGTCCCAGTCGAAGCCACCAAAGAGCAGGAGAAAACGTGGATCCTGCTCCCACCTGTGCCCTGTCCCTGGGGAATTGGGGCCGCGCCACACTGCTTCATACGCTCATTACCAATCCTGCTAATTTTATTTCTGATTATTTATGTTTTTTCATGAGCAGCCATTAAATGTTCATTTGTTAAAGGCTTAACACATTCCATTACACCACAAAATTTATATTTGTAACAAAACGATGTCTCAGAGTGATTCAGAATTAAATTAATGTGACACGGACTATTTATCAATATGGCAGCTTGGCTGCTCAGGAACAAGGGATGATTTAGTGGCGTGTATGTGTGCAAACCTATGGGCTCTGCCCTGGTATTTCTCTCGTGCTGCAGAGGAACTGATAAAATAATCCTCCAAAGTACCTCAACATATGGTTTAGATCATCAAAGAGAAAAATACTTGTAAAAGCACAAAGAAGGAAACCAATAAACATGTACATCTTACCAGTTAACTCCCCCTGTAGGAAATGTAAACCATGAAGGATGGTGGGTTTTGAGTCAAATTCTGTCATTTGTGTATTTTTTTAATTACAGTAACATGCTGGCTTAAATTACAGCGTGTCCGTTCAAACAATGGCAGTGCAGGAAGGAGGCAGGAGCCGGTGCAGGTCAGCAGCGCTACGTTGGTTTACACCAGAGAAGGACTGAGTTCCAGTTGCTGCCCCTCTGAACCTGCGTGGGTTTGTCACCGTTCCAGGCCTCGATGGGTTGTTAAAAAAAAAAAAAAAAGCTTCCTTGTATGTAAGATTTAATGTTTCTTTTTAGAGAGGAGCAAGGCTAAATTCAACATTTGTTTTGGCAGATTCACATCAACACTTATCACAAATTTTATCAATTTCCTATCTTTTTTAGGAAGTCTCCATTGCAAATCTTCATATATTTGGGATTTGCTCTACCAGATACCAGAATTTGTGCCATGATAGGGTGCTCAGATCAAGCATACTGAGATTATTTCTAAAAAATACATACACTTTTGCTACATGGCATTTAGACAGCAACCTATTTTCAAGCATGTAATTAAGTAAAAATAAAACTCTCCTTGCAATTCCTTGCAGATACCAGCATTAAAATAAAGCAGTCAGTGTCTGAAGTGAAGTGCATCCAGACATCTTGAGGCACTACTATTAAAGGACCTGAATTATTAATTTCCTGAATTTTCCAAAATAAATTGGACGATGTTGAACACTTACCAAATTTAAGGTGTCAGGTAATGCTCACAATAGCAGACAAGTTCAGGAAAAGATAAATCTTTCCTTTGGTGGAGTTCTCTTTATTTTCCCATATCTTTTTAGCCATGTAGAAATTAATTTCGCTTTTTGAATTTCCAGAAATGTATTGAAAGACCTGCTCTGATATTGTGCTTCAAATACTTTCAAGATCTACTCTTTTGAAAGAGTATCTGGTCTTCTTTATGGGTAAATCCGCCATTTCCCCACAAATTTCTCTGGATTCTTTTATATTTTGTCGTGTAAAACTTTGTGGTTGTAGCAATGCAGGGTTTATTTATTGCTTCCTTGAACATCCTCCGTTTCCTAGAAGACATTTTCTGTCACCTGCAGTAACTTCAAGGAAATTTATGAAGAACATCGATAGCTCCATTTGTGATGATGTCACTCTCTTTAAAGGGAATGACTCCTCCATTTATTGTCAATATTTCAAATTGAAAGTACCAAACTTAACCTTAAATGGATACCACTTGGATTTCTTCCTCATCGATCGCATAGATAAGCTCTAGCATTTTCTTATCCTACAGTCTCCGTCTTCTGAAATAACGACATTGCCTTTCCTCCAGGTCCGTTTTGCACAGCTCACCCTGAGCTCAGCCAAGGGATCCCTCCTGCATTCCCCTCTGTTGTACCCCAAAGCCCAGCACGGATCCAGGACATGAGTCCAGTCCTCACCTGGACCCCACAACACATCTCTTGTCGGCTCATTTTGCAACAGGTTTCACAGAATCACGGGATCACTGGGGTTGGAAGAGACCTCTGGAGAACATCTAGTCCAACCCCCCTGCCAGAGCAGGGTCACCCACAGCAGGTTGCACAGGACGGTGTCCAGGCAGGTTTGGAATGTCTCCAGAGTCGGAGACTCCACCACTTCTCTGGGCAGCCTCTTCCAGTGCTCTGCCACCCTCAAAGGAAAGAAGTTCCTCCTCATGTTCAGATGGAACTTCCTACATTCAAGTTTGTGCCCATTACCTGTTGTCCTATCAGCGGGCACCACTGAGAAAAGACTGGTCCCATCCTCCCGGCACCCTCCTTTGAAATATTTGTAAGCATTGATGAGATCCCCTCTCAGTCTCCTCTCCAACAGACTAAAAAGACCCAAGTCCCTCAGCCTTTCCTCATAAGAAAGATGTTCCAGCCCCCTGATCATCTTCATAGCCCTTTGCTGTACCCTCTCCAGCAGTTCCCTGTCCTTGAACTGGGGAGCCCAGAACTGGACACAGGACTCCAGATGTGGCCTCAGCAGGGCAGAGTAAAGGGGGAGGATGACCTCCCTTGACCTGCTTGCCACAGTCTTCTTGATGCACCCCAGGATGTCATTGGCCTTCTTGGCCACAAGGGCACATTGCTGGCTCCTGGTCATTCTGTTGTCCACCAGGACTCCCAGGTCCCTTTCCACCAAGCTGCTTTCCAGCAGGTCAGCCCCTAACCAGTACTGGTGCATGGGGTTATTCCTGCCCAGGTGCAGGACCCTACACTTGCCCTTGTTCAACTTCATGAGGTTTCTCTCTGCCCAACTCTCCAGCCTGTCCAGGTCATCGCATCTGGTAGTTAAACACAGTATTTTCAGACCATCCTTGTATTTGTTCTTTCATGTGAAACCTGCTGGTCTCTGAAGGAGATGGGGAATTCTCGGGTGATGAGGGAAAATATAAGTGAGAAAGATTTTTAACAGGAATTTACATATTTGCCATCAAATCTACTGAAAACCACACAGTTGTCCTAAGGCAGATTTTATTTACACAGAATAACATTTACGAAAAGACCCCAAATTGAGGCATATAAAGGTCTCAGAGTTTAGAAGCACGGTTTCTGCATTTACTGTATTCACACCAAAATGAGGAAAACGCATTAGCAGCTGGAAATCCTCCTGACCCGGGAGATTCACCTACAATTAGAGAAAACCAACAACTGTGTTAACCATCTGCTATTTCTTTTTTGAAGACGATCAAACACTTGAGAAAAATGCTCCTTTGTAAAGTGTTGTCGGGGGAACAAGTGCATGACGTGGGTCCATATTTATCTAGGAAAGCAAATAAACCACTTGTCTCGCAAAGGGAATTAAATGGAAACTCCCGAGGACACAGATCATGGGTGAAGTCAGCCGCAAGACCTGTTTTGGGATACTCGTGGCCTCAGTGTGTTTCTGCTGTGTTTTTCTTCACCGCACACCTGATGTGACTAATGTGCTTCCAATGCTCCGCAGTCGCTCGCTCTCCAGCCAGGCCACCACGTCCATATACGCACCCTGAAGTCTTTAAATCCTCAGTCCCTTTTTACATTTTTACTTTGGCTTCGTGCAACAATCTTGTGACAACTTCTTTGTGTAGCTTGTCTTTCTGAACGAAACTCACGCTCTCCAGTGCCATTCAGTGTCTGCCAACGCTTAACATACACATTTGAAGACCACAGTGCTGTAAGAAAACTAATGAACTTTTACTGGAAGAAAAAGGGTAAAAATATTTTTGCACCCAAGCACCAGATTTTTCATAAATTATTTCTTTGCCTTTTCTTTTTTTTTTTTAATTGAAGATTTTTATTCATTATTTGGGATCTGGGTCTCCTTCTCCCCAGGACTATGCCTAGTGCTTTGCCTTCTCCTCCTAGCTGCCCTCACTTGCGTAGTGCTCCAGACAACCCCAGCTCCAAACGATGCAGTTGTGCAACGTTCGCATTTTCAATCTGCTGTGGAGGAAGCCCACATGATGGTGTCTGAGGTCCTTCTGGCTCATGCTTTCCATGAGATGAGGGCTTTGGGCTGGGGTTTCTATTGTTTCAGCTCCTTTCTTCTTCCAAGGAGTTGAGCACCTTCCCTGGGGTCAAGGACGGAGGGAGGTTGCTCTGCCCTTAGCTTTGAAAAGGGGCTGATTTCCCACAAACCTCCTTCAGCAAGGAGGTCTTGCCATGCAGGCTGGAGATTTGCAGCTACAGTAGGTAGCAAGGGCAAGGGGTCATCTCTCCAGCCCTCTGAAAACGCTTGAGCAGTGCGTATCTGTCCATCTACCAGCTGCTCAAACTCTAGCTGTCTTCCTGGGACATCACACCACCTTAAAGAAGGACTCTACAGCCTGGGCATATCCCACCTTGGCTGTATGGGCAAACATGAGAGCGGCTGGGGTGCAGGGGGGTGTTGGACTGGGGGATGCCATGGGCGTGTGGCCAAGGGGCATCCCATGGCACCCCAGCTGCATCCCCACCATGTGGAGGTGAGTCTGGGTGTGTGTCTGGCCAAGCCAGAGGAGCGCAGATGAAACCTCTTTCCAATACATAATAAAAGGAGAGTGAAGCCAGCTGGAATATCCTGTACATTAAGTGTGATGACTAACTATAGCAGATGTTGGTGCATTTGTTAAAGTTTCCACCAGAGAAGGAGGGACTGGAATATGAGCATTTGAAAACCAAAGGTAGCCCATGAGTTAGGGAGGAGAAACGGGAGATGAAAGGGAACGGAGCTGCGGGGAGGGAAGGCGGCTGCTGGGTTGGCGAGAAGGATGATGGGGGAAATTGTGGTCTGGGGGTAAGGGCCAGGGGAAGTTTGCAAGGCCTGGGCAGGGGGTGTGCATAGGTCTCCTTCGTCAGGAGGGAAGGGCTGTGGAGCCTTCTGCAGCAAAAGGTTAAATGGCTCCTTTCCCAAGGGCGAAAGAGATGGAAAATCACACGCACGGCTTTGGGCAGACACGGAAACCAGTGCTGGGAGCTGTGCATGCATCTCCCATCCTGAGCCACCACCAGAGGGAATTCTGAGGTCCCTTATCACAGCTCAACCCCAGCTGTGCTCTAGAAACCAAGAACCTCGCTGCCAAGGCATCTCCGTTGCCTGTTGTGGAAATATTAGGTCTTCCTCCTCAACAGGTATATCTGTGGTTACTTACACCCAGGTATGAGCCCCAAAGTCACAACATCTTATATACAGAAGAAATGATAAATGCATTTAATTAATGTGATCAATATGTAAACGTAATTGATGTACTTTCTTGACAGTACTGTTTTCTGAGGAGTGTCTGTCCAGTAAGCTGAGCCAATTTCTAAAAAAACGCAACGTGAGCATTCCTAATTGATGTCTTTTTCTAACAAAAAAGAAGTGGATTGTAGAGTTGCTCAAAAAAAGTAAAACGCATTCTAAAAAACGGTTAGATGACATTTTTGTGGCTTAAAAGAAATCTACATTACACTGTTTTATCTGTTTTGCTTTTTCCCCAACACTGTCAAGATTAGGTTGGAATATTTTGTTTACAGAAAAAATTATATATTACAGAAAATATAGCTTCCAATGAGCAAAATTAACCATACAAAGAAAATCACAATTTTTTCAAGGGGTTAGCAAACTCTTTATTTCTTCAAATTCTGTAAATAACTTGGTGCATTTTTAAAAACACAAATTAAAGAGCATAACCATCATTTGACTTTTACCTTCTTTTTCACCAGAAAAATATTTTGCAAGCATAGTCTGTTGGCTTGAAGTATTCTTCAGCAAAATACAAAGAGAAATCTTATCTCTTGAAAAAGGGTTAATGCAAATGGAGTAGGAAGCACCCAAAAATAATTTATTCATATGGCTGCACACCTACTTGAATTGATTTTTCTCCCTTTAATGTTAAAATAATTATAACATGATGTACCAGCTGATGTATGAAGCAATTTCCCTCAATATTTAGTAATTGCCTGCTGCGGGTCTGATGTAACGGTTCCTCAGATTTATTCAGCCAAGTGCGCCTCTCCGCACAGGGCAACGCAACTCTAAGCTTAAATTCCTTATATACAAAATTATAAATGGTAATGACCAGAGAATACATGTAACTGATCTAAGTGTTTCTGAAAAATATGCCTTCTAGTTATTCCACACAAAATAATAGTTTGCCTGTGTTACATGACACTGCTGGTGCTTATATATGAGTAGTTTCAGCAATACCAAAACCCCCAAAAGTCTCAATTTAATTCTTTTTTCCCCAGAAATTAGATGATGTTAGCAGTCTAAGTTAGTGACTTAGGTTTCTTTCACTGTGACTGTTATCAAAGTTAAAAGACAAAGTAGATGATCAGCTCTGGTTAAGACAAGTTCTTCTTTTAGCCCAGTCAACTACTCTAATAAAATAATTTTGACTTTGGATATAATGCAATATTGCCTAAGGCTTTCCTTGGCAAATGAGATGAAAATCAGAGGGGAAAAAAAAGGCACCAAGATTCAGCTTGGAAAAATGGAAGTTCTGGAAGAAAGATTAAAATAAATGAAATATCACTGGCTTGGCTAACAGCAACTGGGGAAGAATGAAACAAATATTGGAATGACATAAATCCTGAGGAATTACAGAGTTATAAGGAAGGGCTGAAAGTGAAGAAGGTAAAATTTTGGCTGTCTAGCCACAAAAGTTTCCTGGTGCAGTTATCCATTAGCGAAGTGGTCTTACGAGGAAATGGTGAAGGATATATAACGTATGACATTTATAACTAGACTAAACAAAAACTATCCAGTCCTTCCTTTACAGACAAGTGCCCCAAAAATCCACTCCTACATCCCATGTGATCCCATGCACTGCCTGAGCAGCCATATCCCACGGGAGACACAACCCTCTGGAGCAGTGACTTTTTTTCTTGAACCACAGCCCAGCCAAACCTGGTCTTTGAATGATGCTGAACTCTGACCGGAACAGCTTGAGCTGGAGCTTCAGTCACAACTAGCCCTGAACCAAAATATCCCCTGGCTCAGCTCCCTTGCCAGGCTTTGGCAAGAGGTCAAAACCCGCGGATAATGCAGCAAGGGTGATTCCATCCTCCTTGGCACTTCTGCATCAAAGGTCTTTGATGATGTGTGGGGATGACCTTGGATTTGGGCCATGCTGGAAAACCCTGAAAGTCTTGGGATCTGCTGATCGGTTGGCCTTTCACAACAGCAACCATGACTTCAAGCCTGCCTTTACATCTCTGTATTTAACCACCTGCCTTCTCTCTCTTCCGAAGATTTAGGTTCTGCTTGGTTTAGGGTCTCATTAGATCCCACCACTACCAGGCCTGAGCACGCTCACCAGTACCACATCTCTTGTGGGACCTTCCTTTCTCCACTTTTGCTGCTGATGTGACACCATTTGCTCTGAGAGTGTGAAGATGGGACCTTTCTCCTGCAACAGAAGGTTAGAAATTTCCTTAATTCAGATACATCCTTGTTTTTTCCACTGTTCAAGGCATGGAGAAGGATTTATCTAAGGTGACTGACAGAACTGTGATGTCCTCTCATTGAACACCGTAGGTGATGTGACGATGAGATCAGCTAGAGGAGGTTTGTGCAAAGACAAGCCCAGCTCTCAGTCCTACACCCCTGGTACCAGTGCTCTTCCTCCACCAGCCTGCTCCCTGTTAAAGGTGCTACAACAGCTTTTGTTGTACCTCAAGGCCTAAAGTTTCTTTTTGTCCAGACTTTGGAAGTAACTCTGTCCTCATTTTATACTGCTTCTTGCAGGTTTTTTTGACATCAGAAACCAGAGACAAAACTTTCTGAGGAGGATCAGGCTCTTTGGAGCTATTTTTCTCTGCAGTTTTTCTGGCTTGTATTAAGAAAATTTGGCAAAATACTGAAGGGCAACAGGCACGGTGTGGCCATTTAAGAGTGGGATGCAAGTGTGCACCCAGCTGAAATGGCTCATGTGAGATTGTATCTGAGTGCCAGGACAGTTCCATCTTCCCCGTTGTTGTGCAAGGTCAATGAGCAAGACTGAAACAGTGGGAAGCACAGACATGCAAAGCACTTCATCGGTCAACTGCAGCTTCGTTTCCTTCCTGTTTTGTCAATGAGTTTTCCATGACAGATAGAGAAACTATGTCACTCCGATAACCAAAACAGATAAGCACACATATCTCCATTAACCCAGTGGTACAGCAAGCTGGCCACCACAAATTGTTTTTGTTCATGGCTAAAGTGAGATTTCAGTTTCCAAAATCATCTTTGGACCCAAAGCAGAGGAGAAATCAGCTGTCTGTGATGCCGCCAGTTCAGTGTGCAGCAAGAAAAGCCTCACATATCTACCACACACATCTCCTGAAAGCGAGGAGAGACAGCGAGGCCCGTCTGTCTATTGTCTTGCAGTTGCTCAGGATTTATTTTTTTTTTCCAGCCAGAAAAGGATTGCATTTAGTATGGTGACTCCTCTGTATCCCAAGGGGTAGCAGTGGGAGAAATGTTCTCATTCCTGGAATACTATTGTACTGAGGTTCCCTCTGTAGCATGTACTCATAAGTTGGTGGGACATCTCTCCATGATGCTGGCAATTACATCCCATTCGAGACTGGATGGGAAAAGATCTGTGCTACTCATCTCCACAGGAGAACTGTTAAATAAGAGTTAAATACAGACCCAAGCTTACTGGCATCTGGAGGAAACTCTGATGATAGCTTTCAGACATCAGATGCATTTCACATTCTCTCTGTGTGATGGAGTCCTCAAACAACATCTCTTAAAACTGATGGGGACAGCTAAGTGGTGTTATTTGGTTGAATCCAGTTTCCATGCTCTGGAAAGCTCCCCGTGAACTGGGGATTACAAATCCAGTAAGTGTTCGTGTAAAGAAAAGGTATTTCTATTAAGGTAGGAGATGTCTCAAGTAAAATGCCAGTGGAAGTTCTCCTGTTTTCCTTAGTCAGCCATGCAAGCCAGAACTGGTAAATTTGTCTTGCCTCTTGTTCCTACTCCAAAATGTCCTTCTTTGGGATCTCTCGCCACTGCTTTAGCAGTGGTCACCAGTACTGGGGCTGGTAGTACAAAGTGTAACCACCCAGCTGGGCTACTAACCACCTCCCCCAAAAGCCAGGCTACTGCAGACCCTGGGTGTGGTCACCGAGTCCCAGTCCTTCCAGGATGGAAAGTCTTAGGAAGAAAACCATATCCCCCTGCGGACACTGCCCAAGAGAGATTCAATCTGGGGCCATGGTGTTCTAATAAACATGAAAAACAGATTGTCCTAAAATTTCTGGCTTTCTGACAATTTGACTCGGCCTCTCTGAATGGAGTTGCCACTAGCATAAAGGTAAATATTGGGATAAGAGTTAATGCCTGTCCCAGGCAGAAGACTCTGCTGTCAGGGTTGCCAGGTGATTTGTTTGATGGGTGACCATTTCATTTCTTAAAGCTTTCCTTGGGTGTGACAAAGAATTGCAAAGAACTAATGCCAGCGTTCATCATAGACGAGTCAAAGTAAATTGTTATAATTTCCGTTACCACTGGTGTTAGTGTTAGTATCATGGCATGATCCCAAAAGACTCACCTGGGAACTCCAGGGCAGAATGGGTCCAGGCGGTCAAATCCTCCAAAACCGCCTTCTTAACACCAAGTCTTTTATCCATATCTGCAAATTCGCCTTGGCTATGTGGCTGGTACCACTATTGCCCTCCACCGCAGGGGTGGCGTCCTGCCCGGTGGCATTGGCCAGGGTGCAGAGGGACAGGGCATTTAGCTATTAGCACTGTTAGAGTGACAAGCCTTTCCCTGGTCTCATTAAGCATCCAAATTGCTGACATTGCTGTCAAATGCTAAGTGGGGACCTTTTCAAGAGTGGCAGCTGGGTCAAGATGTGCAGGCTTAATGAGTTAATGCAATTTGGTTCTCCGCCGTCACTTTGCCAAAAGGAGACGGCTGGGCATAGGGGAAAAACCCTCTGATGGCAAACACCTGGGTCTATCTGGTCCTCACGCATTTTGGTGAAAACCGAAAGGATTAGAAAGAGGTTGGGGAGGCAGTTCTCAGGTGGACTTTTGCAGTTGCAGCTGAAAAGCAGAGTCATGGCTTGGACCCCTGTGTTATGGTGGGGTGGCTCTGGGGCACGGTGATGCTGCAGATGGCACACAGGAGGCACACGGGCCAGGTGAGAGCCCCTGATGATTTTCATCACTGTTTCAAGAGTTGGAATATGTGCTTTGGGGTTTTTGCTTTTTTTTTTTTAATGGCTTGACAATATAAATACCTCCTAAGTGCAAAGAACTCTTTCCCTCCCTGCTTCCCTCTCCTCATAGGAATAGATTCAGCAAGGACTACAGAGACAAGGGGAGCAGCTCCCAGCTGACTTTCAGGGATGCGAAAGGTGACAGCAGCTCAGGTGTTGGTGGCAAAGAAGTCCTAGAGGTGGCACTGGGTGTCCTGGCAGACAACGTAAACGCATTGCACTGAGTATCTGAATAGCTGTAACATAAATAGAAAAGAAGGAATAACATACTGAATCCCTTCGCTGTCATTGCTTTCCTATGGGAAATACAGGAGAACAGCTCCGATGTCTCCAAAGCCTCAGCTATCTCCCGTCTCAGCTGAGGGATGCGGTAAGGGTGTTTTTTGGTTTTTTTTTCCACCACCCTCTGGATTGGGACCTGGAAGGGTAGAGCTTAACAGGATAGTTTTAAAAGGCTCTAAACCCCAGGATTTATGCTGCAATAGCAATAAAACCCACTGGGGTATATGTTATAGAGGCAGCTAATACACACCTCGGGTGGTGAGATGCATTAAGGCCATCGCTGTGTGGATTAATGTCCCCATAAAACACGTCCCGTTGTGCGACATTGTTGTGAGGAGAATGAAGCAATAACTCTGAGACGCGCCGGGCGAGTGCCCGCCCCAGCTCCGTGCTTGCAGATGGATCCCCAGCCCGGGGCTGGAGGCTTTCAGGGCTAATCCAAAACATTTGTTATAAAGCTGCCCCTCTCCTCTCATCCAACGCTCAATGGCAAAACCCAAGGCCCCTTCCCCGCCGGCTCTCCCTCCTTCCATGCCTGCCACACCACCAGCATCACTGGCTCCCTGGTCCCCATCCGGGGCTGCGTGCGTGGCCAGCTCAAGGTAATCCTTCGGCAGCCGGGTATGTCTCTGGGCAAGCGCAGGCAATGGCAAACAACAGGTTTGGCAGGGCTGAGGGTGTCAATAAAAGAGCCTGACTCAGCCAGAGCTGCTGAGCGGAGGCCACAGAGAGCCTTGAAAACTGGAAAGTATTATATCATTTATTAATAGGCATTTCTGTTACACTCCCCACCAGAGTGTGCGTGTCCCTGATGACAGAAGTGCTTACTAGTGCTAATGAGGCAGAACGGAGAGGAAAAAATGGCCCTGTGGGTCGGGGACTGGCCGGGGAGCCGGGAGATGTGAGCTCAGCTCCTGGCTCTGCCGCCGACCTTCAACGGGCTGCTGAGCCTCGGCCAGTGCCTCGCGTCCCTCCCTGCCAGCGGCAGTGGATGGGGATGCTCTGCCTTTACCTGCGGGTTTCAGGCAGGTAACAACTCCATAATTAATGAAAGGGAATGATTACTGGGGATTTGCCCGCGGGCTACGTTTTCTTCCCCCCTCGCTTCTCCTGCAAGCATTTCCAGGACCGACGTCCTCTCTGTCTCCCTCCTTGTGTTTTGCACCACACAGAAAGGGCTTTTCTGCAAAGGCGTAAATACAAAATGCAAAGGGGAGATGTATGGACGGGGGTTGCAACAAGGCACACACCGTTCCTCGACCACCCAGGGCTACAGACCCCCTCTCAGTGCTCCCAACTAACACATTTCAATGGCTCACCCGGGGAAGGGTGGACTCCGGGGGTTTGCCTTTCCCTCCTGGGTATGGTTTGACGGATGAGACGCCGAAATATCCCCTAGAAATACCCATCACCGCTTCAGGGCTACAGACCTGCGCGGTGCCTAGGATGTGTCTGAAACACGCCAAGCGGCACTGACTCACGCACCCGGAGAGCCAGGAGGGAGTAATTGTTTTTCGGATGGGGTCACAGGTGCTTACAGGGTATTTGTGGGTGCTATTTTAAGGCCTAAGCCCAAGGCAACTTTGGAGTCAACAGAGAGCCCCTCTGTTGACTCGGGTGGCCGTTAGCAGGCGGGGATGAGATACAGCACGTTGTTTGGAAAAGCAGTGGGCTGGGCTGTGTTTATCTTACAACCGCTGCTTGAGCAGGCTCCAGTAGCGTGGTGACGCACGCCCCCTTGGTGACGGATGCTCCAGGGCACCCGCTTCCATCCACCCCAGGGCCCAGACAGCTCTTTCCTCTCTATCCCTCTCTGCCAAAGCTTCCCCGTGGTGGGCACCAAGTGTTTGAGGTTGGGAGAGAGGACCTGGTGCGAGGTGGTACTTTCCACAAGCAAAATTCGTGTGCAGTGCCCTGGGAGAAGGTTGCAAGTGATGCTTAGCTGGTGAAGGCTCCCAAAGGACCACAACACAGCTGCTTTGTGTTGACCCACCTTGGTCCGAGCACCAGAACCACACGACAAGAGGCGAGGGCTTGTGTTATAACCACAGGAGACATCCAGAAGCCAGGCTGAGGCACAGGCATGCGTGCAACTCGTGTGCGACATGCTGGGAAAGGCAAATAATGAGCAGACTGCAGTGAATTTCTACATCTTTTATTTTCTCCCCTTCCTCAGAGTGGCAATGTCTGCTCAGCACATCTTGCGAGCAAAAAGCAGCTGAAGTAGAGCAAAAATAAACTGGAGAGCTGAAACACGAGAAGAGAGCACAGCTACAGCACAGCTTTGTGTAAAACCTCATTCCTTACTGGTAGTAAATAAAAATAGTTTTGTTTTTTTTTTTTTTTTCTCAGTGACTCACAGCACAGACATTGCATGGAAAGGGCACTAGAATCAACAGCCAGGGGAAAAAAAAATACAGAAATGGAAAAATGATCATCACAGTGCATTTTTCCCATTCCCCTTTCATCTCTTACACCTGTGTTTGACTTCAGCCAACCTTACATAAATCCTTTAAACATCTGTCCAAGTCACTTACGAAATAAGCTGAAATGGCCTCAGCCAGGCTAACAGCTCATTCTGCTGGATATCTGTGAGTTTAAACCCGAACAGGTTTGCGGAGTTTGCCAAGCCAAGCGGGCAGCGGGCTTCCCATCAAACCCTGCTCATTCCAAATGGTAAAAACTGTTTGTGCCAGAACAACTTCTGCAGGCGTCACCTTATGAAAGACCCTATTTATAGCTGTGAACTTAAGACAGAGGCAACAAAAGTTTGCTTAAGTGTAGTGGCTGACTCTTACAAAGTCACGCTCTGCGGAAGACTGTTTTGCAGTCTGAACGTACCTGGCAGGGGATGAGCACCATGGGGTGGGAAAACAGGAGTTTGGGATAATCTTGGAAAGATGCAATCCTGCTTAAGGGGTAGAGCATTAGTGTCATTGGTCATGGCCTCTGGATGGCAAAGGGTGGGATGGATGTGGCCCTCACCTACATGAAGTCAGGACACACAGCTGGGACCCTGGTGGTGACTTTGTGCTAATACAAGGCAGGGTTGTGCTGTTGCTCTTCCTCTTTGGCATTTCATTGGTGATTATTTCAGGTCATCATATCTGAAAACCTCTTTGCAGCCACCAGCTCTGCTGCCTGGAGAAATTCATTACATCTGCAAAGAAGATTCCCTTCCATTCCACCTTCCCTGCACTCCACTGAGTGAGTCCACACCGAGGAAGACAAGAAGTGACAGGGTGGTTTGGGTTTTGTGTCTTGACTGATCCTTTAGGCTTCTTGAATTGAGAGGACTTCTGTTCTGGCATGGAGCTAGCTCTGCAACTGGTTTGGCCCTTGCCAGCTCCATGCCAGGGTCTGAGGGTGTCACAGTCTATCGCGGGACTCATTTTATATCAAAATGCTTCGAAATCTGCTGCTGAGCAAAGTAAATCCTTGGCTTGTGGGTGCTGGTGCTGCCCTGTTAGAGTCAGTGGGATCACAGGCAGTGATCGCAGCGGGACGCATGCAGTGCCATGACGCACGTGCATCCTGCAGGAGGAGAGAGACTCCTGGGCATACCACCCGCTTTGGGACCTCAGTAAGTGCCAGCCGGCCTCCTCAAAGTGCCCTCGCATTGTATGGCCCACGTTCAGCACCGGTCCTGCTGCTTTGTATAAGCACAGGCCCCCACAAAGCTTAGACCTCCTTTCAGCTTAGCAAAGAGAATGAAGGCTAGCGGCCACCAAGCCGAGGGCTCTGGCTCTTCTTGATTTACGGGCAAGTTTGGAAGAAAACGTAAGATTTTTCTTTAAGAGGCAAAATATATTTTTCCCTTGACACAAGTCAGAAATAAGCAAAAGGGATTTGTTTAAACACACCTGACAGCAGTCTTCATTGGGTTGCGATCAAGGCAGGTCAAATTCTGCACTGGGTTTATCTCGGTTCATGAATTCAGCCTCTCTGCTTGCCTATGAATTGGTTTCTGTTTCTGCACAAGTACCTGCTATTCACCAATGTTTTTTGGCTATTTGTCATGTGTTTTTTCTTGACCTCTTTACTTTATTGTGTATATTCACAGTAATGATTCTTCAGAATCTAGGGATGTTTCTCTTCCCCTGGGCATCTTCTCCAAGATGCTTTCTTGTCCCAGAATCCTAACATGTGAGTACCTCACACACATTAGCTATCTCACAACAGCTCCATAAAATCATAGGAGCCTTAGTCTAGAAATCAGAAATCAGGAAGAGTTTGAATCACTTGCTTGTTGTCATGGAGGTAAAGCCACCAGACAGCCACTGAATGTCGATGTATTGCTACCCAAAAGACCTTCTACAAACAAGAAGAGCTGCATCAAGAGCCACTAGTGGAAGAAGATACTTTTCAGCACATGTGAAAGTGGTAAGCCCTAACTCTTCCTACCATGACTGCCTGGCAGATACTCTGTTCTTCTGGACACTGCTGGGTGAGATTGCCGTTTTGAGTAAATAGAATCAATAGCAACAGCTGTTGTGTTTGAAATTCATGTCCCAGTGCTTCAACCTACCTGATACTTCATGAAGTTGAAACAAAACCAGGCTGTATCAAAAGTAGCATAGTCAGCAGTTCGAGGGAGGTGATTCTGCCCCTCTACTCTGCTCTGGGGAGACCCCCCTGCAGTGCTGCCTCCAGCTCTGGGGACACCAACATCAGAAGGACATGGACCTGTTGGAGCGGGTCCAGAGGAGGCCATGAAGATATCAGAGGGCTGGTGCACCTCTGTTATGAAGACAGGTTGAGAGAGTTGGGGCTCTTCAGCCTGGAGGAGGCTCTGGGGAGACCTTAGAGCCCCTTCCAGTCCCTAAAGGGGCTACAGGAAAGGTGAGGAGGGACTCTTGATCAGGGATTGGAGTGATAGGACAAGGGGTAACAGTTTTAAACTGAAAGAGGGGAGATTTAGATGAGATATCAGGAAGAAGTTCTTTCCTGTGAAGGTGGTGAGACACTGGCCCAGGTTGCCCAGAGAAGCTGTGGCTGCCCCATCCCTGGAGGTGTTCAAGGCCAGGTTGGACAGGGCTTTGAGTAACCTGGTCTAGTGGGAGATGTCCTTGCCTATGGCAAGTGGGTTGGAACTAGATGATCTTGAAGGTCCTTTCCAACCGAAAGCATTCTATGGTTCTATGATTCTATGTTCTATGGGGAACAAGTGGTGTTCCCCAGGGGTCAGTACTGGGTCCAGTCCTGTTCAACATATTCATCAATGACCTGGATGAAGGGATAGAGTGTACCATCAGCAAGTTTGCTGATGACACACAACTGGGAGGGGTGGCTGACACACCGGAAGGCTGCGCTGCCATTCAGCGTGACCTGGACAGGCTGGAGAGTTGGGCAGAGAGAAACCTCATGAAGTTCAACAAGGGCAAGTGTACGGTCCTGCACTTGGGGAGGAATAACCCCATGAACCAGTACAGGTTAGGGGCTGACCTGCTGGAAAGCAGCTTGGTGGAAAGGGACCTGGGAGTCCTGGTGGACAACAGGATGACCATGAGCCAGCAATGTGCCCTTGTGGCCAAGAAGGCCAATGACATCCTGGGGTGCATCAAGAGGTGTGTGGCAAGCAGGTCAAGGGAGGTTCTCTTCCCCCTTTACTCTGCCCTGGTGAGGTTACATCTGGAGTCCTGTGTCCAGTTCTGGGCTCCTGGTTCAAGAAGGACAGGGAACTGCTGGAAAGGGTACAGCAGAGGGCTACAAAGATGATTAGGGGGCTGGAACATCTTTCTTATGAGGAAAGGCTGAGGGACTTGGGTCTTTTTAGTCTGGAGGAGAGGAGACTGAGAGGGGATCTCATCAATGCTTAGAAATACTTCAAGGGAGGGACCAGTCTTTTCTCAGTGGTGCCCGCTGATAGGACAACAGGTAATGGGCACAAACTTGAATGTAGGAAGTTCCATCTGAACATGAGGAGGAACTTCTTTCCTTTGAGGGTGCCAGAGCACTGGCACAGGCTGCCCGGAGAGGTGGTGGAGTCTCCGACTCTGGACACATTCCAAACCTGCCTGGACACCGTCCTGTGCAACCTGCTGTAGGTGACCCTGCTCTGGCAGGGGGGTTGGACTAGATGTTCTCCAGAGGTCTCTTCCAACCCCGATGATTCCGTGATTCTATGAAAAAGGATTTTTATTCTGTGAAATAAGAGGATGCTTCCTAGGGAACCTGCAGTATAAGGCATATCTGTGAATATATCTCAATTTCTTTTGCAATTGGGACATACGCCATCTTCTCTCTTGGTTGATTTGAGCCCAAAATAACCTTTGTGTTTATTGGGAGGTAATATACACACTCTTTCATGCTGGACTTCCGCAGTGTCATTCCTTCCATATTCCCCAGGCCACACAAGCATCTCCTCTTGTTTCAGGCTTCGCTAACCTTTGGCACACCCTCCAGTGATATGGTGTGACCTCCCGAAGGTCTGAGTATTCTCATGTGTCTTCTTCGGGATGGGATTTTCCTAAGCTTTGACTGTGAAATACCACAGCAGAAGGTGAGGCGGAGATCAGTCTGCAGGCAGGGGGTTTGCTTATTGATAAGGTCAACCTGAGCTCGGGCTTTGCTGCTATACCTAATAAATCTGCGTGTACTCCCTTCTTAAGACAAGCACATCTGTTCTCTGTCTTCTTGTATAGGAGATGATTTAGCATTGCATGTTTTTTCCTGCAAGTGAAGGCTGCACTCAGGTCTTGTGTGCTCCCAGACAAGTGGGAGGGCTGGGTTGCACCAACAATGGAGTCATTTGCCAGACTTTTACTGGCAGGATGTTTCACTTTGCAGAAGACTGGCGTGCAAAGCACACCTTCCCTGGGCAGGCAGAGGTGTTAGGAATCTGGCCATTACAATAACACAGAAAGTCTCAATGTCCTCAGCTATTGCTCCGGATCTCAGTTCAGTGCCCACATGGAGGGAACCCAGGTTTTGGTGACTGTGGCCAGGGGCTATGGACATGTAAAGAAATGAAAATCAACCACAATTATTTTTTTTTCTATGACAGTCACAGAATCACAGAATCACAGAGTCACAGGGGTTGGAAGGGACCTCTGGAGATCATCAGAGGAGCCAGTAACTACTTTTTAGTCTTGTGTGTCTAAATGATACATGCCTATACCCACAGTCACCTGAGATGCAGCGAGTGTTACTTAGTGGGCTTCAAAGGAGGATCAAAAATGTATCTAACAAAGTCAGACATCAACCGATCCAGCATACTACACAGATGAAAAGAAGGCAAGAAGCATCTATGATATTGCATTTAGGCATCTACAAAACACTAAATGGGAGTCAGAATGGCAAAAATACCAGACATAAAAAATACACCAGAATAACCAGACTAGTTATTCCTCAGGTATTTATCATATTTTCTTTGGGAGCACTATGATTACAAGTCTCTACTAGAGATGTGGCAGTGCAGGTGAAGGAGTAGTGCACGGTCCCACGTAGCTACTCCTGCAGGAGCATGTGGACATGATCAGAAAGAGCACAAAGCTGAACATCTGCAGTGTTAGATGAGAAGCTGCAAGACCAGGACAAAAAATGGACTCTTTTTTTTTTTTGAGAAATCAGTAAATAGACTAAAGGGGAGAATAACATCACTGTGAAACACTGGCTGTTCTGGCTTTGCTGAGAACTCCCTGGTCTCCTTGTTCTCCCAAGCAGTGTGTTCCTGGTGGCTTATCCATATTGTTCTTCTAAGAAGGACACTGCATTCCTGACAGATGAGATGGCTCCAGGGCTGGTCCAAGGGAAAGGGCTTTGTAGGTGAAGGATGCAGAAGTTCAGAGATGTTTTGCTCTCAAGTCCTGGAGCAACCCAAGGTGAGTCACCACATCCTTCTGGACCTTGCATTTCCTTGGTAGAGGAGAGATAGCCTTTCTGTGGTTTCTCTAAGGTTGTTTTTTTGCTGCATTTTGCACAATGGAGAGCTTGATTATAGCTGGGAGCATAGTAAATAGAAGAGTGAAACAAGAAGCACGTAAGGGAAAGAGAGGGAAACGTAGCAAATATGACTTCAGGCACTTATAGCTATCATACTGGACTAAAGATTTTCAAACTGGCATCACTCAAAAGAAATACCGTTAGCAAAAGCTCCGATTTGTAATGAATACTTTTATTCTTGAATGAGCTGAGACTGCCGGAATGTGCTATAAAATTAGACAGGAGAGAAACCTGCAGTGCCACCAAGTGTAAACTATAGTTTTGCGCTGCATTGAGGAGGTCAGTTCAACGTGTCTGTGCTGGTTGGGTGTGTGAAAATAATCAAACCTCCAGCCAACAAATAATGGGCAAAACCCCTGGTGTAGAATCACTTTCGCTGCCAAAACGTCCCATCCCCATGAGGTGACACCCTGGGGAAGGCAGCTACCCCCTCTGTGCCACCTTCTGCTGGGGTGCAGGAGAGGAGCGGAGCGTTTTGTGACAGCCACGTGAGCTTTGCAGGGGACGTGCACATTAGGAACAGGGAGGCAGACCCGTTTGTCCCACACGCTCAGCTGGGCCCCAGACAAGGCAGCCCTCTGGAAAAACTCCGTGAACGAACATCCTGTACCTTGGTTTAAAAATACGCTCCTCTTCTCAGCCCATCTATATCACAAAGTGATTTTTCAGCCCATCCGTTTAATGATGAGGCGTCGCTGCTGATACAAAGGGCTCTGTCAAAAACACGAACAGAGTACTGTGGTGGGGACAGACCTTCTCTGTATTCCACCACAATTTCCTTCTGTCCTGATGCTCTCTTGATTGAATTACTTTGTGGTTTCAGTCCTGCAGCTCGTGAAGGTGCAGCCTGCATTGCAGCACCACCAGGCATGAGTCCTCACGGTGTTGTAGATCAAGGCAGGCTCTGCAGAGACCAAACCCATCCATCTCCCCGTGTGCTCAGGTCCCTGCCTGTGAGCACAGTGCTGTTTGCTGTCCTCATTCACAGCGGAGAGCACCATCGAGGAACTGCAGGAGTGGATGGGAGAGGGCAGTATTCAGTCTAAGGGCAGGTGGCAGGGGTGATGCTGCTGGTCTTAAATTCTGTTTTATGCCCAAAAATCCATGTGCACAGAACTTTCTGGTATGTGGTTGCCACTTTCATGGCTGAAGATCATAGAATAACTTGGGTTGGAAGGGACCTTAAAGATCATCTAGTTCCAACCCCCCTGCCATGGGCAGGGACACCTCCCACTAGACCAGGTTGCTCAAAGCCCCGTCCAACCTGACCTGGAATGTTTCCAGGAATGGGGCATCTACCACTTCTCTGGGCAACCTGGGCCTGCGTTTTGCCACCCTCATCGTAAAAAAATTCTTCCTTAGATCTAGTCTAACTCTTCCCTCTTTTAGTTTAAAACCGTTATCCCTTGTCCTATCACTACAGGTCCTATTAAAAAGTCTGTCCCCATCTTTCTTACAAGCCCCCGTCAGATACTGGAAGGGGCTCTAAGGTCTCCCCAGAGCCTTCTCTTCTCCAGGCTGAACAACCCCAACTCTCTCAGCCTGTCCTCATAGCAGAGGTGCTCCAGCCCTTGGATCATCTTCGTGGCCTCCTCTGGACCCATTCCAACAGGTCGATGTCTTTCCTGTGCTGTGGGCTCCAGAGTTGGATGCAGCACTCCAGGTGAGAAGAAGCCCTGAAGATATTCAGGGCTGCCTGAAGTTGAGACGTCGTTAAAGGGACTCCTTCCTGGCCAAAGCTGGGTGCTGTGCTGAGCTGTGCTGATGCAGGAGCCAAGGTGGGACACCCTGCTCAGTGTCCCCAGTTTGATCTGGATCTCACTGAAGCTGGTGGGAGAACGATCTCCCTTAGACATCAGCCAGGTACCAGGTTGCCTTCACTGTGTCCTGCTGCACAGGCAAATGGACCACACTGCTCTCCTGTCCTTGGTGCTGTGCTTGTTTTCAGGGCATAAAAGGAACAGAGCATCTCCTGAGGGAGGACCAGCAAATTGCCCACAGATGCTCCCTGAATGGGTTCAGTTGACAACTCAATACGCTCTACTCAGCATGGCCTCTCCCCATAGGAAAAGTTTTTCCTGTGTTATGAGGATACCTGTTTAGGTGCAAACAGTTAATAACCAAGTGGCAGTAGCTTACCTCCACAGATCCTAGGGTTTGTAGCATGAAGAGCACTTCATTCCCTTTCTGCTGATCTTTTCCATCTGCCCTTTACTGCCTGCAAGGTATTCCCATGTGAAAAGTAGCTCGAGCCTGCCGTTTTCAAGCCTCATCCAAAAATTATGTCAAGCATGAACATTTTATCATTAAGGGCACTAATACTTTGCACATACACAAAATTTGTCTTCTGATTATCCCCAGCTTGTATTACAATGCATTTTGTAGGCACTTAGCCAAACATTTTACCTTTAGTCAGATATATGACCTGCTGTTTTGGAGAGATCGGAGGCCAGTCCAAAGCCTGTTAGATCAAGGGAAGCCTTTATGCTGGTTTAGCAGAATTTGGATCGGTCCCTAAAGGCATCACAGATGATCTGAATTATCAGAAGTGATCCTAGGCAGTTGCAAGTAGGTAGAGATCAGTCTGCAACTGCCAAGGTATCTGAAGAAGTTGGACCAGATTGTTACAAATCATCTGATGAGAATTAGCTCAACTTAATCAAATCACAAGGCAGTTGGAAATTCAATCTAGACTAGACGGAGTAGGTTTATGGACTAGATGGAAAGCTAAATATAACAGAAGAAAAGCAAACAGGCAAATAAACAAAAAAAGAAAGAAGCTCCATTAGCTGGAAAATGCAGCTAAACAAATTCTGACCAGAAACTAGGTGTGCATTTTTTCCATTTGTCTGGAGTGAAATATTTTCAGCTATGCAGAGTCTTTAAATGAAACTGCATGTCTTTCCGAAGGAGATACTCTACACCTCCATGCTGACCTTACTGGCTTTACAGCCTCTGCTTTGCAAAATCTTATTTAGTTGACCATAGTGATTCCTTCTCAGTCTAAATGATGAACTTTCAGAAATCTGAAGACAGTGAGTCTAATTTTAGAAACAGGTAAAGCTTCTATATTTTCCTGGCAGTGACCAAGTGCATACAGAAGACTCTAAATGTACCTTGACATGGCCTATGAGTTGAGCGAGTTACTTTGTCAAATGAATGCACTGATGGGTCTCACTCCAGCTACAGCTCATACAAGCCCTCATCCAATTAATATTAGAAATTTAGTCCAGCTAAAGAGCAGATGATGGGCTAGGTGACTTCGTCATATCCAAGTCATCCTAATTCAGTATAATTTTCTTTCATCCAAAGAACTGGGATTACTCCCATGACTTTCAATATGCAAGTCCATATGCATCCTGCCTGCTCCAAGTTTGCTTTTTGTGTCATCAGACAGCTGGAAAAGGGTGACTTGCCATGTATTCCTGCCTTTTTTATATGGAATCTTGAAACCCAAGGAGCATTACAGCAAGGTCATCTCTACCCTGAAGCAATATTTTAACGGTATCAGATTTTAATGCCTTCATCTTCCCACCTTCCTCAACCCTGAAAGCTAGACCCAAATTTCCTGTGTAATTTGTGGCCCATTGATTTATACTGCCCAACCACATCTCTGCTATACCAGTTAAATCGCCTCACCTCTTGCCAAGTTAAATACTATAGCTTTCCCATGTTTGGTGGTAAACTCCTGCAATTAGCACAGAGGCATGTGGCATTTGACTGCTGGTAGATGCTTTGCTCGTTGTCCCACTCTGATGAAGCCCAATGTCTACTTGGAGAGGTGCCTCTCGCTTATTATTCTTTATTGTTCTGGCCACTGGAAATTCAATACTTTCCCACAAATCCTTCTCATCTACATCCTCCCAAACCTTAGAGCCACCTACAGTGTTTGTGGTCTGAAATCAATACTCAGAAGTTTTCCCAGGCAACCGGTGGTTTCTTCTCTTCACTTTGGTTGCATTCCCTCAAAATGGAGGCTGAGATGACCAAGGCAGAGCAAATGACAGGGAGCAGGAGCGTAAGAGCAATCCAGTGGGTCAGACCACAGGTCTCACTGGTGCAATCTCCTGTCTCTGGACAAAACCTCAACAGGCCTGAGGAAGACTACAAGATTTACGTGACCTCCCCTAAGAACCTAGTCAGCTCCCAAATATTTGCAGATCAGGGACTTTCTGAGCCAGACGTGACTGCCTGTAGTTTCTCTTGGTGGATTTCTGCTCTGTGGACATGTCCGTGTGACCCCCCGTACCCCCCTGGCAATCCACCCTCTGGTCTTGAGACACGAGTCCTATACTCCATGCTGGTGATGGTGAAAGGTGAAAAAGCTCTTTACCATTGCACTATTCATTTACAAATTGGCCAAAATTCATGCCCGCTCCATCAATCCTCCTTTCTACAACAAATTCCTCAGTGCCTAATAAAGTTAAATCACATCCATTCTTCACCACCAGTCATCAACGCGAGTTGGCACCCCCCCTGCATTTCAGAGGAAGCTGCCATAAATGGACTTCCTTCCTTCTCCCCTCTCTTCCCTCCTCCAGCTCTTCCCATCGCTTGCAATAATGAGCCCTACAGCCATCGCCACATATTCACCCCACCTCTGTGGGCTGTTTGCAGGAATTCTGAGCCCCCCCTTCTTACGAAAGGGCTAACGCACTTATCTCTCCCCATGCCTTTTGACCATCTGTCTGCATCCAGCAGCAGAAGTGCCACGCACACACTCGCTCTCCCACCAACTCAACCTAAGCCCCTACCATCTGGAGATGATCTGTTTGTCTATTTAGACTCCAAGCTCTCCAGGGCAGGAACTGTCTCTAATTGTGTGTTTGTACCGTACCTACAGCTGTGTTGGACTGAATACACCCACTGTCATCTTCTCTTGGCAACAGAGTTCCTCCTGGGAGTGTCCAGCACTGAAAAGTAAGACCACTCGCAAATCCAAGTTGCTGGAGGCACATGCCAGAGCTCCTTGGTTGCACTTATATTAGACCACAGAAAATTCTTCCAGTGACTGCAATAATCATCCAGCCCAATTTTTACTGCCAAGCTGACAAGAGGGACTTAAAAGCGGTGAAGCCATTGCCTAGTGTGGTGGAGCTCGCATCTGGCCGAGGCTCCAAATGTGCCCAAATAGTACTACAACCCACTGGGGAAATGCCTGAGGACCCCAAATTTGCTGGTGCCTTGTCCGGTGAACTCCAGCCAATGCCACCAGGGAGCCAAGTGGAGAGGTCAGGAGTCTCCAGGCCAGATTTTGCAGGCTGAATTTCATCCTCAGTCCAGCACAGCAGGATAGACTCGCGTCTATACCAACTGTTCACAGCTAGCATATAACCTGCCTCCCTGTTTCAGGATGATGAAGACATGAGGTGCTTCCACCTTCTAAAGCACATCATTTTTGTTCTGAAAAAAGTGCAAAAATTAATTGCTTTCCCCCCCGCTATTTAACAGCTTTAATTAAAAAACCCTGTAGTTATATTAAGGTCTCTTCTCTGAGCCGTAGTCTGCACATACCACCCCCTCTTTATAACATATTTTTCATGCTCTATATTTTCAGTGGCACAGGGCAGGTGGTAGAAAATGGAGGTGTTATCACAAAAATAATTTAAAAAAAAAAAAAAGAAAAAGGCTCAATAAAGTTTCTAGTCTAATCCAAGAGCAAGCATGAATGTATTACCACAGAAAGTCTCCTACAGATGGTTAAATGTATTCCGATTCAATAATACAATAAAACAAAAAAAGAGCATCTATATATTTTCCCATTTGGTTAACTCCGGAACACCGTTTCTGCTTGTTTTGGCTGATTTTTATTCCTGCCTTTGAGTGTAAAGGAATGGTAAGGAAGTTTATGAATGAGGTCCCGCTCGCATTCCAGACTCAGCTATGTACACGGGCTGTTTTCTGCCGAGATCCTGGGATGAGGTCATTTCAAAACCACCTAGTTTGCCCAGTGTGCTAACTCAAAAAAGATTGAAATGGACAGATTTGCAGTTACTGCAATGCAAACACGCACACAGTAGTTTTCCCGCATGCCAGCATCCGCCAAACTTCAGCCTAGAAGACTTGTGGAAAGAAAGAAAGAAAGCAAGAAAGAAAAAATAAAAAACCCAACCCTTTTTCCACTGCAAAATGTTGTTTATAAGATCGGTTTGATCAGCTCAGGAATGAGCTGAGCTAATGTTTAGCCACACAAACACAGAAGATCATGCAACTATCTTAACATACCCAGCTAAGATAACTATTCAGCCAGAAAAAAAAAAAAAAAGGTTAGAACAACAGGAAATGGCTCATTTACTACCAGTTGCTCAGGTATTTTAAAGAGCTTCCAGAACATTTGCTTTTGTGTACCTAAGAGAAAAAGGTCGCTGATGGTGGGGGAAGGCCTGATGGGTAACATAAAAGTGACTTTCCTTGCTGAAAGAGTAAAGGCAGAAGAACGGTTTTGTGACAAGAGGATATAAAATACCCTGCAATTCATCAGCAAGGAGAATCAAACTCCGCCGGAGCGATCGGCATTCCTGGGGATTATGAAAAGGATTACGGTGAGTTGTTAGCAGGGCGAGGGAGCCACTGAAAGATGGGCTTTCCTACTGCCTTGAAATAAATGGGACAATTAAGGCTTTGGGAAAGTTAATGAGATTTTTTTTCTTGAATTTTCAGAGCAGCCGGCCAGCCCGTGTGTAGGAAAAGCCATTTATTTGAGGAGGAAAGAAAAATAAGTAGTGAAAATAAAAATGTTTGCATTCCCTAAAAATATACTTCAGGCCTTGCGAGGGGGAAATCAATTATCCACAAGGCCATCCTGCTGTCGGGTAGAAAAATCTAAGGCATTTTCTAGCTCGGGCTGCCCCGCGCTCTGCGGCGGTTAGCTGATCTCTCTGTCAGATGGGTCTCATCACGGCGGCATTCGGTGCCTCCGAGTCTTTCATGTGTTTAATCTCACAACCCACCTGTGAGAGGAGGAATTACAGTGAGGGAACTGAGGAAAAGGGCCAGACGTTTAAAGGGATTTAGCTGCCCAATTACCTGGCTCAGGGTTAGACTGGAAATCCCCAGGAGAGAAGGGTCTTGCACCTGGGTCTGCCAAGCCTTGAGTTAGTGCAGTTCTCAGGAGCAATGCCCATTTGGACCTTGGACAAGAAAGAGCTGAACGTACCCGTGAATGGACCATTGTTTCTCCTTTGATTATTATTATTAAGAAATATTTTGAGCCTGAAGGGAAAAAAAAATATTAATCAGAGTCTGAATTCAGAGCATGGAGACCAGTTCTTTCTCCCAAGGCTGAGCAGGGTCTCGCAAGTACTGGTGCTTGTGTTTATTCCCAGGGAAACAATTTACAAATAACCTCCAAGTGCCATGAAGAAGTATTGCTCTTTTCTGAGTCATGGTTTTGCTGCCTCTCCGGGCACCAACACCACTCATTCCTCACCCACCCCAGATGTCTCAGGCATGCTCTGATCTGGGTAGAGTCCTGCTAAGAGGATCAGCGCAGAAAATGTGCAGGAAAGAAAACAGCCTATTTTGTCTCTAATTAACAGCAACAAGACATTTTCCCCAGATTAGCTTCCTCTCTTATTCCTCCTTGCTTTCCCTCATGCCTGTCTTCCCATGGGCACTCAGCTCAGGCTTGGCAGGTCGTGATGCATCGCAGTGAGGAGATGGCACCCTGGGCATCTGCTTGAGTTTGGGCACAGCTCCACCCTTTCCCCCTGAAGACATAGCTTAGGCTGGGCTGTAATCCTAATGCTGGAGGCTGCGAATACAAAAGGGGATGCCGCACCACCGCAGCTCCGTAGTCCCACACACCGTGTGCTGCAGGAATGGGTCAGGGACATAGAATTATAGAATCATAGAATGGTCAGAGCTGGAAGGGACCTTGAAGACCATCTAATTCCAACCCCCCTGCCATGGGCAGGGACACCTCCCACTAGACCAGGTTGCTCCAAGCCCTGTCCAACCTGGCCTTGAACACCTCCAGGGATGGGGCGTCCACAACTTCCCTGGGCAACCTGGGCCAGGGTCTCACCACCCTCACAGTCAAGAATTTCTTCCTAATATCTCATCTAAATCTCCCTTCTTTCAGTTTAAAACCGTTCCCCCTCGCCCTATCGCTCCACTCCCTGATCAAGAGTCCCTCCCCAGCTTTCCTGTAGGTCCCCTAAAGGGGACTTGAAGGGGCTATGAGGTCTCCCCAGACCCTTCTCTGCACATGTAGGAGCCTGGCCAGGAAGACCAGAGCACTCACATGGCGATGTTTCCTGGGGGTATTTGTCCATCCTCCAAGGATGAGTCTCTGTTTGGCACATTCAAACAGCCACTGAGCACGACCACCTCTGGCTTCAGCAGGGGACTATCAGGAGGTGGGACTGGTAACCACATCTCCTGCAATCCCTTCTTCTGTAGACAGATTATGGCAAAAGACACAAACAGAAAAGGAGAGACAACAAATAACAGAGAGCTATTGGCATGGTATGTGTACCTGCTTGGGCATGAAGACATATATTTCTTCTGAACTGTTATGAGCCATAGTTCATTCATCACAGAGTTTCTGCATAATTTTTTCTCTGTCATGGCTTGACCCAGGAAACACATTTCACTCTAAAGGAATTCCAAGGCAAAATCACAAATTTCGCTAGATCTTAATTTATAAGGCAGTTTTCCCTGTGAAGGGCTGCCATGGGTGTTACATTTTGATTTTTTGCCATGGCTTTGCTATCAGGTTCCGGTAAACCATAAACCCCCCCCAATTCCCTCAATCTGTAAAACTGCATGACAAAGTGCAATCAGTGTCTTATAAATCCACACTGGTATGGAGGCAGTTCCCTTCCCATGCACTGTTTCTTATTAAATAGATATCTATCGGCCGGTCACACATGCTGTGTTACATAGCTAGGTATCCAGGCAACTTACTCAAAACTTGCTGAAGTCAATGGAAAGAGTCTGCTGTCCCTACAATACCACTGGCTTTAAAATGATAGTGAGCTCTTCGTTAGGAACCAGCAGGCTTCTCCCAATATGTCAACTCCTTGCATGTGGATGGAGCAGGGACCAAAGAGGAAAAGCATCGAGAAAGGATAGGACAAGGGGCGATGGCTTTAAAATAGAAGAGGGTAGATTCAGACTAGATACAAGGAAGAATTTTTTTACACTGAGGGTGGTGAGACACTGGCCCAGGTAAGAGATGCCCCATCCCTGGAAAAATTCAAGCTCAGGTTGCATGGGGCTTTGAGCAACCTGATCTAGTTGGAGATGTCCCTGCTCATGGCGGACTAGATGACCTTTAAAGGTTCCTCCCAACCCAAACTATTCTATGATTCTATGATTCTATGATTCTATGATTCTATGGTTCTATTATTCTATGATTCTATGATTCTATGGTTCTATGATTCTATGATTCTATGATTCTAAACTTGCACCAGGCCAATACAACTGAATCCACATGGTTGCTGTTGCTGGTTGGATGTGTCCCATTTTGTCCCATTGTGAGCAGAATGGATAAGCAGCGCGGTCGGGCGCACTGATGTGCGCAGCATCCATCGGCTCCCTGAGACAAGCTGCACAGAGAGGTGGAGTTTTAGACAATCGGCACCCGCCTGCCAGCTGAAGTACAAAGCCTAATTGAAGAAAGCTGTTCTTTCATCCACAGAAAGTATAAACAGCCAGTGTTATGGTGACAAACTTTCCAGCAGCTTCATAGCTGCTACTCCAAGCGTTTGCATACATTGACGTTGAAAGCAGAAAAAAGAAGGCGACGTCCTTATTTTGCAAAACTTCTCCAGCTGATTCCAGATTGGCTTTGGAGCTCACACCCAAAATCTACACATCTGTGATGGTCCTGAATCATGTACCAGATAATTCTTGCTTGGGTCCAAACAGTGGAAAAATTACTCTTAATTTCAAGAGTTTATGTAAGGTCTTTATTTCCCCCCTTTATTAGATGAGGTTATTTTTTTTTCAAAACCGCTGCTGCTTTCTCCTCTTTACTGATGGCTCCATGGACATGGTCTGTGCCCTGGCCAAAGCAATTGTCTATTGCAGACTGTCCCCTCGATGGGGGAAGTTCTCCAAACATCACCCTAAGCTCTCGCAAGGGAAAGAGGGTACCATTTGCCCATTAAACGGACCTGATCCGGCAAGGGTGTGCTTTGACACTGGGATGCAGGAACCATGTCCAAGGGCTTTGCGGGACGTGTGATGATCTAAGACTCTATTTTTGTTTTTGATGAGTGCTGGGCGGAGTGGCAGAAGGTTAGCCTTTTCCCATCACCTTCCTGCTAGAGATACGCACGGCCCCGGCACAGTACGCTGTTGGCTACTCATCACAAGGCCCCCTGTCAAAACCAGGATGGCTGATGAGCTACGAACAAGCTCACAGTTAGATAATAGATGAAAGAGCCTCAAGATAAATTAGGTGCCTCCAGAAAACCTGGCCAAATGTGTTTAAAACAGGAGATCCAACACCATTAATTCTCATCAAGCAGCTTTAAAAAAGGCATCCCGGCACTTGACTTATGCTTAGAAAACGTTATCTTTCCTTTTAACAGGGGTTTTATAGTGTATTTTGAGAAGATGACAAACAATAGGGTTATTTTGAAGTCATGCCAAACGCTACATTCGCTGGAGGAGAAGAACAATGTTACCTCCTATCTGTCAACTGACCCTGCAGCCATTAAGCCATTTCACCAACAAACAATATTAATAAAAAAAGGGAAAGTGCTGTTCTTAAGTTCCTTACAACCAGAGCTTGGGAAATGTCTTTGAATGAGATATTTGTCCCCTCCGGAATGATCGCTTTGTCAAAAGTGGAACTTTATGCAAGAAAGCATTTGTTTTGTCGCTTCTCGGGTAAGAAACTACATCAAAAAGAAACATTTCAATAATTTCCATGGTCTATGCTGCAAAGGTGAAGGCTTCATTTTGTTTTGCTTCCCAGCAATTTTCAATTTCAAACTATGCCGTATAAAATTCAAATGAAACAGATGACCTCCGAGTTCAGAGGATGGGGAGTTGGGATAGTTTAAAGCTTCTGGAGCAGGGACCATATTTTTTGCTTTGTGTCTGTTCAGAGCCTCTGATGTGCTACTGTGAGACAAATAAGTTTACAGCAAATAATAATAGCAGATACATAACATCTTTTCACCAGTGGGAATCTTTCCAAATTGTCCCCAGCCACAAATAGAGACAAAGATTTAAGGAGGACAGATGGGAACAGTTATTTTTTCTGAACAAAATTGTCAGCAAAATGAGCACCTGTTCACAAAGCATCCAGCGAGCTGTACTGGTAGGTGTGTTATCGCTAAAAATGCCATATCATCCCATTCAAAAAATACCAACAAATTCATCTGAACATTTTCAAGGAGCAAATTCCTTGCTCTCTCTCATACTTGGAATAATCTTGTTCTCCTGTGACGCCTTGCTTCTGCGTGTATTTGGGTTGCATGCACAAAAATGGCAAGTAATATGGTCTTCAAATCAAAGGAGCTGTTTGTTTTGAATCATAAAATCATAGAATGGTTTAGGTTGGAAGGGACCTTAGAGATCATCCAGTTCCAACCCCCTGCCATGTGCAAGGACACCTCCCACTAGACCAGGTTGCTCCAAGCCCCGTCCATCCTGGCCTTGAACACCTCCAGGGATGGGGCAGCCACAGCTTCCCTGGGCAACCTGGGTCAGCATCTCACCACCCTCACAGTCAAGAATTTCTTGCATAAGAAAAGCTGGAGGCATCTCTGCCAGTGGGGTTAGGAGCTAATAATAGCCACCACTTACAAAAGCAGACCGAATTGCACTTCCAATGCAAATATGAGTAATAACAACGATGCTATTTTCAGCTTTATTGGCACATGTCACCCCGGGTGCTCGGATTGCAAATTCAAACACATGGTGACCATGGGACAAAACCAGCTTCTTCTGGCCTTGATCCGCCCAGCTGTCTTTGCTCCACGCCGAGCCCTGGTAAATTCCCCGCAGCTCCGGGCAGGTGCAGGGCTCCGCTGGGAAGAGCTGGGTGCAAGCAACCCGATATGCCGTGGGCGAAAGCCGCTTTTCATGTACCGCGTGTTTGGGCAAGTTTATGTCTTGCGGCCGACAGGAAAAAAATCCACCGTAAGAAAATAATTGGATGTTAATTTCCTCCAGCTTTCCCTTCATTAAGCACAATTCGAGAAAATAATACAGCGACAAGGGAGAACAGCCACCTTTTAAAGGTGTACTTTGCTTAGGTATTTGCGGTGTTTGCTTTGCTAAGACAAGACTCTGATCGTGGCAGGGAGGTCCCAGCCGGTGGGCTGTATATATGTATAATGCCCTCAGCGTGGCCCTGGAAATGGAGAGCTCGTGGGCCAGGGTGGCAGCACCGGGATGGCAGCACCCCACGGGAGCACGGGTGCACCCCACGTGCCCAAATCCCTTGGCTACTTGGAAAACCTGAGATATTGCAGCCCTCCGGAACCCCAGGGAGATGCTTGCTGGGGGTCTGTCCTTGCCCCCCGAGGGTCTCATTTGAGCTGAAGCCGCGCAGCCCCCACCCTCGCTTGGCACCCCGTGCCTGCTCTGCCTTGGGTGCCCGGCTGGGAAGAGCTCTGCTGATGGCAGCTCCTGTGCTGGGCTGAGAGCAGATTACTTAATTAACGATCCAGGAGTGCCAGGTGAAAGCCTATCTATCCAGAGCAAGTGTGCCCCGGTTCCTAGGCGTGTACGCATGTGGTATCGTTTTTCCATTATTTGGAACATACAGAACTAAATTAATAACAGTTCCTACAAGGCCCTGGGGCTCTCCGTGGAAGAATTTTGATCTCCTTAGGAAAGGCTCACCATTTCTCATAGGAGAGATGCACTTGACTCCTGACCTCTTTTCAAAGGCACCTGTGTGAGCTTTTAAAATCCACTACCACCAATTATCCACTTTCAACCTGAAGTGTTTAAACCTCGGACCACATTAACTGAGCTTAGCACATAGCCATGTCATTGCAGACTTCCTGATGTGAGGAGATGCCTTGACATGGCTGAAAGAGAGTTTAGGGATGAGGCACGAGATTATCAGCTTCTCCTCCTGACAGCTTCAAACAAAGGAGCCTTTTAGCCACCTGGTTTGTGTCTCCCACACCTGCATTAAGATTGGGAGACAAACCTTTGTACTGCTGCCTTGATCCTATTATTTGCATGTACCTGTCCACAGTCACCCTGCATCACTTAATAGCCTTCAGAGAGACCAAAGGGAAGAAGATGCACATCTACTATTTCTCTTTCAGGTTTAATACCTTTTCTTTTCTTCTTTTTTTTTTTTCCCTCTCTTTTTTTTTTTTTTTTTCTCTCCAAGGCTGCAAGACTTTTAGGACACTACGGCATTTATTTAAGCTCTAAGGAGATTTATTTGGTACGGGGGCTGGAGGAGGGGAGGCTGTGAGAAGGCTGAAGATGTGGATGAGGGGTGAAAAGGGAGCAGAGGCCATTTTAAGGGTTTCTGGCTGGGCTGCAGAGAGCAGAGCCCAGCACCCGCTCCCAGCACCGGGCAGATGTTTGTGCTGTGGGTTTCCTCTGCTCCCTGCTTAGGTACGACCCTGAGACCACATCCATCCCCTGGTCCCTGGGAAGAGGCACTGGCAGCTCTCCCCACCGCTGCCTCCAAGTCCAGGCAGCGAGGGATGCCTGCGCTCGGGGGCTCGACCCGCACCCCAGGCACCTGCTCCCCTTCTCAGCCCTTGTGCTGGGGTCAGCCTCATTCCTCTCCAAGAAATGGCACTGCTCCCTGATACCCCTGGGCTCGAATGCCCCAGGAACTCAGCTCTTAGGCCAGATCCAGCCTGGATGCAGAGTTCGGGATGTGTCCATCTCCCTCCGCCCAGTGGTGAAATTCGCTTTGCCTTCTCTGTCGCAGAGCTGAAGGAATGTCTAGCTTTTAAATTAAATTCATATTCTCTTTCCTATGCTCACAGAATTAGCCAAAAGGACAGGACATTATTAACCTTCCGGATCCAGCCCTAGCTGACAAGGTGTCCATGCAAGGGGAGATTTCGGCTGTAGCCTGTGTATGTACATTGCTGCATTTCAGCCTCAGCCAGCTCCTTGACTCATCAATGTAACCGAGTAAGGTAGAAATATTAGAGTTGCATTCATATTCCAGGCCTGGTTTAAATCACTAACATTGTGGAAAGCTCTGGATAGGTCCAAAAAAAGGAGGGAAGAAAAGAGTTTTCTGGTTCTAGTTTTTCGTATTTTCTTTTCCCCTCTGAAAAGTGAAACCCTCCAGCTGCCCGGCATTGCACAATGGCCCAAATGCTGCGAGTTCCAGCCCTAATCCCAGCCCGCTCTGCACGCCAGCCCCAGCAGAGCTCGGCAACATGCCCCGCTGCCACCGTGCTCCCCCAAGCCCTTCCCTTCCCGAAGCATCAACTGCTCCTGGGGTCAGCAGCAAGTGGCTTGTCCCCATCACTGGACCATGTATTTGGCCTGTGAAAGTTGTCCATAAGTTGCAAGAAACATAGGAGGAGGGCAAAGAACACAGTCAGGTCCCTTGGCCATGCTACGATTTGTGCTGTTGCAGGAAGCAAAACGGGTGTAAATCTCCAGATTTCAGTCATGCGTTGTAGGTGTTTTCCATTATGGTTAAAGGAGTGCTGCCAGGGATCCACCAACATGCCAGGTGGGATGAAACCAAGCTCTAAGCATCTTCCCTGGTTCCCAGATGATGGATCATAGAATCATAGAATGGTTAGAGTTGGAAGGGACCTTAAAGATCATCTAGTTCCAACCCCCTGCCATGGGCAGGGACACCTCCCACTAGACCAGGTTGCTCAACCTGGCCTTGAACACCTCCAGGGATGGGGCATCCACAACTTCTGTGGGTGTCATAAACCCCTTGTTCTCCTGCTGTCCCCATAGAGGGAACACTGCCATGGGTGCTCTGCTCGCCTCGCAGGATCCCTTCAATCACGGCTGCCGGTGCCAGGCAGTCAGGGAAAGCCACTGAGATCCAGGTCTGGTTTTGTTGTTGTTATTATTATTATTGAAATTATTGTTATTGCCAAAGCAGTGGCAAAGCCTAAGATCTCCAACGTCAGCATTGCCTACACTCTACGCCATAGTGCAAATCTTCACCAGGGCTCCGGGTCTCTCCAGGAGGGACTGACGGGAACAAGCAGGCATCATGCATTGTGCCCACATGCCAGGCAATGAACTTGATGACTTAGCCAAAACACGCCCTGATAAGGGGGCTGATCCTCAGCAAACAGTGCTGTACCAAATGCCACCCCCTTCTGAAGAGCAAAGGCTCGACCAGAAGTTAACAGCACCAGAGGGAAAGGATGGGCTGTGGTTGAAGATATGTGCTGAGCCTTCCAAGAGGGATGGATTTAGTTCTTCTTTTTGGCTTAGCTTTCCTATGATCATGACGTCAAATGAATCACTTCATCTTCTGCCACCTCAGTGCCTCATCTGTTAAAGCATATTTATAGTATTTTTCTCTTTTCTCTCGCCCTTTGTCTTTTTTATTCTGAGTATGAAATCCTCAGAACAAGGTTGTCTCTTACTACATAAGGTCCATCAGAAGAGGGCTCTGACCCGAGTTCGTGCTGCTGGAATACAAATATTATCTAGATGGTAATGCAGTGCCTACCATGTTTATGACACTGGTTGGGAAATACGCATTACTAGCTGCGGAAAATTTGTATTTGAATGAAAATGTTGAGTGGTTTGTTTGGAAAAGGAGAACTCTGAGCACGGTTTCCATTTTTCCCAGAAAAAATCTCTGAAGGAAGTTTACAAAACCCAGAAATTCTTGTGAAATCAAAAAGCATTCAACAATCAGCGCTACAAAGTAAAACAAAAGACAATATCGTCTGTCCCACGGACGGATTTCCTTCCTCCCCGCAATTCGCTGGAAACCCTTTTCTGTCGCCCAGCCTTGGTCAGGGCTCTCATTCCAGAGGAATCGCTTCTGCGCTTGTGTGTCAAGAGAAAATCTGTTTCCAATAGGCATTAAAGGTCTGCTCGTTGTACTCCTGTTTCACAAAAAGCATTCCCAGCTCCTCGCGGCGGCACACTGGCAGTGTCTCACAGGGCGTTTCGCCTTTGTCCGACCATCTGCAGAGCTATGCTGGGTCTGGGAGGCTCAGAGTTAGCCCAAGACCAGCTTGTGGAAAGGGTCTGTTCTTCAACGTGATGCTCTGCCCCTCTTGACCCAGCCAGCCGTGGCTCTACCCGCAGCTTCCCCTCTCTTGCTGCTGCAGTTAGCTCTCGGGGATGAAGATGGACAAATCAAGTTGCTTTCACCTTGCTTTGTCTCTCCACAGAGTTTCCCACCAGCAGCTCCACAGGAAGGGCTAAAGCTGCCCATGTACATTTTTAATTCCTGCATGTTTTAAACCAAAATTCCAAAGAAAAACTGCAGTGAGCAAATTAATAACTTGGTACCTGTAGGTGGCAAAATAGTTTAGGGACCATCAGCAGATCTGTCTGAAATTCAGCTACAGAACAGGATTCCACCTTTCTCCAAGCAGAGGAGATGGTTTTGCGCAGAAAATAATGTATCCATAGGTTTTTCTCCATCACAGACAAGGCTGTGGTCTTACCTGCAAACCACGTTGCCCCCGAGTCTAGGAGCACACCAATGACTTGTGCTGGAGATGCTGTCCTGCTGTCACCAAGAGGTAGCCCTTGAGGAGTGATGGGGGAGATCCAGAGCACTCTCTCCTCCTGCTTCCTGCCCCATTGCCCCCCGGCTGTTCTGCCCACACCATCACCTTGTCCTCAACGTACCTCCAGGAGGTCTGTCCACCAAGCAAGGCCCCGTTTGCAAGTATTCAGGAGCTTGAAAATCACCCGCAGTCGTAAAGTTCCTCAAGTGGAACTGAAGGCTGGGCAAGAAGCATCTCTTTGTTCCATCTCTCCATTCTCAGGAAGCCAGAGCATCACCAGAGGAGGTCAGGGCGGATTCCCAGAAATGTGACCCATCCTCTCAGCAATGTGAGTATAATTCAGAGCGTGCCGCGGGCTTGCCGGCACCTCTGGAGTTTGCTGTCATGACTTCACGAAGTGCTGCACTCCCCCAGGAAGAGCGATCCAAAGAGGAGGAGTCCAGTGGTGCCTCCGCTGCCCTCAGACAGCGGGGGCTCGTGATTGTGTAATGTTTACATGACCACAGAGCTCACCATGGCTACATAGACCTCGGGAACAACAGCTCCAGCCCATGTACTCGGAGGAGAGAAGACCTCTTCCCCTTGAGCCGGAGGAGCCTGCACTTGCCTGGGCAAGTAGCTGAGTGCTGCCTGTGTGACAGGGAGAGCCAGCAAAGCCCCGCGCTCCCTTCTGTTGGTGTTCTCCATCTCAGAGCCACAATACACTTCCAAAAAGGTGATTTGCGCAACTGGGATCTCTGCGATGCCCTTGTCCTTCCTGCAGCACATGCCGTGTAGCCCCCAGATCCCTCACCTGCGCCTCAGACGTGTTTTGGGAAGGTGCTGGGGTGCGCACGTTCTCCGAGCCGTTTGCTTCACAACAGCGCCAACAGTGAACAGAGGAGGAGGGATGGGACCTGCTGATCTGCCCACCTGCAAGTGGCAGGTGCAAAAGGTGCAAATGCAAAGGCATGGTGAAATCACACAGTGTCAGGGTGGGTTCTGTTTAAGGGACCACCATATGGGGTCCTTGCTCAGCTCCGGAGTCCAGCCTGATCTTGGCACAGTCATGTCCCTCCTCTGTACTGCAGCAGGGCACAGATCCATTGGCAGACTTCCCTCATCTACTTGTTGAGCTTCCTTTGCTCCCTCCCCATCTTCTGAGTTCAACTCTTTGCAGCCAGCCTGGTCTGGTTTCTCTCACCAAGGCAGCACAACTGTGATCTAGGAATGCTCCAGGATGCATCCTTCCATCCTGCCTGCAGTCCACAGCGGACAATCTTCGAGACAGGTCAGGTGGACTCCCAGCTGAGGATTTGAATGGAAAAGCAGGGTAGATACAGGCTTTGCAAAAGATGAGCGGGCGCTGAAGCATTTGTGGGGCAGAGGACTGGAGGAAGTCTGGAGAAGCTTGGTCCCTTGCAGGGTGGAGACCTTAACAACAACTTCTTAGGCCTGGTCTTGAATTTTGCATGCATTTTTTGATCACATCCCCATTGCCTGCTACCACATTCCCAGTATTGCAATGTTATTCCCATTGGAAATGTGGAAATGTGTCTGTGTATGATTATGGTGGCACGAAGAAATAGCTAGCAGAAGGTATTGAACTTGCCAAGTGAATGCCAAGGGCAGATTTCCTGATTGTCCAAGCAGACCAAGCTCTACATCCCATCGTGTTTAGGCAGCTGCTGGGCTGGCAGCCTGCTCTGATGCCCGGCAAGCTCCGGCTCTCCAGCCAGGAGAGGGCAATGCTGTATTCACACTCCCCAGCCAGAGCATCCCTGGTGTTTGTGCAGACAAACTCCTGATGGACTTTGTTCCAATGGAGATTATGGTCTTGACTTGACACACTTCTGATGGCAAATGTGGGGTGGGATGTGTTGGCTAGTCAGAGGTTGTTTTCTTTGGTCTGTTCTTGTTTTTAATGGAGATTTTTCCCAAAGTGTTAAGTGCTGGTACCTTTTTGAGCTCCAAATTTGGATGAATAATTATCCTGGTGAACAAAACCAAAATCTTTCCCAAACCACGTCTTCTGGGAAAGAAGGGAGTCAGCCCCTTAGGCAATCCCTGAGGAGTCTTATGGGGACAAGTCGTACATACTGCCATTCAGAGGCCCTTTTTTTTAATTTCCCTAAACTCAAAAACTCACAGAACCTTCCTCTGTGTTATGGGGCCTCTTTTTTATCATGTTGTGGGAGGATTTTTCATCTGAAGGCTGTTTGGCCTTTTCAGGCTCTCCCGATCCCTCAGACCTGAAGGCCCAGTGGTCTTCCTCATGGACCATGCTGCAGGCACCCTTGACAACCATCCCCTTCACTCCCAGGCTGGCTCTTTCCCTGCCTCCTCGCAGATGGCTCTCTAGCAGCAGGCATTCAGCTACTCCCACCGCACGGCCAATCTTCTACAGATCCTTACGGCAGAGGTGCAATACACTAATGCGGCTGGTTTTTGCAAAGTTCTGCCAGACCTGGAGGGCTCTTCCAATCTTTGTGAGCTGCAGGCCACCAAAGGTGGTATTTAACTCTGGTGCACGACCCACCCCAGGCCCGTGGTGGTGATGGAGATGTGTGACCATTTCCCTTCTTCCAGGTAAACCCACCGCATGGTTTGAAGAGAAGAGAAGCAGCGCGAAGGATTTGGAATTGTTTTCCATGACTGAAAACCTTGCAGGTGAAGCCCTTCTCAGGGTAAGGGTCAGAAGTGGAGTTCAGGGAAAATAAAGGCTTATCTACATGATACTGCCATGAGGCTGGGGATCATCCAGTACAGCTATTTCTGCGACAAGGTTGAGAAGCTTCCTAGCTGAGACAGCATAAAGCAGTGCCTCCAGCGAAACAGGTTCTCCCTAGAAGAGGACTCCTTGGAATGACTCTGTTCGAAGGTTGTGGGTTTTTTGCACACTTTAAAGGCCCAAACTACATTTATAAACACCAGGAATCACAGTCATGGAGATCGCTGAGTACCCATACACCACGGCCCTTCATGTCAGGCTCCTTGCCTGGCATTTAGGGCAGGAAAACAAGGAGGGAAAACACACAAGAAAAGAAGAAAAAAAGCCACAGGGACCATGTACCACCCATGTGGAGAGCTCCAGATGTTCCCATCACCAGCCCAGCAGCCACCAGTCTATTAGACGCTCATTAGCAAGTGTAGACACTGGCAGCAGCAAATTTGGGGGCTTACAGTCTGCAAAACTGCCCCTCTTTTCCCTCCTCAGCCCTTTCTTTGAAGATCCCTCAGCCTCCTGCTGACACACGTCTTGTGGAGATGCCTCTAGTGAGAAGTTCCTCAGCACCACCCGGTGCAGTGAGGGTATAGCCTCTGGGGATGGATGGTATCCAAATGTTTGGCAGAAATTCCAACTTTCCTTACTTTTAGGCGTATCTGTGGCTTTTTGATACTGTAAACAACTGACATAGGCATGGAAGAATAGTGTATCTGAAACAGTTTATACAAAAGAATTCCATCTGTCAGTCTGTTTACAGTTCACATGTGAAAAGGCAAAAATCTTTAAAAGGAAAACCCCGGGGGGAAAAACATTTATATATATATATATGCATATATATACCCCATACGTATATATGGGATACGCTACAAATAATTGTTGAAGTGGAACAGTATCAGTGTAGACTTTTTTTTCCTCTTGAACAGCAGTATTTTTTTTTTCCCTGGTGTAAATTAAATTTTCCCAGTTTGCTTTCTAACTTATTCAAAACAGCACAAAGAAAGCAGACTGGAATTAACAGAGTGGTTTGGGTATTTTTTTCTTTTTTTTTTTTCTTTCCAAACACTTTCCAGTTTTAAAGTTGTCCTAAAGCTTCTTGAAACTGTGCATTAGATCATGGTATTGCAGTGAAGAAGAAATACTGCTATTACACCCTTGAGAATAACCTTGAAGCCCAGCCGCTGTGTTATCTAGAAGGGGATTTTAGAAATTGCTGTGAGAGCTTTAACTTCTGCTTGGACAGCCACCAAGGAAAGCCAGAAATGATCCAGGTTTCATGTCTTTTCCCAGGGGAAGAAAAAATCCTGTATAATTATCCACCTCACTCCTAAACGCCAAAGGGCAGAACCCTGGAGACAAGCGCGGTAAAGACCTGATTTTGTAATGTTTGTGCTGAGCTGAAAGAAACTCGGATAATATACAAGCTCATACATAGGGGTCGCATAGGTTGGAGGCACAAGCCACCGGAGATGTTTTTAGCCCTGCTGTTCTTCTCCCTCTGGACCCAATCCTGTGGGCGCAAGCTGCATGGATGAGCATTAAAACTCTTTGGTGCGCAGCAGGGATGAGGGATTTGTCCTTGGCTGAGAGGACCCTCGTACTGCTGATGGTAGACATGTGTTTGAGGACCAAGGCTCTGGATACATCCCTTGGGAGGAAGATTCAGACGTGGTTCAGAGATCAGACATGGGTTTTCCACCTCTGGAGCATGAGTTTTTGCAGAGACATGTGTGATGGTCCGCCTGATCGCACACCCAGTGGGACCCCAAGCAAGCTGGGGAGGCTGTGGGAAGAGGGTCTTCCTCTCACGGAAACACCTCCAAGTGCAGACAGGATCAGCACCACTCCACAGACATTGTGTTGATCAAAAGACCAGCAAGTGTCCCTTTGCCCTCCTGGCCCTGCTGGTTTGGCTGCTGCTGAAGGCACCAAGGAAACCTACTTGGTCCTACTCTAACGGTCAGGGTTGCCTTGTGCTGTTTGTTTTTAGGAGCCCCAGGATGAAACAGGATGGCTAACAACACAAATATTTACATGTGGCAACCGTTTGTTTTAATTGCGTGGGCTGAAATCAAGGTTTTGATTGTTGCCCCCACACCAAGAGGAGGAAACAGGGGGTGTTTTTATGGACATAGAGCCCAGCCAGCCTTGGGAGGTGAAGGAACAATGTTGCCCACCAGCTTGACCAAACATGTGCTCCTCATATTCCTCCACCATGAAACAGCTCTTTTTTGTTCTGTCTTGGCAGAGTTATGAGCCTGCAATCCTGGTAAGATAACATCCCACTTCTGTGAAACTCCATGGGGCCAGATTCAGCCCGTATGTCTCACACGGAGCAGCAATAAGTATGAAGCAGTAACACACCTGTGCCCACTCTTCTGCAGATGTTATGAGCTCTTGGAGACCCTCTTTCTGCTCCGTATTTGCACAGCGCATAGCAGAGGGCAGTCCCAAAGAGCAGGAGAAATAATAAATACATCGAGGTTTCTAATGGAAGGTTGTTGCCTGCATGTTGTAGCATTAGGGGACGGTTTGTTTGGGGCTGGTGTTGACCGTAATTTTTCCCAAGAGATTCGCTCAAACTGAAAACTCTGAGGAGAAAATGGTCACCTTTCTGGAATGTGGTGTTTTCCAAATCACTTCCTGCCTCCTTACCCAAAGCTGTGTGTGACCAAAACTGTTCAGTTGCTAAGAGATAATAAAAAATTGAAGATGCTGATTGTTTAACATTAAAAAAAAAAAAAAGCCAGAAAAAAATATTTTTAGAAAAGTGTTGATAATAATCACATTCCCATTGTTTGCCAGCCTATGCCCTGTTTTACAACCTATTAAGAACTATGTTGAAATGATATTACAGAATCTCCAAGACCTGGGATTTTTCTTAAAGGAAAAAGGTACATCTCAGAAATACCAATATTGAGTATTTTTGGGAGATGCTGTCACAGTCTTACAGTCTCCGGGACCAGCATTGCTATGATGGGAGCAATCAAAGGTAGGGAATTTAAATTCTTAAACTGATGTTTTCTGGAGAGATGAGAAAGTGTTTTTCACCAGAGATACCTGTCCTGGGTATAGCTACTAGAACAAGTTCCACTTAATTTGGGGTAAGGGGAAACCTTGCCTTGGAATACCCTGTGCTGCCAGATGTGGACCCCAAATAACCTCTCTGCTGAGAGGCAGCTGTGCTGCCATCCCCGAGGAGGGATGGCCTGTGCCGCCACCATGTCTGGACATTTGCTGGGTCTAATGGGTGCCTTTGTGCACCCAAAAAAAGATTGTTTGTTCATCAGTATACAGGACATTCCCAAAGCCAACCTGGATTCAGTTGACACCAGCTGGGAGTCAGTCTTGCAGCTCATTAGAGTGGCACTTTTATTTGTCTTTTAAATTTATTTGTCACGTAAAATCTGGATTCCTTTTCTTTTGCCATGCAACCCCTGTTTGAGGGTGTCTTCTGTGCAACTATCCCTATTTTTTCAGGATGAGGTTAGGAGCTGTGATTTATGGGTCATTTATTTTCGCTTTTGTATTCCTGCTACCTTTGAAGTACCCTCCACCTTGGCTGCATTGTTTTTCTTGCTTTGCTTGTGCAGACTGGAAGGAGGTAGTGGACTTCTGCCCAGGCCCGTGGAGCTTGAGGCAATGTGAGAAGTGTCCAGGAACAAGATCATTTCTCTTGCTACTAGCTTCTTCTGACACCAAAGCAAATAGCCATAAAGCTCTTCTTATCCAGGAAACATGGAAAAAGCTTTTGAGGTTGACATCATGACTGTTTTTGGATCATTTTGCCATTTTTTCACACCGGTGTGTTTCCCTTGTTTCATTCAGCCTGTGGTTGGGTTTTTCGGGTATTGACTTCAGCTTGGTTTGATGTTCATGTCTCCACCAACCTGCATGCCAGACCAAATGTCAGATCCTGCACAAGTGGAGAAGGGGACACACAGCCCTAAATGCACCGTTGCCTACTTAGCTGACTTCAGACCTCAGAACACGGGGCACGGCATGAGAATAAAAACTTCCCCTTGACTTGTCCTCAGCAGGCAGAAGGAATGATGTGTGTGGCCTCACATGAAGGGTGCTGCATTGCACGCGGGTGCCTGGAAACATTAACAGGACTCTCTAGCAGACCTTCCCCCACCGATCTGTCAAGGACTTCATGGTACCTGTATTTTGGGGAAAAGGGTCCGGGGAGGTGGTATTGGGGTTGCCTCAGTTGGTATTGCAGGTCAAGAGAGAGGGGTGCTCCACCAATGTGTGTATCCAGGTACGGATATTCAGACAGATGTTGAGGACAGCCTGTGAAGTCTTTGGGGTTTTTATGACTGCTGTCTGGAGCTAACAGAGAGCTTTGAAACACCCTTTGGCATGAAGCAAAACCAATGGATAGCGGTAGGGGTTTGGCTAGCCAGACGCCAGATTGCCTGGTGAAATGGGGGACAAAATGCCCAGAGCAAAAGAAGACACAGAACCCCTCAGCTTGGCCACACTGGGATGTCACACCGTTGGTGCCTATCCGTCAGATAAAGCTATGGAGCAGACCAGGCAAAGCAGATACAAGGAGGTTGTTTCTTTTCCTTGTGAATTAGAAACATTATTTTACAGCATGGAGCAGCCTTGATCAAAGGTGGATAAAAAATGCAAGCAAATCCAAATTCCCTTGTTTGCTATCATCCTGGTATGGATTCATCCCATAAAGCTGTAGGTATTTAAGTGGTACACAGGAGTCAGGAGTGTGGGATCCCTTATGAATCAACGCTGACATCTCAGTTGGTGGGCAATTCGGGTCTGAAATGGTCATCATGTTAGGAAGGGAAAAATGAATATGACCAACCTGGCTGTGCTGACACATCCCTCACCTTTCCACCGGTGAAGGCACAAGACACCTGGTTGGTAGACTTGACGCCAGTGGTCCTCACAGTTTTGCAGCAGTGACACCATTTCTGGTTTCCATTCCAGGTCCCCGATGCCACTCCCAGTTACAAGCCAGGTGACAGCAGCTGATGGTCCGTGAGTCTCCCAACCCAGCCGGAAGCAACCATCGGGCTGTCCTCGGGCATGGGACACTGAGGTGGCTGTACAAGGATGGAGAGCGTGGAGGGCAAGGATGGGTGGGAATGCCGAGGCTACGCAGCATGCAAGCAGGAGCTCAGAGCCTTCAAATTTCCCTGCATTGTCAGCATCCCCTCCCTCCTCGTTGCGAAGCAGCTTTGCCGTCCTGGCTTGGGACAGCCGGACACACGCACGCCTTAACGATCTCGACAAACACAGCCGGCCGGGGTGCATTACATCAGCCCTGGGTGGGGTGGCCCGGCCGAAACGGCCTCCAGACAGCGCAGGACGCGAACCGCTCCGCCGCCGTGCTCCGCTCAGGGCTTTGCATCCGAGAGATCGCACACAGACAGCCCTCGCGCTGAAATCCCCCCCCTCCTCCCTCCCTCTTTTCTTTTAACCTCTTGTTTCTAAAGTGGTTTCTAAAATAAGCCCCGGTTAGCAGCAGCTGCGAAAGCCGTTCGCTGTCAGAATTGGCCCCTGTGCAGACGGGCTGGATACTGCAGGCGCTTGTTTTGCATTTTAAGCCTAAACATTTCTTTCCCCCCCCCCCGCTTTCGCAGTTCAGCTCTTAGTTTTTAATAGTCCTTGTCATGATGGAAAGTGCCAGACTCCAGCTGTTCTTCCCAAACCTCTGGGAGAGGCCTGGTTACATCTAGTTCTCATAAATCTTGAATCCAGTTCTAGCAAGTCTTTAAGCCTGACCACTACACTGCCTGGGCAGTCTGTGATTGAAAACAGGAGCAGAGGAAGAAAAGAGGAAAGGGGGGAAATGGAGAAAAGACTGTGCACGCTTGTAGGCTGTTTCAGGAAAAGTGTCCGAGAGGCACAGCGTGTAAGTCACACCGAGAGGAGAGGCAGGGTGTTCTGTACAGTCCCCACCTCGCCTTATAAACGGCTCATGGCATTGGAGAGAGGACTGGTGGAGACAGATTGCTTGGAAAAACAAAGGGGGCATTCACCTGGCTTGCGTAAGAAAGGGCTGGGTAAATGTTCTTGTGTCAGGAACTTCGAGGACCCGCAGAACAGAGATACAGAGAACCTGGATCCCTCAAGGATCTTCAGTTGGGACAAACCAGTCTGAGCTCCGCACGTCTGATTTATGACTGTTGTGGATTTGGTCTTCATGGTTGCAAAAGAGCAAAAGAGAAAAAGGAAAGGAAGGAAACGCAAAAATATACACTGCTTTAGGAAGTACCTGCCCGTTAGTGTAAGTACGTCTGCCCCAGTGCTTGGTCAGGAGCGAGAGAGTGTTTAACCACCGCAGCGCATTACCATCTCTGAGCTGGGTTATGCCGTGAAGGACAGCCCCAAGCTGCACAACACTGGACTGGCCCATGGGGCCCAGGCACCCGACGTGCTCGGTGATGGGTCGGAGCCACCAGCACTGGTGGGGGATCTGCTGCGCTCAACACTTCAAAGCCCATGGTGTTGTACAAGGTGGACCCTCTACACAGCCACTAGCTACTCTTGGGGTCAGACTTCCGTGTATCTGAGTACACTAGGGGTTCAATGATGGGGGAAAATGAAACACGTTGCCATACTGATGAGAAAGCCATGTCTTGGCCCAGAAATCATAGCCAGCTTGGCTGCAAGGTGCCTAAGCGTATCTTGGGGAGGATTGCTGCCTGAGCTGGGCAGATACTTGGGCTCACGTGGGCACATGGGAAATGATGGATGGAGGCCTTCGACTGGCAATGACTTTCAGTTATGGGTGTTAACCTCTGGCCTTTTCAACAGTAGCACCAGGAACACCAGGGCCACCTTGAGTGGCAAAGACCTTCTGTCCTCTGCAGGCGAAGGAAGTCTTCAAAAGTTTTGATCCTGCTTCCACCAGCCAAACTCCCATAGGAGACTGGGAAAACCCTCTCTGTCTTCCTGTAAAGATACAACACTGGAATAACTTTCTTGTAGGCTACCAATGGCAAAATGCTCCTCTTCAGTTTCAAGAAGGAGCTTGTTAAATTTGTGGGTGGGATTATGTTTTACAATCACCACACAGTGCTCTGGGAAGCTGTTCCCAGACCTCTGCAGTCTTTGTTGCAGACGTGTCAAGACGCAAGAGACAATAAAGACCTATGTGTCCTACCCTCCCCGTGACTTGGAAGAGGAAATAGGAGCTCTACATTTCTTAATTGGGAATAAGATAGAAAATAGAAAATGACCAGCCCAGCAGATACAATGTCCAGGGCAGCACTACACTTTCCTTCATACAGTAGGAAAGACTGAAACCTTGGCCAAATTCATCATCATCATTCATGCAAACTTTTGTTGTTTGCATCCATGTGGGAGGCTTCAGGAACCAACACAGGGAGAACCACAAGAAAAAAAGGTAAAGAAACCGAACACCATCCCCCTCTGCCCCCCGACCTTCACTTAGTTACTAGACAGAAATCCCTTCCAGCACATAACAGTGAGATTAGCCAGTAGCATTGGAACAGGCACGTGTTTGGAGCATGGAAACCAGTAATTCGGGAGAAATGTGGAAGTCAAGGGCCATGTGATGGATGGATGGGCTACGGCTTTTTAAGTATACGCATTTGAAGGGAGCATAAACGTTTGCTTCTCCAAGTGCAGCTTAACCTCATCTGACTCTAGGGGCGTCTTTTCATTGACTTCAGTCACTATTGGATGGGGCCTATCAGAAGCACAAGTTTCCATGGGTAAGCCATGCACTTAAGCAGCTACATATTTAAATACTTAGATGAGCCTCCTTCCTGGATTTCCCAACATCTGTGCTTCCTCTCCTTGGAAGCCATCCCCCTCTTGGATCCGGACACTCTGAGTGTGCGGAAATGAACGGGAGCAGCTAAGGACAAAATTTCTGCTGTAAAGCAGTGCTCTCCGTAGCGATACGAATGTGCCGCAGCCGGCAGGTGTTCTACAAGAGCTGCGACCAGCCATAGTTGCATTATTGCTGTTGCTGCACTAATTGGGGCATCCTCCTGCAGAGCACGGTGCAAATGGCGGGACGGATGGTGGAAGGCCACAGGATGAAACATGATGCTCTTCTTCTTTTCTTCCTTTTGTCCGTAGCCTGTCCCAGGGCCATCTTGCCCCCAGACCGCTTGCGGGAAAGTGGGGCAGCCAGACTCATGCCAACGCAGGCTGAGCAGCAAGGACAGTTTTGCTGCGTGTCTCATTTATTACCACAGACACATTTCCAGGGCTGTTATAAAGCTTATCTCCTCCTGTTATTTCCCAATATCAAATCACAGTAAGAAAACAGATTTCCCTTTGCTTAACACAGGTAGTATTACGCTAGGGAGTGTTAATGGCTTAAGCAAAGATTTTTCCACCTACAGGCGAGTGACTGATAGTTTATCCATCTGCTGCATAAAACCAATGCTTAAATCCCAGTTTTAATGGGTCATATCACCTGCAGTTTCAAAATAACTCCGAATTTTCCCCCGAAGTAAGACGCACAATAATGAAAATTAGTACTTGGAAGGGAAACGGATTTTCTTCAGTTCAACAAACAACCGGGAGCCCATCACTTTTTCAAGTTAAATTGTCTTGAGTGATTTTGTCGTAGGTCAGGAGGAGGTCAGACAAGTTAGGCTCAGTCTTTTTCCTGCGTTGTCGTCTCTCAGCAGGAGGAGGAAGTGTACCTCAGCAGGTGTCATAAACACCAATTTCCCAAAATTTCATAATCATTTAGATCTAATTACAAGACACACATGGTTTTTGACTTTCCCCAGGAAGACTTTGGGGATCGTCCACTGCTAAACCAAATAAAAAGGAGTTTGCATTGATTTTGCTGCATTGGGTGGGTTTGCATTTTTAATGCAGGAAATTCAGTTTAATTCCAGAAACTTATTTTAACAGGTTGTGTTATAAACTCCAGATCAATTCACTTACTGCAGCATCGCAGAGACAGGGAGGGTAATGACTTGTGCACTTTGCTTCAGTGTGTCCATCAGGAAAAGAGACACTAATAAACTGAGCCTGGGACACGGACTGGCCGCTGGTGCCTCTGCCTCCATCTCTGCCTCCGATGATAGAAATTCCCCTTCTCGGTAGCAATTTGACCCAAAGCCTTTTAGGCTAAGAGAAACCCCAAAGGTGTCAAATTTGTGTTCTCAGTTTATTTTAAGAAGGTAAAGCATGTCACAAAGCAAAAAAAGCTTGTTTGCTCTGGAGGTCACCAAAAGCGGCATGAGTGATGGTGGCATTTTTAGCAGTAGGTATCTCACAGGAGACTCCTCATGACCTTCCTTGAGGTGTTTATGGCTTTCAGAGGTGACTAAGATCAGGTCACTTACTTAAAAGTCCCATTTTAGGTATTGACCGGCAGTGTTTGTCTCTCTTCACTCCACCCTTCAGAGCTGCAGCACCGTGCTGGCGGCATCTTTCCCTCTAAAGGCCACGCTTGTCCTGGTGGACCTCCATGGTCCCACTCTACCTTTCAGCCTATGGGGACACTTGACTGCCTGCAGCCCTCAGGTGGGTGCTGATGTCTAAGACTTTTCTCGCTAGTAAATAGCAATTTGCCTTAATGGAGAGACACAGGACAGGGACACCCGAGGTGAGGCTACCCATGATTTACTTCACTTCTGACTGGCCCTTCAGAGGGAGCTAAGCCACCACAGAGAGGAAACATTGCTAATATGGATGCTGCAGTTAGCCTTATCTCAGCTTTCTGTCCTTGCTGGTCATTAAATTATCCCACAGCCCTTTACAGACAGTGCTGCTATATCCACAGCTCTATTAATAAACCTTCTGCAGCAGTAAATCCCTGTGCCTGACTGCAGACTGTCAGTACCTCCTCTGATTTATTCTCCATTTACCCGCCATTTGCTTCATGGATAAAATGAAGCGGCCGCTAGTTCTACTCCCTTCATGACCCCTCAGTGATAGCAGTGACAGCCTCCGAGAGAAGGTGCTGAGGCCCCCCATGGTTTGTGGTTTGTGGCTGTTTGCCAAAAGAAAAAAAAGAAAGCCTCATATGGAGATGCCCAAATGTGGGATACCCAGAGAATGAGGTAGATGGGGCCATCAGTGGGGTATTCCAGCATGAAAATGTCCATCTCCCCTCACTCTGAGAAAGCAGCTCACAGCTCTTTGCCTCATCCTATGCTGTGGCCATCAGCCTCACGGCTATAGGAGCCATGGGACTGGCAAGGCTTTGGCTCACAGACACACTCTGGAAGCATTTACCCTGCTCAGTGACACTCCCGCAGTGGGAAAGTGCTGGGGGAGCAGGCAAGGCTGCAGGTAGTGGGGCAGGTGAGGACCCACAGCTGATGGATTAACCCCACAAGCTTGGTGCCAGGAACCAGGACCAACATGCCAAGGAGTGGGCTCAGCTGTCCTACCAAAGTCCCACAGCTCCCAAGGGCTCTACAGCACATGTTGGAGGAACAGCTGCCGCGCATGGAAAGCTGGAGTTAACATCTTGTTCCCCATCAGTATCTACGGACCCAGACCCACATGGCAGCCGAGAATGGTGGAGACATTTTATTCCTGCTCCTCTTTAAAGGCTGTAGTTCACATATCAACTTTGCCACAAACATGGCCAGCACCACCATGAATGCGGGCAAGACTGCTGCAAGCATGGCCAACACTGCCATGAGTACGGTCAACAGTGCCACAGGCATGGCCTGCCATGAGCAGACAGATGCCAGGACAACTCTTGGCCCCAGACATCTGCAGCTTGGTCTTCAAGGACAATGCTGGAAGATGGCAGAGGAGATCATTAAGGCACTGTGGAAAGTTAAAGAGAAGGGAGGGTCCTGACCAGGAGGTGACTCTAGCCCAAAGCACCAGCCATACATTCCAGGACACCATGCTTCAGAAGGGCAACCAGGCGAACAGGAGGCTGCTGACGTGTGGTTCGGGGCCCTGTCCGTATTAAGGCAGAATAGCCCCACTTTCTTCAGTTCACAGCTGACTTGTTCTGTGGTGGGGGAAAGTTTAATAGCCTGTCTTGGCCCAGACAAGACTTAAATTCATTTTCTGGACTCCAGAGGGATTGTGGTTGGCCTGTATCAGCCTCAAACACACTTTGATTCATTTTATTTCCTGGACTCCTGAGGAATCCTTTTTTGGCCTGTTTTGGCCCCAAGCCTTCTTTGATTCACTTATTTCCTAGACTCCCAAGGGATTGTGGTTGGCCTGTTTTGGCCCTGTCTTGCTGTCACTTTTCCATACTGGTATGCAATGCATCTGCACACTTTAGATTGCTTCACTGCTTGTGCTGTCACTGTAGGCCAAGCCTGGATGTATTTTGCAATATTTCGGAAAAGATAAATACACTTGGTCTGTCTTCACTCATTCACCTTGCTAAGATTTTTCTGCAGCCTTTCCCTCCCTTGTCTTTCCCACCGTTATTGCATGGCAAGAAGCAGTATGGCCGCAGCATGGCCAGCCCATTGCTGGAGAGGGGATGTTCACTTTGGGGTTTGCAGCAGGGAGCACCCCAAGAGAGGAAGGGAAAGCCCTAAAGAGGGGGAAAATGGGGAAGAGCTACCGTCCATGTGGCTACTGTTCCTATCAAAGGTGATTTCATGATCTGGCACGCTGTGAGGTTGCGAACCTTGCCACTGAGCCTGCCAGCCTGCCCTCCCACCATGAAAGCAGGGCACCGAGGCTGCCAGGAGATGGTCCTGGTCATATCAGTCCTGGTGGCACAGCTGTCTTATGCACTGGGAAAACCCCAGGGCAGGTGCGGGACTGGCTGTGCCATCATCTCATGGGTGACCTGGTATCGGACAGCCATCCTTCCCAACCTGTGGGCTGGTGGTGGCTCCTGCTCAGCACACATGGAACGAGAGCATAAAGCATTACCCACCACTCCTACTCTGGCATCACTGATGTTCCTGCCCTGTTTTACCTTATGCAGCCTGTATATAAATGGCCATGAACAAGTCCCTACCTGGTCTCCATTATGACGAAGCAGTAGCCCTTCCTCTTCACAAAATTACAACCCCAACGTACTGGCCAGGGAACTGATATGCAGATGACCTCCACTCCATGGAGAAGCTGTGCAAAGAAAAACTCTTCAATGCTGTCTTAAAAGAAAAGAAGTTTGTCTAATGGTGTCATCTACCTCTACAGCAACAAGCTCCGTGGTGACTTCCCAGTCCCAAAGCACTCTGTCACTGGAAATAGGGCCAGAACAAGCTGAAGAGGTGATAGGTATTACAATCCTCCTAGCCCTCCTACCTCTTCTTGGACATCTCCCGGACTTTTCTAGTCACCTCTTGTTTGGTATTAGCTCACACTGAGCCTCAGCTTGTACCAGTTTCCCTTGCCCTGGCAGAGCTTGCTGCTGCTCAGGGCTGTGGTCACCGGGAGAAAAACCAGCTGGGGGTCTGGCTTCCCTGTTAGAAATCCAGCTCTCCCTTGGAGAGTCCGTGATGGTGTCCAGTGCTGTCATCTATAACTCTACAATAACGCTTTGCTCTTTGCTGCTGAAATTTCAAAGGAGTTTGTCAGAATATAGATGGGCTCGTCCCCCATTAAAATCCTGAAGAGCAAAGCTGCCTGGGACAGAGTCCCAGTCCAGCGCCGTGCCCTCCAGAGCACACGTAAGAGTAAGGTCTCACTTTCAGTAATGAGAATAATGTACCAGAGCTGCAGCAGCAGACCTATTTAATTTCTTTTATAATTTACAAATATCACCACAGTGCAAACTCATTACGTATCCCAACAAAACCGCGTTGCTTTCCATATAGACCATCTGGAGATAAATGTTTTCGGCACAGGAATTATTGTTTACAGAGCTTACTCATTTACTGCACAACTCCTTTTTATCAAGACCTAATTTCAGAGCCTAAGCAAGAAAGAAATTCAATAAATTCAAAAGCCTGTTAATAGTGCGAGGAGAAGGCAGCTCTTCACTGAGCGAGCAAGTTTCATTGTCCAATTGTCCCAGGAAATTTAAAGCAGAATGTGTTTTTGACAGCTTCGTTAATGTGACTTTTTTTTTCCCCTGCCAGAAATTCAAGCATAATTGAGACATAGTGTTGAACTTCAAATGTTTCCCTGAGACTTGAATAGAGAACTTGATGAAGCATGTAATATGGCATAACCTCCCAATTATTCACACGTTTAGATAACTATAATCACACAACGCCTATCACAGCAAGGAGGTTATTCTAGGCAGATATTGGCAGGGGCTAATGGACAGCATATTTCAAGGGCAAGGAGGGTTTGGAAGGAAACATTAATCAGAATTTGGTAGCAAAGTCATCAATCATAGCTTAACAAAGCTGTCACTCACTGCTGCAGTCCCAGGACCTCTATCAACTTAGAGTTCAACTCAGCAATCTCCACGAACAGAACGTATCAAAGAAGAAATGCATTGCTTTAGTGTGACTGTCCCCAGGACACCCAGCCTTTCGCAGCATGGTGTCTGTACCGAGAGAATTCTTCACCAGAATTTGTAGTAATTGGGGCATGTATTTTTCAGTCAAATAACACCACTTTTTATTATTACTATTTGACGTTTTCTTGCTCTGGGTTTGAGAAATGCAGTTGCATTCTGCTATTGGAAATTATTCTAGCCTGGAGCTTTTCTAGCTGCTTGCTGTGGCACCCATAGCAAATTTTGACAAGTAAAGAGAGAAGAAATGTATAACAGGAGCACAGCAAGCAGATGAGAAGTTGTGATTATTCCCATTTAGTGGGCACTCATTAGACCTTGGCCAGGATGCAGTGTCTAGGTTTGGGTCCCCAGTACAAGTGAAATGCTGACAAACTGGTCTGAGTTTAGCAGATGGCCACCAAGATGGGCTGGAGCACGTCTTATAGGGAGATGCAGAAGAATCGGGTCTTGTTCAGCCTGGGAAGAGAAAGTTCCTACAGAGACTTAATACCAGCCAGGAATTTGGAGAGTGAAACCCTGGATGTTTTCTAGGTGTGACTGGAAAAGCCCTGAGCAAACTGATCTGACTTCAGTGCTGACCCTGTTCAACCTACAGACCTGCCGAGTCCCTCCCAGCCCGAACAGTTCTGCAGTTCTGTGGCTGAAGGAAAAATATATAAAAAGCTGCTGCAAAGAGGAAGGAAATGCTCTGTTCTCCCTGCTTTCAGGGGATGGGATATGGGGCAAGTCTTCAAATGACAGCAAGGAAGACTGAGCTTTGGGACCAGGACACTCAATGCCCTTGCCCAAGAGCTGACTGGGAGGTTGCACCACATCCTATGTCCACCGGCTCTGGAGCACCTGAGAGTGCTGTTGCCTTTGTCCAGGTAGCTTCGCGGTTTCTTCGGACAAGTCTCTCATCCTAGCTTAAAGCCAGTCAGAACTAGTCCCGACATTGCTCCTGGATGAGGGCAGTTCTCCTGAGAGAGGATGATTGTGTTTCGTCCTTGGATGCAAACATTTTGTGCAGAGTCCACACACCTTCTTACCTAACTGGGCTCTCTAATTGTCTGCTCTTCTGCTTTTAGATCCTACCTCTTGCACTGTGTTCCCTAAGTCAACTCTCTATTTTGTCACACCTGCCAAGTTTTGTACCCATCATCCTCTCAGTTGCTAGAGGGTACCTCTGTCAAGGCTCGCCCCCAGGACCCAGCTGCAAAGCAGCTCTGGAGTGGGGCTTTTCTTTCATCCTCCAGACCTGGCTTGAATCTGCAGCATTTCTGTGCACAAAAGGGCAGGAGGTGAGAGGTCTCTGAGCGCCTAAGGAACAAGAGACTCTCTGCAAATGAGTTCCTGAAGACTCAAACTTTCTGTGCCCTCCTTGAATCATCCTGTGTTGGCTAAGACACCATTTTTTGACAGCACTGGAGCACATGGAAACCTTGATCCACCCAACATATTATGCTGAAAAATTTCATGCTTTGGGTGCATAAAGTTTTCCACATAAACAGGTGGGAGTCTGGCATGGCCGATGTGATTCGAGGCCAGTGCGTGGTGTTTAACACTGCGTGGAAAACTTTGGGTGCTGGCTGTCTTGTGAGGGGTCAAGCGAGTCACTATTTTCATTGACTTTCCTCTGGCCAGTGTGTGCCTAAGAGGTTTATACCTCCTGAGCCACCCACCTCCCCCTCGTTCCTCTGGCAGAGCTGCAAGCCACCAAAAGTCCCTCCTGATGCTGCTGTGCAAAGGTGACAAGGGACAGTTCCTGTGGAGGGGTCACTCCAGCATTGCCGGTCTCCTCTGCATACACTCACAGGAGCAGAAAATTTGCCATCATGGGTGGCTTGCTCTGTCATCAAATTGTCAAGATATGGTGTCACCTATTTCATAGAAACTAAGGCCCTTAGTGATACCTAAGTCACTCTAAAAGAGAAAACCATGAGCATGGTGGGTCTGTATCTGCCCTGGCTGGGCTGAAGGGTGGCTTTGTAGAAGGGAGACATCATTGCTGACACATCATGGGAAGCAAAAAACCCCATGGAGTTTAGTCATACCCTGCCCCAACCATGGGTCTTGTGTGCTTCAGGGTCCCCCTCACTAAGAGAAAGTAAGAGAAAAATCTCCTGAGAGGAGACTTGACATGTCATTTGCTTTCAAGATGGACCAATGACTTCAGGGCTTTCTTCGCTTTGTTTGTACCTGTCAGCCTGAGGTGATGGGAAAGCTGCCTGAGGAGCTCTGGAGGCAGAGAGCCTGCAGTTGATGACACTGGCGTGAAGAAGATTTTTCTACTGAGGCTTTGGGTTGAGGTGGAAGGGGAGCCTTGCATGAGCTGCTCGTGTGTGGCTGGAGGCCAAATGAGCTCCAGTGTGCAAAGAGAGTGAGGGTTCTGTGGCAGCTTGGCCGTGCTCGCCATTTGAAAGGTCCACAGTGGTATGGGAACCTGCGCACCCTCTTTCCCCTCATCCTCTCTACGAGGTGGAATAGTGTAAAGACCATACTGCTGGAGCTACAGGGACACGAGTGTTGCTCTAGGCCTAGGCACACTTGTAATTGGGGTACCCCAGTTCCTACAACACCAGTGGACAGTAAGAGTGAATCACAGGTGTTGGGCAGTCTGTCTCTGCCTTTCCACATTGTGAGAGCTCGGTCAGGTGGACCTACACAACAGACTCACTTGTCCTCCCCTTGCATTTCATGGAGCAGCAGGAATCCCTGAATGTCTCAGGCACCAACTGGCCTTCCATCTTTCTCAACACAAACATAATTGTGGGCAACAAGAGCCTTGAAAACTGGACATGAGTCAATACAAGACAAGCAGGAAAGACGGGGGCACTGGGAGATGCTCCAGAGAGGAGCAACAAGGGTATGGGACACATCACCCACAGGGAAAGGTGGAAAGATCTTGTGAGTCCAAGTGCTTAAATATCTCATTGTGGCTGCAGTGAGTGGTTCAAACATGGCCCAAAACCTACTCTGTGCTGCGGTTGGACGGGTGCTGGTGGGATGCCAGTTGGATGTGGAGCTGCCCTGGTGGCATGGAACAAAGAGGTACTCAGCATGCCCGGAGAGGGACGTGGTGAAAGCTTCCCAGCCTGGGGCTTGCCAGCTTGCGTGGCCAGCAGCATCCAAGGGAAGGACTTGGGCACGATCCCATTCGGTCTCCTTGAACCTCCCCAGGCCAAAGGGCCAGATAACGCCGACAGTCAGGTCAAGCGGGGACAGCTTTTACCGTGAGCCAAAGCTCCTCCTTACACCTTCTCGAGTGGAAATGAGAGGTTTTGACTGCTCTCCCACCACACCCACAAGGGGAAGGGAGGGGACAGGGTGGGGAATCGTTATTTTAGTCATTAGCTTGATGGGGAATTTACCAAGGAGGCTCAAAATCCCATGGCTTTCTTGTTGCAGAAGTAGCCAGTGTGAGGAAAATGGCACGTACTCCAAGACTATGACAGAGAGGAGAAAACTCTCAGCTTTGGTGATTCTGCCAAGATGAGCTCCCATGCCCCATACACAGTGCAACCAGCCTGGCCAGACTGCTTTCTCACTTCATGACACCTCCCACCTCCATGGGCTTTTTTTTGGGTTTTTTTTCATCACCTATGGGCTGCAAGAAATGAGCTATGGCTGCAGCCTCTCACTACGGTGAATGGAACAAACCCACCTTCCCTGTGGAAAGAAACCAAACATGGGCAGGAGGCTGCATCACAAGCTCAGCGGTGCAAAAAGAGACCACTTGCAAAGGCATTTTGGAGATGACCCCTTCCGTTGCCTCGAATAAACATGAGACCCTTTTGCCTAATTTCTACGCTTGGGAGCCATGTTCACACGTACTTTTTCTTAGAACTTACTTTGGGCCAAAAAAATCTCCCACCTCAAGCTTTTTCATTTCGTGCTTTACAGATGGTGAGTCTGGAAAGCCGTTTTGCTCCTCTGGCAGCAGGCTGAGAACATGTCCCATCCAACCCACAGCACAAGCCACCAATGCTCACCGCCCCTTCTGTTTGTTGATATATCCCAGAGAAATCACGTGAATGGTTCCCGCGCTGTTATTGTTCCAGGGCTCATGATGGAGTATAACATTACATGAAACCCGGACTGTTTATTTAAACAGAGAGGGTCCCCTCAGGGTCACAACCTGACGTCTCGTTTCCCACCCGCTTGACGGTGCTGGGAGACCAGAGGCTTGTGTTTGGGATGCTTTCATATCCAACACAGTAGGCAGAGGGGGAAAGTTGATTTGGGGAAACTTATTTAGAAAGAACAAAGTCAAGCCATGCTTCTCGCACCAGGCCCATCTTGGGAAATGACTCCTGATAGGGTAAGTTGCAGATCAAGGTGTTTAGAAGGAGAAAGTGAATGTGAAAAGCTTTGAAAACCCTTTCAAAAGCTGTCATAAAAAAAACCTTGCCAGCTTTCTAGCCAGTGCAGAGTGATCTAGCATCTTGGAGGTCACACATACAAGCTGATTTACCCCAAAGGAGGGTCTGCTCCATCTCCTGGCCCCAGCATTAATGATGACTTCCCATTTCCAAAGCACCCTCAGAGGTGGCCTTGAGCCATGGAAGACACAAAAAAGGGCATCGGATATCTTGCATGGCAAGCTGTGAGCCCAAAGCAGAGCATTTGCCCTTGGAAACAGACTGGGGAGATTCACCAGGGTGGACCCCCCTGGTGACCCCCACAGAGAACAGAGCTCTCACTGTGTCCCAGTGAGAGAGATACTCCAGCTCCTCCTTGCGTGACCCTACCGCTGCATCCAACCCCATACCTGTGCCCTGCCACACTCCATGCACGTGGAAGCCCTCCCAAGAGACACCACAATGTGGTGGTGGGCACGGGGTGTCCGAGGGAAGGAAATGCTCCTCGGCAGGTGGCCAAGGATCTGACCTTAAGAGCAGGCTCCTATTTGGAGCTCTGCCCTGCGTGCGCTTGATGACCTTGAGCATGACTCCGCTCAGCCCTGCCTCTGCCCTCACCCCTTGCCCTGCCGTGGATGTTTTTGGAGCAGCCGTTGTCTCCCTGGGTGTTTGCACAGTGACTTGCATAACCGGAGGATGGTTTTAGCTTTCGGTCCCGTGATACAGCCCGTCGTAATTGAATGCAGCGAGCGATGTGACAGAAACCAATCAGGAGCGTAAAAAAGAGAGATGCCTGTTCAAGGGGAGGGGGGAAGGAAAAGCCTACCGATTTCCTTGTCGTAAGGAAGTTTGTCCTGGATGTGCTTTAATGCAGAGGAAAGGCAGGGAATGGTGACCTGTTCGCAGAGGCTGAGTTACAGGCTCACCCTAAGGAGGGGAGAACGCGCCGCTTTGTGTGCGTCTGTGTTTAACGAGCAAATAAGGCAAAGATTTCTTTTAAGATACTAAGCCCAAGCACACCACAGCTGGGAAGCACACATGAGCAATAGCTTTCACATGCGAACAAATAAAAGATCTTTGCAAAACAGATGCTGAGGTTTGTGGGGCTGGCAGAGGCTCGCTGCTGGCAGGGAGTTAACTCGCGGCGAACTGCGAGGTTCGGGGATGGAAGAGTATCTAGAGACCGTTTGTTCATAAACACAGCTGAGGGCCAGCAACCTGCTTTATACCCTGCCCGAGCTGCACCGCCGCAGTCATTCCTTGCAGGGTTTCTACAAGAGAGAAGGCAGATATGCACTTCTTCTGCGGCCCACGCTCTAGAGAAATAATTAAACAGTTTTTCTTAACCTCTTGAACTTTTCATTTATTATTGCCATCCATTATGTCTACCTTCTCAAATAGCAGGATCCTGAAAGCCAGCTCCAGGGGTCAAGGGTTTATTGTTTAATGGAGATAGAACATTCTGTAAATTGCACAAAGTCACAATGTTTAGAAGAGAAGCTTCTGGTGTACTGAATCTTTTCAATTTAACAAACAGTGAGCTTTGACATATGTTCTTCCTCCATAGCAGGAAATTTGGGATAAGTGCAGTACTGGCATGGACATGTTACCAAATCCTTCCTGTAAACCAAATGACATCTGCATTCAAATAAAAACATTCCTTGCACCAAATACCAGGAAATACTAAAAGTATCGCTATTCTTCTAAGGTCATGCTAAAATGAAGTTTTTGGCTTTTAGAACACAAAGTAAGTTTGTACAGGGCCAAGACGTTTTGTTCAACACACATTTGCTGTTACAAATCCCAAGAGACGTCCTTCTGGGTCAAATATGTGCATGTGTCTGTAGAATTTTGCAAGCATTTAATCTTCTTCATATGAAAAAAGAATAAATATTTTAGGAGCGTGGACTTACATTAACAAATATTGCTGTTGCCTTTGTTTTTACTAGTGCTCTGCTTTTCAAAGGCAGAAAAGGGATTTGCTTAAAACAAAGCAAACATCCTCAAAATGCACCATGCCAAAATAATCAAAGGAATAAATACCTGGGATTTACAAAATATGAATATTCTTCGGTAAATAAACTGAATCAGAGCAGGCAGGGAGAGAACGCTGCTGTAGTGAGGGGGAGGGAGTGCTGTGTGTAAACACTTTCATCTCATAGATGGCAAATCAAGAACATTTAAAGAAAATAAATGTATGCAGAGCAGATTCTTCCTTCTCATGTTACTTTCGGGGGATTTTACTGCTGATAGTTAACGCCACATAAAACCTTTCGAATATTATGCCAGCAGATGAAAAACTACAATGGCAGAAACAGCTTCCCATGGATAATTAGCATAAATATCTGCTTAAAGCTGAGTAATTTGTTCACTGTACAGGATGTACTTCAGCAGTTTTATGAGCTAAAAAACACAGGGAATGTTTTGAATGACTTACATTTGAAACAGCGCAGGCAGATACCAGGCACTTTTCAGCGACTGCCACACAAAAAAGTCTGCTCCGAGTGAATGAGCGGCCGTTCCCACCGAGCTCGGGGCCAGACGTCCCTGGGAGGCTTCGCCCAGACACATCCCTGCAGCTTCCCACTCGATGGAACATTTTCATTTATTGGGAGAACTGGAGGATCCAGGCACTGAAAATGGAAAAGAAAGATGAGAATGAGGGAAAAAATGAAAATGGAGAAAAAAAAAATTAAAAAAAAATAAATCAGAGTTTTCCAATGTCCTTTGAAAAAAATGCACCATTTCCAAAATGATGACCTTTTCCAAAAGGTCTTTGGAAAAAAGGTCATTTCTTTCAACAGACACGGTGTTTGACAAGTGCGGCTTGAAGAAGCACCCGGGAGGGTGGCACTGGTGCGGGGGCAGGTCCAGCAGGGTTCCCCACGTGTATGTCACTCCCACCTCCAGCACCCGAGAAGGCTTTCTTTAGGCTTCCTCGGTGCATCCCTCTCCTCCAGGGCCAGAAGGTGGGGTTTGCATGGTCTGTGTTTCCAGAGCCATTTCATCTCCAACCTCCCCAGCTCCTGCTAAGGCAAGGGGGTTGGGAGGAGCAAAAGGACCAAATGGGAACAACCTGAAGGGGAGGTGGTGGATGATCCTCTAAACCTAATGCAATCCAGTCCTGAAAAGGGTCTGATGAAAGTGTGGGTGGAAGACAACCCAGCCTTGCAGCTCACCGGTGGATAGTACAGCCGAAAACACAGAGATATTCAGGTTTCAGTGGAGACCCCAACCCACTAAGAGGGTTGCTCGTTTCAGTCAGATTCCTCACCTGGCCTCAAACTTGTCTGTGATGTTCCCAGGTTGAGCCGTACCTCTCCTGAATGATGCCCCTGACCCAGAGTGCCCCAGGCAGGACACAGGCAATTCGACAGCATCTAAAGAGAGCTGAAGCAATCAGAAATGCATATGCCCTGGTCTTCTGCAGAGTTGCATTGGCCCCAAATGCTGCTGAACTCATCAGGAGCTTTATATCCTCTTGACACCTGTGCACATCTGGGCTGTAATCCCTATGGTCTCCATCCCAGACCCTGCAACAAGACCTGAGGGGGATGAGCTGCATATGCACAAATGGAAAAAAATCACTTCTGCTTTCTCAAAGTTTTCTTTTTCTTCTATCTTTAATTAATTTAATTTTTACAACTTTTTGTTGTAATTCAAGCAGTGGGAAGGGAAACTGGAAAGAGCCTCTTTTTTTTCCTGTTAGAAATGCCTAACGTAGGCCCTGCTCCACTCCGCTGCGTGACTCGGAATTGCCCATTTCTCTTTTGAAGACAATTCATACGGTTGCAGGTAGGCACCTTCAGGACGTGATCAAAATACAGCCAGGCGGGAAACCCTCAAGGAGGGATCTGAGGTCAGCAGTGGCTGCTCATCTGGTTGCAAGTCCCCTCGGTGCCCCGGTCTACCCAGACACCTCAAGGATCCCAACACCTTGCTGGGGTTGCTCCTTTTGCTATCCCAACAAAAGTCTCCTGCTGGCTCGGATGCAGCAAAACGCGCAGCTGCCAGCCTGGGCTGGCCCCACGCAGCTGCCCACGTGCTTCAGCCTCGGTAGAGCAGCTCGACCGGCAGCAACGTGCAGGGAAACCCCCCGTCCTGGTGGCAATCTTGAGGTACCGGTGGAGGCAATCATCTCCCTGCTGAGTTAAACCCCAGCACGGGGCTGCAGCTTTCTTTCCAAGTGAGAGCTTGGAGCTGCTATTCAGACCTTATATTTAGAAAAATGTGGGAAAAGAACTAGATCCATTTCAGGGTTTGTATTTTTGTTGGCAGGATATCTGGTATCATTATGGAGAGCAAACCGAGGGTTTTTTCTTTTTCTTTTTTTTTTTTAATTTTTTTTCAAAGTATGCGTTTTCTTGCCAGAAACATATAGAAGCAGTGGGATCTGATGGGGGGAATTTGTGGGTGAGAAGCCTGAGGGAGCAGCAGAATGATTTCATCATCACATCCTTCGTGTGCACAGATGTGTGGGTCCCGGGGCTGGGAAGACTGCAGAGGTCTCCTCATCCATCCTCCCACCCCGTGGCAGAGCAAGCTCGACCTGGTGATGGAGACATCACATCCTCCTCAGATACTCCCATCCCGATGTTGTTATCATCCCTATTAGAAAGTTCCTTGAGTTTGCTCCAAGATACATCCAGGGTTGCTTTTCCTGCCGACAATGGATGTAGGGAACAGATTATTCCCTCCCTTTGCTGCTATGTACAACCCTGGGCAGCTGATTAACATGACTGAGAGCTCCTGAAGGATCTGCAGAACAAGCCAGGTTTGCCTGGCCGCTTTGAGCACCAGCACATGACAGTGAGGTGTGATTCATTTTGAGGGCTAATTTTTTGCAGAAATCTGGTATTTAATACATTTGCAACAGACCAGGGGATGTCACCCAACAGCACATTTAAGGACAAAACCCTGGCGAGCCGTTCGACATACATACTCTGGCAAACGTACTTGCGTGTCACTATTTAAAAGCCTGCAAGACATCTGCTTTGGCTTTTTCAGATGGGTCAGCGGACGGCAGGGATGGAAAAACACAATTAGCAAAGAATTAACAAAATCACCACCAAAATACTGGACCATGGGCTTAAAAAGCAGACAGGGAACCTTTGGGAAAAGCCAGCTGGCCTCCGGCAACAGGGACTTGTCATGTGTTGCCCACTAAGCTGTCAAGTTAAGGACTTGTCCTGCTATCGCTCAGTCCTTAGAAGGTCAACGACTGGATTTGCTTATCGTCCAGAGGCACTTTACTCTGGTTAATTGGCACTCCTGGAGACAGGGTGGATTGATGGTCTCCCATCAGAGCCTTTCACGGTGAGCCGAGGAGGGACACAAAGCTTGCCCTCACTCTTTTCTACCCATCTTTTACAGTCTTTCCCACAGAAAAAGGGAAGGACTCACTCATGGGGAATGGATGGGTGTAACGTCACTAATGTCAAGGCAAACAGCAGTGAAAAGAGGGTAGGAGAGCACCCTCAGACTTGTTTGCTCATGTGTCCATCCCTGTGCTGCCTGGAGATGGGGCATGTTGCCTTGTCCTGGCCCTGTAACACTGTGACAGGGATGAGGCAACACCAGGACAATATTTATTCCCTTTAGCCAGCACTTTACTCACTTCAAGGCATCTCAGGTGCCCCCATGTAGCACTTCCCTGTGGAGCACAGATGGGGTAAGGTGGCCTCTAAACTGATCGAGACCATGGCTCCAGGCCTGATGCCTTTCTCATGCAATGTGGAGAGATGCTGGAACCAGAAGACGACACCAAAACAATGTCTCTGAGCCTAAATTCCCACTTGGACCACCTGTCATGCTGGAGGACAGGCTCCTCTGGACACTTTGCTTCTCCAGAGAAAGCCTCTTTCTATTGGTGATCACTGAAAAGGACCAGATGTTACCTTTTAGCTCCTTATTGGCTCTAATCTCCTTTTTAATTTGATCCCAACCCCACTTAAAAGAAATCCCATATTTAGCTTGTCTTGTGTGGTCCTCAGGGAAGGCTCAGCTATTTCTAACCTCTTCTTGCTTTCTCAAGGCTTATGCCCGATGGCATATTCTGCCTCCTTGCATGGTGGGAGGAAAGCAAGCCATGACCCCTCCCAGGGCTGGGAGCAGGTTTCTGCGGTGGGGATTTGGTAAGAGCCCTGCTGTACTGTGTCTCTGTCGGGGTAGGCAATTCAAACAGCCTCAAGCGTTCTTCTCTGCCCTCCAAGTGACAAACTTCTTATTTCTGCCTGAAGCTCTCCCTTGTTTTTACAAACATCTTCACTTCTGCATTCTCAAAACTAGTTGTTTGTACCCACTTGCCAAGAGCCCCCCAGGCCTGGAGAAACCCTTGGAGAAATCTTTTTGCATTCACCTCTTGTGTGTTCATCCTTGCTTGCACAGCCACCGCTTCGTGCATGAACCCTGATGGCCCAAGCTCACATCACACACGTGGTGTTAGTGACCATGATCCATCATCTGTGTCGGCAAACTGCTGCAAAGCCAAAGCCAAAGTCTTGCTTTAAGCAAAGAGAAATGTTCAGGACATACCAGACTTCATGTTGGAAATCAGAGCCATATTCTTCAAAACTCTGGCCCTTTGTTCAGACGCCCTTTGGAGACCTCCCGCAAATACCTCACTTGGACTTCCAGATGCTAGAAATTAATTTTATTTTTTAATTCTGTGCCACAAATCCTTAATTTTGGAATGTGCACATTTCCTGTGCAGTCCTGGCTCCTAGAGACTACAAATACATGTGAAATTGCAACAGACGTTGATAACAAGAGTTTGAGGGTAGACCAACAGCTTTTAAAAGCCTTCTCTAGATAATTTATCCTAGACTGGCGAGTAGCCACAAACTCAATGGTGGAGAAGGAGGCTGCTTTTGATTTAGCTGATGTTTAGGTGTGAATGAGAAGGAGAGATATGCGATTAATCATTGGAAGCAGGGAGATGGTATTATTTTGATTCATACTTGACAAGTTTTCTAGGAATGCTGAACTCGAGTAGAAATGCATGGCGGACCCAGCTGTTCAAACAGTGTGATTAATTAAACTGATTCCATGTGAAAAACAACACTCACTCTCACTCTCAAATTGCAAATCATTTTCAATATATTGGGGAAGGGCCAGCCCGGTTTTATTAATTGCTTTGGAGGTGATGAATCAGGGTTGTCTACAGAGACCCACACAAGCGCACATTCCTGAGAACATACGTGATGATGGACTAGTTTCACGGCTGCTCGGATGGACAAGGGTTGCTTTCCCGGAGATGCTGCCATTTGCACACGAGGTGGGGACGAAACCCCGATGTACACGCGCTCCGGTGGGCGCTCTCCTCCCACCCCTGCCCTGAGATGCTTGCAAAATTGCAAAGCGCGCAGACGGAGCCGGCGCTTGTGTTGCGACCAGCGCTAATAATAAAACCTCCTCTCCCCGCATACGTATGCAACTCATTCACCTGCCAAACCACGGCTCTCTCAAAATATCAGTAAACTGAGAGCGGGCCTTGCAGTGTATGATTTGCCCAAGACCACACAGGAAGCCTGTGGCCAAGCTGGAAATCGAGCCCAAGGCTCCTGGCTCCAGGATCAGGTCTTGGCCGTGGGCTTGGGGCCATCCCAGGACCCTTCCCCACGCGGTGCTGGACCAACGCAGGCAGGGACACGTGGGTTTGACAAAAGCACCTTGCTTGCACCTCTTTAAACCCACACCGGTGGTGGGATGCCCTTGCAGCAGGTGCTCAGTGGGACTCGTGCACCCCCAGGCGAGCTTGCCGGGGACGCGGCCCCATGAAAAGGTCCAGCAAAATCCTGCCCTGCAGTGGAGGCTTTTGATTTATATTTTCTCCGCCAGCTTGTCTGTTTTCCTCATGCTGCTGACAAGGAGAAGGATATTTGATACGTGCTGAGGGGCAGATGTTGAGCACCGTGGAGCAGCGCTTGCAGGAGGCAAGGCTGCTTCTCAGGTGTAAACCGTCTGATGGTCATAAAATGGCTTACTGGGGGGTGGGAGGGAAAGAAAGAGATTAATCTGCCTGGCGCTCACAGATGTGGAAAAATACCCTTCAAACAGCTCAACTGGATGTTTTTCACCACAGCTGCCAGCGGAGAGAGAGTGACAGCCCAGCAGCAAGTGCGCAGACACCTTTCGACTCGACCAAATCCCACAGGGCACCTCGCAATACCAAGCAGTGACCCTGTGCTAACCAGTTTCAAATGTAACGTTTGAAATACCTTGAATATATACATCTGAGCCAAGATTTCCACCCTGAGCCTGGTGGGGAGGCTCTGAAAGCTTATTTCAAGCATCTGTCTGGTCTTCAGAAGCGTTGATCTCCTGCTGGGGTCAACAAGAGGAATTAGAGAGGCTGGTGGTTGCCACTCTTTCCGTAAAACCATGATCATGATCCCAAAATTTGCTACCCAGGGATCCCTGCTCTGACCCCTCGTGTTTGATCCCGGCGGGAGAAGTCATATGCATTGGGATGTGTCCCAGACACCTCACGTTGGTGGAGCCCATGTGGCTCCAACTAGCCTTCCTCAGCAGCACAGCAGTAGGCTAGCTCCAGGAAAATATTGCTTTGTCCACCTTCTTCAGCCCTTACAGGCTGCCATTTCTCCAGAACAGCTGAGTGATAGTTTAAAAATGTTAGCCCTCTTTCCTCTTGCTCTGAACGGAATGCGAGTCTCTACAGACCCATTTATATTGCTGGCTTAACTGAAGTTAATAGGAATATTCCCCTTCGTCTCCACAGGGGCCACATTTTTCCCTTGGGAGATCTGTAGGGCCGCTTACTAATTTCACAGATATCTCAGCAATTCCCCCTCGTCAACCTGAGCTTCTTAGAAATGGAGAATGCGATCTCCACTCTGTCTCCGGGTGATGTGACACCCTTGCGTTCACGCTCGTGCTGCTCCAAACAACACATTTTCTGAGCACACTGTGTTTGTCTGAAAATACACCAGGAGGGCTGCCCAATTTGGAAATGACTTGAATTACAAAAAAAGCACAGCTGTCTTTAACAGCTCTCGAAGCTCATGCAACTAGTCTGCAATTTATTGACTAGGATTAGATGCTTATTGTCTATGACACTTTAAATACCATTACATTGAAGTTTATACAAGAAAGTCCAAGTTTTCAAACTGGAATCTTAGCAATAACAGCTGGACCATTTGTTTATGTGATAGACAGAAAAGAATGACTTCTGTAATCTGTGTATTTGGCTTCAGGATTTTCTGCGACATGGGGAGACAGAAACCTACCCCATCCCTAATTGAGGATTGTTAGACAGAGCCGAACACCACCGGCTAATTTGTCCCTGATGTTAAGACTGCTGCCAAAGCTGGGGTTGAGTCCTTCCCTCGTCCCCTCACACCTGACGGAGAAGCACTTGAAACCCTCTAGCCCACCTCTGACAGTCAGGGCTAAGTCTCCCGTCTCTCTCCCCCAGGCTGCTCACATTCCGCATTTTGTTTCTAGCATGAAAGACTTTGTTTTAAATCATAATAGTAACCAGGCTGTAATCACATTATAGCACACATGGAGAACTCGCAAAAAGTCATGTGCTTTGGATTTGACATTCTGATTTATGGTCGTGCGCTCCAGTTACACAGCTGCAATCTCATTTTCGACAAAGATGTTTTCTATTTTTCTATTACTTTGCTTCACCCTGTCTTTATGTTGAAGAAAATGAAAGCCACCAGGTGAAGCCAGCACAAGAGGACAAATGTTTGCATGTTCTGGATCAAAACCATGATCAAATATTTTATGCTCTACTTTCATAAACAGCTTGCTACGGGCACATGTGGAGGGGGTGTAGATTCTTCATTTTGAGCCATTTGAAGTTCAAAAAAAAATTCCTGACTTTTATTTATTCAGAAACTAGATCAGCCTATGAAATTCACATCCCAGCCGCTTGATCATGGTGACTTCACCGGGGAGGGAAGAGGCTTGCAGAATTACTCCTTAGACATTTGACCAGGCTCTCTGCTTGCAGGGACCCAACGCTGCTCGCTGCCTGCTCCGTCGAGCAAACTTTGCTCCTCAGCAAAGCCCAGCGGAGGTGGCGAAGCCTTGCTCTGCTCATTTAGGAGCAGATTGCAGTCATTAGCCCTTCCCTCTGTCAGTAACCCGTTCGTTTTGCATTCCTATGAAGAGTAGCAGCATTCCAGCTTAATTAAAAAAGTGAGCACTTTTGCAGTAAATGGCATTAAAGTTGGAAAGGGGCCAGAGCTTATGTTTTACATGAACCTCTCTTGTCTTTAGTGGAGTAAAGAAAAGAAAATGTCATCAACATTCTTTTCACAATTTAAAGACTGATGATCTATCTTTAGGGCTAGTGTTGGCTGAGCATTACATGGAGCACAAAACCACCACTGCGTCCCTTACCAGGGGTAAATTATGCGTTACAGACTCATAAACCTTAAAGCGCGGCGTAAAATTATACTAAGGCCATCATTTTCAGTATGGGTTCGGAAGGGTCTAGATGGAAAATGTATTTATAGTGGTTCTAGAGCATGTGCTAAGGACCTGAAAACGCACGTGAATGGAGCCTGTGTGGGTCTGACCCTGACCACGAGTCCTCTCTGCAGCACGGCTTTGACTGTAGACTCTTTTGGGCAAGTAGCCCCTTTGTCTCAGCAATGAGTAATTTTACCTCCTGTATAAAATCTGTAGGCTCCAAATGAGGGAATTTTCCATCTTCAGGACAGTGCTACTCCAAATTAACAACTCAGCGTAAAGGTAGAGCTGGGACTCAGTAAAACTAAGCACTGAAATGAAGTGTCAGGGGGTTGAAAATGCTCTATGGACACAGCTGGGCACCTCCGCAGCAATGGCCACATCTCTCTGTGTCATGAAGGGAAACTCCAGAAACACTGCGTGCATCGAGGGGACCAGGAGAAAAAATTCACATTTCTTCCCTAGACCAGAGGTTCCCAACCTGCAGGGATTCAATTTAACCACAGCCATGGAGCTACTTCTGCAGGGACATGTTTCAGTGGGACCTGGAGGAGACATTGCCCTGAGCCACAGTCAAAAAGGGTCCTCAGTGACAACTTCTGCTGCTCACAGGTTACCATCAACAGCAGATCAGCAGTAACTCATCTCTGGGGCAAATGAGGCTGTTCAGTGTTTGACCTTCAGGGTAGCAAGAAAATGACTACATTGAAAACCTTGCATTTTTCAGATGAAAACTACAGAGTGGAAACCTCCTCTCTGCTCTACAGAACTTTGATGAAAAAATCCAAAATTTGAGAAAAGGAGAGTTATTTGGTTTTCACTGTTGGCTAAGTCCCAATATTCTGGCTATAGTAATAACGTTAATACCGGGTCTGTTGATCCTCAATGTCTCTCCTATACAATGCCTGAAACGGGACAGTACACACCAGTGTGCAAGATCAGCTGCCCCTAAGCCAAGCAGAGCAGGAGACCACCAGGACTTCTTTTTCCATATAGGTGGGATAATTTCAGAGGATCTCTGGGTTATCATGAGGGTTGGTCTCTCAGCAGACTAAAGAGCTGGGCAGGTCACTGGGACTCCATAGGTGTTGTCTAAAGCAAGAAAGGATGTGCCTGGCTGTGTGTGGCTGTAGATGCCCCGGTACCAGCTCCACTTCTGGCCCATAGACCCCCAGACGGACAGAGTAAGATTGAGCAGAATGACTCAAGCAGAAAAGCCATAGCATTTATTTCTCCTGCAGTCACCCTCCATTTCTATCCCTAGCAGAGCCAGTCAAAACATTTTTGACCAAGACGTTTTCCACTGGAAAATGCTATTCTTTCTGAAATCAAGCAGGAACTTGTTCAAATGTCAATGGCAGGTTTTGGTCAGGAAAAAGTCAAAACATTGCATTTTGATAGTGTAGTTTCAATTTGTGACATTTTGACTTTTGTATCATAATACAATCCTGTTCTATTAGAGTAGATTATGTAGTTCTACATAATCAGTTATACTTAAAAGTTGATATAATGTAGAAGTCAAAACAAATTTCCTCCTGCAACACAGTCTAACAAAACATCCCAATACACTCCCTTTCAGTATTTTTGTCCTGCAGGCAATAGCGACTTCTAGTTTTTAATTCTAAATGGGAATGATTTCTCGTTTTACAAAACACTGGAAACTCTGGCAGAATAGAAATTCTTGCTCCTGGCCAGTGTTGAATATCTGCCCAGTGCTTGGTACTCCAGGATCATCTTTACAAAGCTCATTAAGTGATGAAATCAATTAAGGAGTGTCACCACAGCACTCACAGCCACCTGCCCATCTGTTCTGGAGACGCCTGGTCAACTTAAGATATGTTCTTTTCTAATTTTGTTGTCGATGGCATGGGTGTCTTCACCTGACCAGTTCATCCCAGGATTTTCTTTATACTGAATGGGTAAAAAAAGATCATATTTCACACGTGATTTTCATGACCAGATGTAGGCATCTACTTTAGGTTGAGGAGGATGGCACCTGGCCTCATGGCCATCCATATAGCCTATATCCCATATTGATCGGATCCCTGTTGCCTATAGAGGGATGTAAGGTGGGTAGCTCAGAGTAGATCTTGATGTACCTTCAGATGAAGTCTGCCCCCGGGGCCTGCAGTCAATACATGTCTTATTTTTGCTCCATGATATATCTGGTTGGTTTCTTTGGGAAATCTCTCACCATGTGCTCCTTGGGACTGGTCTAAGTTGGAGTCTCTCGGAGTAACAGTCGTACATCTGCAGATTAACTGGAAAGGAAAATTTGGAAGCAATTTCAAAACAATTCCCCCTACATGTTTTTTTTTGTGATAAACCTTTCTCTTGAGAAATTCTATTCATTTGTTTTACAGTAAAACTCAGAGCGTTAGCGAAGATCAAAGTCGCCTGTGTTTGGTGTGGTGCACATAAAGATATGCCTTTACCAGAAAGGCTTCCTTTCTAAAACAAAGCTCCCAAGAAAAAATTTCTGACATCACTGAGGTTCTACCATATTTCCACAAACTATGTAAACAAAATCATCAGCTGAAATGATTTTTGTAATTCTCATTTCAAAGACAGCTGTTCAGCCATGCATTTGCTAAAGACAGGATTCCAAGCACATGATAATTTAAAAAAAAAAAAAAAAAAAAACAGACCAAAAAAACTTCTGTGTATTTTCAAGGGGAAAATTGTTTGTGGAAAATGGCTAAAAATAATTGCCAGGAAAATGTGCCCATCCCCTTGCAAAGTGGAAACATTTGGGGTATTTTTCACAAAACCACTTTCCCACTTCCTTTGCCAAGGGTCGTTGCAGGTGCAGAGGGATTTGCCCAAGAAGGGGTGACTCATGGTTCCCTCTGGGAAATGAGGAGATCCAGCCCCTTGCCCTGCAGGCGGGTGGGACACGAGGGCCAGACCCAGTGCAGATGGTGGAACATGAGCCCATGAGCCCATGCCAGGCAGCTCCGTTCACCACTTGCCTGCTCGTGGAAGGCTGCGATTTGCTACCTGCCCCATATTGTGGGAGTGCCCAGGTTTCCCTAGGCATCTTTACCTGCTCCAGTATTATTCTGATAGGACTTTCCCATTAGCTGGTACAAACCCTTGGAGAAAAGTTGCGTCTACAATTATCATAGCAGTGCAAGGCCAGGCTGGGAGCCAGAGATGATATTGCACAACTAGGATAAACGTTTCTTCCTGAGGCTTCACAGAGGCTGCCTGCCATGGGCAAAGGGTTTGCAGAGCTGCTAAACTCCATACCTTGCACAAAGACCCTGGAACAGAGATTATGTTTTCACATTGTTTCCCAAATTACTTTAAATGTCAACTTAAAAGGCTTTTAAGGTTTTTATTTCAAACGGAAGTATTAACTGGAACTGCCAGGGGCAGTTAGCTTGAGAAAAGCAATACCGCGCATCTTAAACAGGGTAGAAATTTTTATGACCCAAATTCTTCATTTATTATACACAGATGGTGGAAGAAGGCTGCTGTCCCCAGTGCCCAGCAATGAGACAGGCTTGGCCACGCTCTTCTGCAGACAAATGGTGCCTGCTCGGAGCTTTCTTAATGTAAAATGATGTTTCCCTCCTCATCCCTTCCATGTAGAGTGACATGAAGGATTTGCAAGGCCAACCCTGATTTGCAGGGCTGGTGAAACATACCACATTCTTGCCATATTTTTAGACTGAAGGTGTAGCAGGATGGGACACAACGCTCCTTGTTGCCATGTGCAAGTGTTGGGTCTGGTTGACATGTCCCTAGAGGGTGACCATGCTCCCGAGTTCTCCAGGTGCTCAGAGACAACCACCTGCACGTGCACTCAGGTTGGTTGTGGCAGAACGGCAGAAGCCTGTGTAAGCACCCATTGAAACCTGTCATGAAAATACAGCTCCCTGTGCCCACGTTAGCTCATCCTTCCACCGCTTGCACTCATGTATATCGTATTTGCCCCACATACTGGGAATGAATGATTTACAGGTGCCAAGTAGTTGTGCGGGGTGTGCTGGTGTTGAGAAACTGAGTGTGTGCTCGTGCAGCGACAAGGACAAGAGTCCTGCCCCCACAGCGGGCAGCGGGACAGGCAGCCTCCTGCATCAGTCACTAAACCAGCCAACGCGAAATCCACGTCTTGTTCCTCGCTCTGGCACTGACCCATTACATAGCCTTTGGCAAGTCCGTCCTCCATGGCCCTGCACGATGTCCCAAGCTGTGAGCTTCTGCAGGGTCCATCTCTCGCTGCATGCAGCACCCAGTGCAACGGGGTGTCAGCTGGAGCCCCCAACCCCGGTAGAAAAGACAATAATATGAGAAGGGGGAGGTGGCCATGGAGAGAAATACAAAAACCACTTTTATTCCTCTACTGTGTTGTCCTCGGGAACAATCTTTGCCACAGACGAGGAACCAAAATGGAGAAGAACAATCAAAGCCAGCTCCTGGGAGGGAGGAAGAGTGCATTCACGGGGGTCATTCTTTGCCTTACTCACTCCACCTCATCCAAAATAGCATTCCATACATGAACATTGTCAGGGCTTTGTTTTACTCACAGTTGCTACAGTGAAAACAGGTGAACAAATCCCGCTATGTAATGAGCTGATGTGTTGATGCAGCACGTGCAGCAAGAACTACCCAATTTAAGAGCAAAAGCAATTTTTTATCGACTGAGTCGACAGTGTGATGCCACACATGCTCCTTCCTCCATGCCCAGGGGAAAGGGGAAAACCTCACAGCTGAGCTTTCTAGACAGAAGTTCAAAAAGCCTCCAAAACTGCAGTGTGGCACAGGAAGAGATTAGGAGAGATCAAGCAAGCTTCCATAGGCTTGGACCATGCAGCAGAATAAAATACGCCAGGTGAAAATGGCACTTGGAAGTCGCCCATGACCCATCCTGTAGCAGAAGCAGGAGTCCCAAATATAATTGCCTGTTTAAGCTGCGATAAAATTTCTGCTTGAGCACAGATCTACTGATGCATTTATGACAGAGCAAGGCCCACCTGAGAAGCATCTTGGTGTTGTGGTTATCAGGTCTGGCTGGGACCCATCACCAATACTTTAGAGAAAGGCAAAAAACCAAACCCAGGAGTGAGATTGCACAAGGAGCAGGAGAGGAGCTGTTGTGAGGAAATAATGCTCGTCCCCTGCAAGAGCCAGGAAGTTTCAAAGCCTGTGATTAATTTAATGTGCTGTAACTGCTGCATGACAAATACGGGCATCAACTCTTCTTCTAACCCCTCTTGGAAATTCCAGACAGTCCAACACCCAACACATCATCCCACAAGCTTTAATTTCTAATTCCAGGTTCGTGCCTACCAGTGCGACACAAGCAGCTCTGGGCTCTTCATGCCCTGAGTTTGGTGAGGTGTCCAGAGTCCCATGTCTCTAAGGGTCAAATGTCTTCTGATTTCCAGCCTAAACATGTTCGTGACCAACATATTAGTTATTTTCATGCTAGTGTTCCATAGTCAGTCCACAATGAAGGGGTATACCCATCTCCCTCATCTTCTACATTCCCAAACCACTGGTGTCCAGTTCAGGGGATGGTTCCAGCTTGCACTTGACCTTGCATTTGTGTCACCTGGTGTCTGCCACTCCACAAAATCACTTTGGCTGCCTCTTTGGTAGTGCTCAGCATTGGCAATATCACCCAACATTATGTTACCTGCATATCCTACAGCCAGTTCCCCAGAAACACGGGAAATTCTTCTTTGAAGCTACAAGGGGTTGCTAGTGTAACCCTGTAGCCAGATTCCCACTCCTTTTTTATTCAAACCCAATATTAAAATGATTAGGATCAGATTTGGACCATTAGTTCCCCTTGTCAGAGAAGTCAGCTCTCTTATGGAATACAATTATATATTGCCTTACAGCAGCACGATCTGTGCTTAACAAAACCACATGGGATTTTCTCCATGTCCCGTGCTCCCACTCCCCCTTTGCATCAAATTCTGCTCTCAGACCCTCCGTAACAATGAGGTCAGCTAATGGGCAAGCAGTAGCCATGAGCATCCTGTCCTCCTTACCTCACTTGTGTGAATTTAGGCACTAGTTTTCCCTTCTCCAGTCCCAGGACAGTGGCCCCCAGTTGACAGATTCATTATACTCCTTGCTACTGGAGCTGTAGTTTCGTGTGCTGGTGCTTTTAATACCTCCAGTGTTACCCGTTCACTTAACCACCAGTTATTACTGGGTTCAGCGCAGGGGTAAGCAGGCAAAATTCTCCAGCCTGCATTATACAGGTCACAGTAGATGATCTAATGATCCCTTCGGCCTTAAGGACTACAAATGTTAAAAGCATTATATGGCACATCCTTTAAAAAGCTCAATATTTTTGGCACTGTCCCCTTTGTCACTGTGATCTTATCAGCCCTCACAAGCTGAATGTTGTTGAAATTTATTGGTTACTTAACATGAACAGAGGGCATCACGAAATGCTCTAGGGACCGTTGAGGATGATTCATAGGTGGGAAACTTACCTCCCCAAGCAGTACTGAACCATATCTGTACAGGATGTGGGAGAGGAGAAGCACCATGCAAAGACACCAAGAGCCAAGCTGAAAATAAACAAAACGAGCTATTTCCCCCACGCTGGGTAATGGACCCGTGCAAATTTTTGCCAAGGGGAATTATGGGTGTGAAAAGTTTACCTAGGGTCCCAGGGAGATTGGACAAGTACTTGGAGGAGCAGTCCAGTGGAATCATTAAATAGATGGGTCACATCAGGCTAAGGAAATTCTCCAAGCTGGAGGTAGTGTGAGTTTTGGGAGAAACACCATATGCACTTCTGCTGATATGTCTTTTTCCTGTTGGAGACAGAACCTGGACTGGAGGGACCCGGTCCAGAACTTACGTAGGCTGCTGCTTGAAATGCTGCCTTGCAGCCGAGATGGAAACCCAAGGCCTCCTCAACCGCGTTACCACTGAAAGTCCTACATCCTTGCCCAGAAGATGGGGGTCTGTTCAGCTACCAACACATAAACGTGCAGGAATTCTTCTGAAACTGTTGGACTTACCTTCCCAGGGCACCCACTGTTGGGCAGAGAAGCTGCCCACTGTGTAACTTCATTGTTAACACCAGCATGAGGAGTCAGAAAATAGGAGGTATCTCCCATGGAGAAAGTCAATAAACAATTTTTATAATTATATTTTTATTTTGCCAAGTTTAAATTGGAGGAGCGCATAAAACAGTATAGTTTTCATCAAAAGAGGTCTTTTCCAGTGTTTGATGCTCAAGCAAGTACATTCCAATTTACACAAATTTTGAAAATAGCTTTTCTTTTAGGGAAACAGAAAAGCAAAAAATTAATAAAAATAGTTTTAACTGGTTTTGTTTTTTTTTTTTCACTAGCTCTACTCATCTAATTCCAGGATGGATAATTGTATTCTGACTGATTATTGTAGGACTGGAGCTCCAGTCGGGTAGAACATTCTTTTTATTGGAAATCGCTATGTGATGCTGGTTTCGATTAAAGAGGCAACCCCAAGAAGACTGCACTGCAGTCTCCGCTTTTCTTGCCTTGCTCTGCAAGAGAAACATTTTCCAAAATCCACTAAAAGACACACGGGAGAATGTTTTGCTATTTTTTTTTTAATTGATAAAAGATTCTGAAAAACAATGTTTTCATTGTTTCCTACGCTGGTCACATTGCTATTTTACCTTGCATAGAGATTTTCCTAAGGACCATATTTTGAAATCCTTGTCACTTCTTACCTGGGCAAAATTTTCACAGGCTTACTTCAGTCAAAAGTGACTTCTTTTTCATTCTTTACCTACATAAATTCCCATTAATTGAAAAACAAAGTGAAGACTTAGAGATTTGGCTCTATAATTTTAAATCAATAGCTATGTAAGCATACAAGCACAGGCTTTTTGTTAAGGGTATGCTTATGAATTGTTTTTTAAAGTCAGTCTGGCCAAAAAGGATGAGTATATTATTAAAAAAGTCACAGATTTTATTTTGTTTGTAGTTTTCCAGATTGGAAAAGGAAAAAGAGAGGGAACAAGTAAAACTGATTATTTTCTCATAAAAACAAAATATATATTTAAAAGTCTGCTTTTCCTTAAAGAGCAAGCCATTTCAAACATTTCATTTGTGCGATGCAACGAACTGTGGTTTTGGTAAAATATCTTTCTCATCAGAAAAATGAAACCAAATTATTTCTAATCATAAGCAGAGTACAGGTCTGAATACTTTGCATTACAGATTGATCTTAATGAGGCACCAAAGTGAGTAACCATTTGCAAAACTGCCTGTTAATTTTTTATTAACCCTTTATAAACTTCAAATATGATGTGTGACCGACGCAACTCAGCTTTTCCTTTTATAAACCTCAGTGGCACTTTATGGGTTGTGATCAGTGCCCTGGGGGAAGCTGAGTGATTCAGCTCTTTCTACTGGGAAATGAAAACCCTGCAGGTGAAAGGAACTTAATGGTAAACGGGATTATCTTCACGGCAGGTCTTCTAGAGCTAGTCAAAGACCAGAGACCTTGAAATCACTGCAGATATCACCTCTAGATCTAGGCTTTTGCTATTTTCTCTTAAACACGTGTTGCTCTGTCAACAAAAAGCAGCACAATCCCATTGCAGCGAATACCCTAGGTCTCAGTGAAGAAACGAATGCATCGTTGAATGTCATTAGGCAGCTGAGGGTATCGGGGTTTTGGGGTACTCAGGACTTAAATGATGTCTCCAGCACTTAGAAGGTACAAATTAAAATGGGTCCTCTCCTCCTCTGATCCCCTGACTACGGGGGACATACATTCCCACAGTGCCCTTTTGGGTGATGACCAAGAGCCAGGCTTGCTTTGCAAGAGCTGCCTCCCCAGACAGCAGTTGGACCTCCAAGGATGGATGGTTTGTATAACACGCTCTTAAACCAGCATTTGCGGAGAGGGCGTTTTTCATTGGGACTGTGTGAAGGACACCGGAGGTCCCCCATGGTAGAGGCACAGAGAGCAGATGGGTACAGCACTTTTCCCTGTGCTCTCTAAATCCCATGCTGACTCTGCTTCAAAGGACAAGTTTATTTTCCTGTGCAAGCACCCACTTTTCCATATGCCAAACCCCACTACCCAGAAAGAGGCCAATTAACACAAAAGTACAGGAGACCACATGTTCTCCGTTGGCTTCCAGGAACTTCCCCGTGATATGGGCTGTTTGCTTGCCTTCACACTGATCTCAGAGACCTTTTAGATGGGGTCCCAAGCCTGGGTCTTGCCTGACAAGGGCTCAGCATCGTTCCCAGGACAGCAGCAAGATTTCACGGAAAGCTCCATGTGCTGCTTTTCTCCAGCCCTTCCACCTCCTGCCCCATGGTCCCTCCTTCCACCCACCCCAGCTGCTGCACCATGAGCCACTCCCCTCCCTCCATGCCCAGCCGGGAGATGCCATGAGTTTAACGGCATTTGTGCTGGCAGCAGGAGCTTTCACTGCAGCTTCCCGCCCGACCACGCTCTCCCAGCTCCAGCACACGTCTGCAATTGCCGGAGCATCCTGCATCCCCCGCCAGAATCGGGGCCCCTTGGCACAAGGCGTGGTGCGGAGGCATGCGAAGACTTGGTTTCCTGCCTCGGAGAAATTCCCTCCCCAGAAACGAGAGCCTGCAGAGTAAAACACAGCTGCGAATGGCACTCGGAGCCTCGGGAGGCCAGGCTTTAAGAATAAGCAGGCACCTTGGGCTGGGAAGGTCCTAGTACATTTTTGCAGCTATGTAAACAACAGTAAACTGCTCCTTTTGGCCGGGTTGGGGACTGATGGCATAACAGGAAATTCTGGTGGATGATTTTCTTTTTTGGAAACCACATGAAGGTTAACCAAACTTTCCCAAAACAGATGAAAGATTCTGACCAGGAGCAATCGGAGGATGAAGCAGAAGTTTTAAGGGCGGTTGTAATCCGGTCTAACCCTGGGCACGGCCGTCGGCAGGTTACTGCCAGGGAAAACAAGCTACTGCTCATCAGCTGCTCTGGGCGAACCCCTCTCCACCAGCTCATGTTCCCAGGGGGGTGACGCAACCCAAAGTGGGATACCAGCAGGGAAAGGTGGATGCCCTGAGGGTTACCAGGTTGAAGACGGCACAACAGAGGTGACTGCCCTGCCCTGACTCTATCCAGCCCCAGTGGTATATTTCCAAAGAACCTGTGGACCTGAGGAGCAGAGAAAGGTTGGGGCTTCAGGGACCACGTGTCTCTTCTTTTATAAACCAGAGGCTTCTTATGGGGACCTAAACCAGACCCCCAAAACAGCTGCTTTGGCAAGCCAAAGCGATTCAGGCATTAACTCCATTAATCTTCACCCTAGCACGAAAGCCATCAGTATCTGCTCAGCCCTGAGCATGCTGTTGGGTCCGCTGGTGGCTCCCGGGGTTCCTCTTGGCCTGCTTAGAGAATTGGCAAGGAAAAAAAATAGAAAATAAAAAATAAAAAAAGGTCTTTCTGCAAAGCCAGTAGTGCCCGGCCAAGAGGCTTCCACACACAAGTGGCTTCTGAAACACGAACCAACCACAGAGGTCTCAGCTCTTCCCACAGCACAAGTGCGTGGGCTCGGCTGGAAGCCCTGCTCCAGCAGAGGCTTCGCCTGCTGAACACTGGCCAGCAAGCAGAGGAGCCCGGCACTAGACCCTGGGAAGGAGGCACACCAGGTCTCCCAGGCCACTTCCCAGAGCCCCATGGCTTCATATGGGGTTGGGGTGGGCAGGGAATGGGAAGGGCTGCCTCTGGGAAGGGAGCAGCCACCGCAGCTGTGAGCAAGGACATCCTCTCCAGCTGTAGAGACCCTTGGACCCAGGAAGTTTCCATGGGTCAGGACTTCGTAGGCTGCTCTGCAGTGTTTGTTTGGGTTGGCTCACAAGCTTCCCGGTGCGTATGTTTACTGGGGCGGACACATCACTCCAGGGCTGGAGATGTGCCCTGGATGTCTCTGTCCCAGAGGTAGCTCGCCATTAGGAAGTAGGGGTCCCCATGATGCACTCACATTTAATTGACGTTGATTGCAGTCTTAAGTGAATCCAGCCACAACCCTGGAAACTTTCTTTTGAGGAGCAGATACCGTCTCCAAAGTGCAGCATTCAGGAAGCTAAAGCGAATGGTCTAGGCTGGGTTGTAAGACATGAGCTAACCGCCAGCTTCTATTTCCATCTGTGAATGCACCAGAGCCAAAATCAATAAATCATCATCATTGCCACCAAGAATTTGGTTTTATTGGATGATAATATATTTCCTACTGGTAAGACCATGTACCAGCATCTGGAAGAGGAACAAATGACTATTTACATTGCAGACCAGGGAAGACAGAGGAAAGAAATAAGTAAACATATCACATATGTTATATGGACATTACTGCAGGGTTAGTCTCCATTATGACATCTATCTCGGAGGGGAGGGGAAGAGGAAGGTGACTCATAAATGTCCCAATACGAAGTGAATTATTCCATCATTTCACTCCTGTGTATCTTGCATGTACACGGATCCTTTCTTCTCCCCTCCTATGCAAACATGGCACATGGGGCAAACGTGTAATTGCCAGATCTTTGGATGACAGCAGGGGCTTTGCTGAAGCACAACACTTGGGACCCCCACAACAGTGGGACTAAGGGCATTAGATTCTCCCTTTGAGGAGCAAGGTGTTGTTAAACAGGGAGGATCACAGCTCTTGCCTTCAAGAGTCCCTCATTCTCACCCCACAGAGATGAGGTTCCCATACCCTGGTAGGAGGGGTGCCATGGGAATGGTCTTGAAGACGCCGAGTCTGCAGGGAGCATCTGTGCTCAGTCCTGTGCTCACCGCATGCTCCAGGTCTCCAGATGGTTCCTTCTCCTCTGCCGGGCTGAGGTTTCTCATGCTCATCTGCTGTCTGCAGGGTCCGTGTTCTCTTCTTCCCCCAGGCAGGACATGTCGGGGTGGCAGTCAGCAATGCATCTATGTAGAAACCAAGCACTTTCCTGCTGGAATTGAAGATTTGTCTATACTGAAGCCTTCCCTGGAACAGGGAATTTTTGCTTGATGAAAAATTGTCATTTCAATCAGCTCTTTTTTTTCCTTTTTTTTTTTTTTCCTAGAAAGCCTAATATGAATATAATACAATGTACGGCCAACACATTTTGATGCTCAAAATGAACTATCCACCTCCCTTTCATGCAAAGGCCTTCCCAGGAGACAACGCCATCCTCCCTAAGTGCAGCCCTGAGCTCTCCGAGCCTCATCTCTCTCCCCTGGGCCACAAGGAGGACCGAGATCGGCACAGAGGGGAGAGCTGGTGTTCGCCGCTCAGCCCTCGCTGCATCGGGAATCAGTGCCATTTCAGCTCCTGCCTCCCCTGCTTCTGACCATTCGGTCTCGGCCTCCTAAACGGGCTTTCATCACCCAATTAGAAACAGAGCAACCTCCCGCTACTTAGTTGTATTTGGCAAGGCGAGCACACGCAGAGAAATAATCTATAGCGCTCTCCCTGGATGAGCACGTGCTTCGGAGGAGAGGTTTGGCAGCCCGGCCCTCCAGCCATGTTCTCCTTCTGCATTTAACCACCTCCACTGGTCACTGCCGACCCGCAGCTCATCGGCTCCTTAAAAGCAGGAGCAACGCCCGCGCTTGTTCTCCTGTGGCTCCCGCCTGTTCAGAGCTACAGGAGGGCTGATGTCACCCACGTCCCACTGTGCCGCGGGAGAGCTCTGCTCGGGGATCCCCTCCTGGTCCCTCACCTGGTAAAAGAGGGGCTGGAAAACCGTGCGCCTCGCACCATGTGAGGTGCTGGGATGGGGGATCTGCAAGGAAGAAAAGGAGCAAAGGTGCTTTTTTCTGAACATCTGAGCTGCCCCCTACAAAAGACATCCCAAAGGTTGCTGTCCCAGCGTATGGACATCTAAGGTTTCTGCAGAGCTACTCCAGCTCCAGCTGATACCTCAGGACCCACACAGTTCCCAGGACACACACTTACACCTTGGTGGTGACTTGAGTGGCTGGACCTGACCAATGCACAGCCAGGCTTGCCTTTTCACTGCTAACACCAGGATGTGGTGGTATCTGCCACCCTTCTCCAGAGAGGAGACATGCCTGTGGAGGGTCAAGCGGAGCCATCTGATGGGACGGTCCTATTCCACACTGTACTGTGGCTGTGGAGCATGTCTGGGGCTGTCTGTGGTGTGAGCACAGGGCTTGTTTCCCCCCAAATCCCTAGTTTTATGTGAGTTAGCCCAGCCTGGGTTGGGGCTGAAGACCCAGGCAAATCAGCGCGGATTGAGAGAAGCCAGCTGGGCTCTGCTATTGCTCCCTCCAGCCCTTGGGAAGAATCAGAGCTGGGCCATATCCACGCCCAAACATGCAGACCCCGAGGGCCAGTAACCACCTGGACCCTGGGGAGACGTCAGTCAGCTGAGCCACCCATGTCCCAGAGCCAGAAGGTGGCTACGGCCATGCAGTGACAAGGAGAGCAATGCCACAGGGAGGGTACTGCTCCAAGTCATGCACTCCCATCACCGTGCTGCCATGCCCCGTCACACCACCCAGTGCTCAGAGGCTCAGATGTTGCATTTTAAAAGGTCTTTTGAGTCCTGGTCATTAGGGAAGTAAAGCCATTCCCTGGTTCAGCAAGGGGACACAAAGAAGGCGTCCTCGTCACACAGGGGCCCTGGTTTATGTTAGTTTGTGAGGTTACAGCTACAGCACGAACAGCCCTTTTATTGGCGAGGTACAAGGAGAACCCTGAAAGCTGTCGGGCACCAGGCTGGGGTTTCCCCCAGTGTAATACCATGGTTTAAATCCAAAATACGATGCAAAACAGGCAGGGTGGGCACAGGCTCCACCTTCACATCAGGTGCAAGGCTGAGCGCGCTGATTTGTATTGCATTGCTCTGGTTATTGGGGAAAAAGAAAGCCCTGAGGCAGCAGCAATTATAAAATCTTCTGGAGGAGGGAGAACACAAGGCTCCAGAGACCCTTCTTGCCTGAGGAGCTATAAGAAGGCAGGCAGTAAAAAAGCCGACGTGGGAATAACCCTTATTGAGTTGAAGCAGGTCGTGGGGAACAGACCAGCTGCAACGCCTGACGGGCACACAAGCATCCAGCACCTTGAGAGCATCCAAGAGCCCCTCTAGGAGGAATTTTTGAAGCTTGGGTACTAAACGCTCCTGAAATCTGATTTGAGGCACCTATGTGCAGTTCCGGGTCTCATTCCCCAAAAAAACCCCAGAATGTATATAGTTGCTGTGCATAGGTGTATATACACAAGGTCTATCTATTGCAAGCTGGTTTTAACCCGTTGATGATTTCAGCCCAATTTGGAGATGAGTAAAACTCTCAAAAAGAATTTGGCTTCTGTAAGTTTTCTGGAAATGGTTGGAGGAGAGAAACCTTCTTTCTGGCCCGAGTGAGGAGCCCTTAGGAGACACCAGAGAGTCCACACTGCCATTGCCCAGGACAGGTGGGCTCTGCCAACTCTTCTCCCTTCCAGACCCACCTGATAGAGATGGCAGCAAGGGGGCAGGACAGGAGGAGGGAATGGCAGCTTTGCATGTTAATGAAGTTGGGTAATAATAATTGTTTTATTTATAAGCACCCCCACCCCTGTTTAATCGCTCGGGGCGCTGCACAACAACCACAAAAACAATTGCTTATTAATTAAAACCACACCAACCTCCCCAAGATTGCAAACAGATGGATAAACACATCATATGATATAATATCTCGGGACTGAGAATGGGAAGGGACCACCTGTACCAGCCGGCTCGAGCAGGCAGAGGTGTAGCCCGTGCCTCCCTGGACCCCCAGCTTCACAGCACTCACCAGAACCCCAGCAAACATCAGGACCTCTGTACTACAAGCTGTAATGGGTCCCCAGAAAAAAAAAACTAAAACAAAACAACAAAACAGGAGGACATTACTCATGTCCTAAAGTCCTGCAGTAGCCTGGAAGTGCCCAGGTGATCTTGTAGGTACAGTACCAGTTCCCCCCATATATACATGTTAAGAAGTGGATCAAGAACCTCTTCTTTCTACCAATCCTTCCAGTCCGAGCTGGGGTGGAAGGAAACGCCCCTGGTTCGTGTCTGGGGAGCAACACCGTCCTCATCCTCGGTAGAGTCCACCAGCCTGGCACTGTCTTCTCCACCCCAGAGCCTCTCTGGGGCTGCAGTCTCTCCTGTGCTTCAGGGGAGAACTCAGATGACGTCTACAGGTGAACTGTGCATGGGGGAGCCTGTCTGGCCCCCTAAGTGCCTGCAGCTTGGGACTGAGAAAGAGAAAATACAATGCAACACGTGGACTTAACGAGCCCCTTCCCAGCCCTTCAGCGGTGCACGTGTTTTTCATCTGAGCATCTCTAGCCAGTCGCAAGCGCAACGGTTTACCTCCAGATCACCTCCACTACATAAGGAAAGCGCCATTCAATCCATCCACCCCAATAAACCTGGGAGTCACTGAGCTGGGCTTGGTTCCTCGTGATTTAATCAACGAGGCAACAGTGGCGTATGAAAAGGGACTTTAACAAATCCACCCTCCCCAATACCCACGGGGTCCTCAAGCCCAGTGCCCCTTGGCAGCCGGGACTGAGCTTTCCTCCTGCCTTTCTTCACCGCACCTTTTACACATCGCAGACCTTGTTTGAGAAAATGTTCCTGCAGCCGTGTCCCGGGGGGCCTGCGAGCGGCTGCCAATGTTTTCGGAAAGGTGAGGATGGGCTGAGCCGGCGCTCCTGACTCACGGAGGCAGCTGGCGGCTCTCCCCGGCCAGCTGGAGGGTGGGAACAGCTCGCCGAAGGACGAGGACGCAGGGTGTGGGCTGAGCATCGCCCAGGGAGCAGCCACATCTGGGGAGGAGGCCGCGGGGGCTGCCAGCTCATGCACGGCTGTCCTCGCAGCACCAGGCATGGAGAGGTGGCGGGTGCTGACCACACGGCTCCGGGAAGGCATCTCTTTGGAAGAGGGTGAGGAAAGCCCTCTGGCTTCACGTCTCCCGCAGAGCTGCAGCCTGGCTGGGGTTTTGTAGGAGGACAATTTGTCAGGTCCCTCCAGCCCAGCTTGGCCAACCATGAGATTTCTCACCCCAAGGTGCCCAAGGAGCTGGTAGCGGGTGAGCCAAGCAAAGCCCCCATTCTCGCACAGACCGCAAACGCAGCTCTTTGAGCACAGGCTGGGGACATTTTAGCTCTGATTTATACTGCATAAATTTAGACCTTTGCTTCTCTACAGTCCATTCGCCCCTTCCCACTCCCACGTTAGCGTGTGTTATTGAGGAAATGAACTTAACGAGTTGTTGAGAGAAATACTGAGTATGCCACCTCAGGTGTCTGTGTGTCTACATCTTGGAGAAAAAACCTGAATGGGCACCGGGGATTAGTTCGCAGAGGGAAGACTTTGTTTGCCCCACCTCCCAGGATGGTTTGGCAATGGGAAGGACAGGCATTTCTGCCCTTCACCATCTCACAGGGCCACCTTGTCCCCATCACTTGTCACTCAGGCTCTGCGTGTCCCAACAGCTCACAGACAGAGCTCACACCAGTGGGGCCGATGTTCAGGATGCTCCATGCTGACCAACACCTCTCACCCTGCAGCAGGGACACCTGGGAAATTCTTCATCTGAAAAAGCTCCAGTTAATGTGATTGACCTTAGTTTTGTTTGGATCCTTGTGGGAATACACCATAGGCTTTCTGTGGGACCAGGGATACCCCTGCTATCAAGCATATATACACCACTGCTCATGAATTCTTACCCATTATGCCACTTCCTCACCAAACCGAAGTGTTCCCCCTTGGACCGACACAGAGCATTGCATCCTGGGCTGAGTAGTCCTTACCACCACATCTTTCTATTCCAGATGCCAAGAGGAAGAGTGGTCCATGCTCTGCAGGGAGCACAGCCCTTGGCATTCATCATGCTCCCCAGCACTACATCCTTCTCTCCAGGGGCCTCCTTTGGAGAGTGACCAGATGTCCCCAATCCCAGCTATAGTCAGTGGGAGACAAGGAGGGCTGTGGGAGGGCTGAGACCAGTTACACAAGCCGATGCGCAGCCCAACAGAGAGGCCAGTGGGGCTGCCAGGGATATATGCCTAAATAGCAGAGGTCAGAGTCTGGCCCAGGGTCGTTAATTCTCATTACTCCGATGACATACGCGGCACTGTGTGGCCACAGCACAGCTGGGGAGCTGCTGTCTTATCAGCTTTCACTCCTGGAAGGCTTCTCCAGCTCTTCTCCTCAAAGGCTGACTTTCTCACTCCATGCAACCACTAAGGAGCCAGTGGCCTATCTCAGGGCTGGATTTGTCCCCTCAGGAAACTACTATGGGCCCTGACTGATCTCCAGTGGACCTATCCAAAAAAAGAATAATACAGCTTTTCTGCAGACAACTCTATCTTTGCTACATACCAATCCCATGACAAACCAGTTGGCACACAAACGCAAGCACGAAAGCAATTTGGCTTCCCTCCTTCTTATGTTGACAGCTTTAAAGCCGCTCTCTTTAAACTCACCTCCCGTAGGTGGTTCGGCAGCAGAGCCAAAGGCTGTGATTACACTTCCAGAATGTTTGTTAGCTGCAGGTCCCCAGGCACCGAGTTCTGGAAAATATTTTTCAAGCAATGTCCTCAGGGTCAGAGGCAGGTTCTCTGGCTTGTTCCTGGCTGACTTCACACTGGGGTATGCATGCCGCAGCCAATGTGTTTTTTAGGACTCATAGGCAGACAGACAGATCTGATAGTCTCTCTGGGTTCCAGTCCACTTAGATCCCATCTTGCACCTAGGAGGATTCACCCCTTCGAGCGACTGCACACTGGTGGCATTTGCTTCCTGCATGGATGTCTGAGAACAAAGCAACCGGCAAGGCTCTCCGGGCCGATCAGATAAGGCAGATGTGTCTTTCTGAACTTTGTTACTAAGAAAGCACTGGTCTGACCCTCCTCGGCTGGTGATAGCACCGCACAACGCAGGAGCGGCTGAGCAGGAGAGTTATAGCATTGCTAGCAAAGAGAAAAGGTCTTGTGAAGTGTAGGGGGACTGGTAGAGGGGAACTTTAATTACAGCAAGTGAGAAACAGGATGAAACACCCTTCTGGTAGCCCACCAGCACTGAGCCTGTGTAACTGGTCCAGATCATCCATCTCCTCACACAAGAAGATCTCCACCAAAACAGCCTCCAGCCATTCCCCCGCTTCCTGCAGTGCACAGGTTTGCTCCAGTTAGATACAAACAACCATTAAAGCAATTAGGACCTTAGCCTTATGCCGTTTTAGGTCTGATCATCACCACGCTGATCACAGCTTCCCCTGCAGGGCACCTCTGCTCTTGGGTGAGACATGGGTTTGCAAAGTGGGAACCCAGCTCAGGCTCAAAACAGGACTGCCCCAGGTTGGCTCATCCTCTTGTTGAAATTGGGTGTTTGCTTACCTTTTGGGCATGGTTACGTTCCTGTCAAGCTCAATCCTGAAGCTATATACCTGTGCTTTAGAGCCAAAACCTTGTATTCCCACAAAAAAACCCAAAAACAAACAAACAAAACTCCCCAAAGGATTGTTTACCTTTGAAAGGAGGAAAAGAGGTGAGGACATGGTAGAGTAGGAAGCAGCCAAGCAGAAGCAGAGGTCCATGGCTCTCGTTCCTGCAGGGACAAGGGACTGCTCTGTGACATTTAAAGGTGGCACACTCAAAATCAATAATAAGAAACACTTTACTACCCAGTGTGTGCAGCGAAACTGTTGAATTCCCAGCCTTGAAGCTAAACAATGTCTCATTTTACATACACCACCCAACGAGCCTCAGTGCTGCTTCCCAAGTCTGAAGTCATATCACTGGTGACGCTGGAGAAGGGAATGAGAAAAAGGAAACAGGCTGACATATCCGACCCGCTGAAATCACAGTCAAAAATGGCTTAGCTAAGAAGCCAATTTAAAGGAGAACAGCTCTGCAGGAGCTGTAGGTTGTTTTGGCTGTGCTGCCACAAGACCTGCACCTTTATTAAATGTAGCTGACAGAGGTCCACCTATTCCTTGTCATGGGTATAGGGCCAAACACCGGCCAAAGCAGCATCCGTGCCATCTGAGTCATTTCAATTCAAAAATTAGTGCAAGGAATCTAACGTAAAAGTTACTCTCCAGTGGGATGCAGTGAAGGTCACGCAGTTGTGTCTATTTGGGACCAAGCCTCTTGGCTTCTCCTTTGCAGCACTGAGGCCCACATATGGAAAAACCGAGCATCCCATTGCTCTCCTCTTGCAGCTCTTACACAAACAAAATATAGTGGTATTTTGTACTCTTTTACTTTGTCAATTCTGTTCGCATTGTTATGCAAAGGAGAGCAGAAACTTCTCAGCAAAACTGCAGAGAATCATAGAATCATAGCATCGCCTAGGTTGGAAGAGATGTTTAAGATCATTGAGTCCAACCATCAACCTAACACTGCCAAACCCACCACGAAACCACGTTCCTCAGCACCACGTCTGCCCAGCTTTTAAATACCTCCAGAGATGGTGATTCCACCACTTCCCTGGGCAGCCGGTTCCAATGTTTGATAACCCTTTCGATGAAGAAATTTTTCCTAATATCCAATCTAAACCTCCCCTGGCGCAACTTGAGGTCATTTCCTCAGAATTTCCTTGGGCCAAAACCACATAACAAAGCATATATTCTGTATTTTGCAGTCTGGTCTTACCAAAACCAGGTCTTTGGCCATATATGTTAATTTTCTGGCATTGTTTTCTGTACAAAATTAGCTCTGAGTAGAACCTGTGCACTGACAAGTCACATTGCTGGAAGACAAGGGAAATAGTGGGAAGTAGAAAAGTTATTAAGACTATAATTAGAATGCCCAAAGCTAAAGGCAGAGGCAAACTCTGCCAGGAAAAGTAGCTTTCCTGCCCTGGAGGCACTCTGCCCCTAACCCCACAAGTTAGACACAACTGGTTCACCTCCTCCAGTTATCCAGTAATTGGCTGGGAGGGAGAAAGGAGGGGGATCTCCCAAGAGCCTTGGACACCTGGGGCTGATCTCTGCATATGCAGACATGCCTCATCTGAGTGATTGACACATGTGCACACACACAAAAGACTTCTTGTAGGCAACCTGTGGTCTTCTGAAGACACATCAGCACGCGGTATACCATACCCTCTTCATTCCTTCCTCACTTATTTTCCGCCTGTGTGTTTATTGAACAAAGCAGCTCCATAAAGAGCTTGGGCTTTTTTCTTCTGTGTCAGGGGATCCAGCAATCTGGTAGCTTGTAGCAGCCTGGAGTCGCCCGTCCCCATCCTTCAGTCCACCAGTGCATGAAAAATACATTCAGGCTCTCCAGGAGCCACGTGAGCGCTTCCTCGTTACTGTAACTTACATTCAGAAGTTTTTCGTTCACAAACTTTCCTCTGGAGTCCTTTTCTTAAACACGGATTGCTTGTAATATTCTTGACGTTTATTCATTGCATCTCTAATAACTATTAGTATTCAAGAGGTCATATTAAGAGCCTGGTGGGCTTCCAGCCGCAATTACCCTGCTTTGTTTTACTTAGTTGTCAAAGAGCTGGTCTAGGGGGTTATGTTTGTTCTGCTGAAAGAAAGCTTTATGGCATGTTTCAGGGCTGACATTATGACACTAGTAGGCCAGACAATCTGTCGTTGGAAAGAATTTCTGCAAATCCCCAAAGTTTTTCTGCATTTCTATGCTGTCATCTAAAAAGCAGCATCTGCTCTGTAAGGCTGCCAAAAGAAGGTCATATTTTTATTTTTACCAATAAAAGGAAAGGACAAGCCTGCGGTTCAGGCACTGGACGAGCCTTCGGGCTGCTCGGGGTTCGCTTCCCAATTCAGCCGCGAGCTCCCGGTGTGACTTTGGGCAGCGTGCCCAGCTGGGGACAGGTATCTTTCCCCGTTTGGAAAGGAAGGAAGTGCCTTCCTTCCACCCTTTGCAGTAGTGTGCTTTTCTAGTGTGACTTCTGGCCAGGACTCATCTTACTCGATGTATGCATAGACAAAGAAGGTGAAAATGGTCCAGCATCGCAGACAACGCTGGTCACTGCATCTCTACCACCCCTCACCTTGCCCCGCTCCCTCTGGCTCCTCTGCATCTACCATTACCTGTTCCCAAGATGCAGCATCCTTTTTTTTTTTTTTTCCCCAATATATACCTCCCTCCTAAATGAGGTTTTTCCTCTTGGTTTGGCCTTGCCACAGCCCTGAAGACAAACAGCTCCCATTAAAAACGTTTCTAAGGGAGGGCTATTTTCATGCCATCTTTGCTAATGGCATCTCTGTTGGAAACTGTCAGTTGAATGCTGTTTGACACTTCCCTGGCTGTCACACGCAGAGCAGAGCCAGAAAACGGGAACCTTCTTTCCAAAGGAGATGAGATTTCAATGGAAGTGTCAGTTTTTAACTTAAGTCTTCTCAAATATTACATTCACAAAAAAGAATTTACCAACAGCTGCACTTCTAAGAGACCAAGGGACTGATTACATCTGTCATGCGGATAATATATTGCCCTTTGAATGATAGGTGTGTACCCGAACTTGCAGCGCATCTATGACCATCGACGTGACTTCAAAGGTGGTGGTGGGTGGCAGCGGTGGTGGTGGGCTGGGCTGGAGGCAGGGGAGAGGCTGGGGTGTACGCTACCTCAGGTGTTTTCAATAAATCTCGGGTACTTCACACAAAGATGCTTTAAAGCCCTTTGACAGCTTCAGCATTTTAACACCTATTTTCGATTATGCAATAGCCGCTATTTGTAAACAGGCTAAGAAAATGGTATGAGTGAGCTGCATTCATATTTTAAACAGAAAGCGCAGTACTTCAAATGCAAATAGGAGACATCCTGTCTACAAGGACGTTTAGCCAATTGCTTGATGCATGTGGTTTCAAAGATGGTTGACTTCTATCCAAAAGACACAGATGGGATGACTTAGACACAAACAGCTTTTAATTTACCACTTATGTTGCGTCTTTACTTTACCTGCTGCTATTAGAGCAGTAAGGGTGCAAACAGAGACCTAGAAAGAGCATTCCTGGTTAGAGCCCCTGGCTAGGCACGTGGAGAAACTGTCCTTGAAATGGCCCTTCTGCGCTGAAACGCCACAGTCCCCAGAGTCAAAAAAACCCACAGAAATCAAACAGAGTGGACCAGGTCCCCTGTGCAATGGGCAACTCCTCGTCTAATTTAAAACGCTGTTCAAAGGTTCAATATTTTAGAGTCTAGGGACAGAGCTGTAGCCGAAATACTCTGCAGGATTCAGTGGGATATCCTTCTTCTGTTTTATTCCCTCAAAACAGTGGCACAGCTCTCTTGCAAAATGTATTAAGAAAGACGGTGAAGTTTCACACCATTTAAGTATTAAGGCAGATGGGTAATTCATACTCAAGATATCCAGATACTCTGAGGGGTGATCCAAAATCTGCTCAGCTCCACAGAAAGGAGACTCACAGAAACCTCCATGAGCTCTGGATTAAGCCCAGCAGGCATCTACCGGAAAGGGCAAAGAAAAAGCCAGTTTATTCAGTTGCACTAAAACAGACAAAATAGATAAAAATAAAACGTATGAGTGACCAGTCCACGTGTCTACAAGGGGCATAAGTTTCCATCGACCTCTGTGCCTCAGAGACATGAAATAATTATGATTCTTATGTGCCAAAAAAGCCCTCTGTAAATATTGCTCATTGCTAAACAAAACAAAAGGTTGTTTGACCAAATCAGATGTGACAAAACAAAAAGAACACCATAAGGAAGTAAACATGTGAAGTCCACATTTTCTGAGGGACTCTGAATAATGCTCTAAATGAATATTTTGGAGCTTGGTTTTGTGCAGGTGCTAGGAAGTTTTATACTCAGAATGCCTGGAATATTTTCTCCACTACGGGGAAATTAATAAATACTAGTACGCTTGAGTCTTTTGTGCCAATACTAACCATTAGCTTTTGGCTTCAAGCCACAACTGTCTACTTTGCAGTGGATTCTGCCACCAAGGGAAAGGTCATTACGGGCCTGTACTTTCTTCTCGTTAGTGTGTTCCAAAATAATTAACAGAAGTTGTTCAGCAGATGGTTCCCTTTCTGTCAGCAAGTACCTACAGTTTAATGGGTTATGCTGGATTCCTCACTGCGAGTGGGTGAGGCTGGAAGGAAAATTAAAATGTATGATCTTTGATCCACCCACTTGTAATTAGTTCTTAGGGTTTTACATAATAGAAAATAGAAAGGAGGTGGGAGAGGGGAAATGAAATCACTATAAACCAAGAGATCAGCAGCAGCCATGTGAAGCTGTGATTACGTTATCCAACGACATCTCATCGCTGCACAGGCATGGAGCTGTAATTGTTTCAGCTGGGGATTTGAAGATTTACTAATTGTGTGTTTTTCAGTGTCCTAGTCTGGAGATGCAGCAGGAAACCACACACACACACAAAAAAAAATAGGAGATGCTTGTGTTTGTAAACTGAAAATGATGATCCTTTCGTGCCCTTGCAGCAGCCAGAGGCCCAAGCAAGAGAAGATGAGCAAGCAGCCAAGCTCTTTGCTGCAATCGGAGAGAAAAAGCACCCTTGCCCCAGGAGTTTACATCGTCAGCAAACAAAGACTGGTCGGGAATTGGGATTGCTAACTTCATTTACAAAAGAAAAACCAAAACTCACATCAAGAATCTAAGGGCTGCCTCTTCAAAAAGCCTGAAACGGTTTCCATTCCATTAAAAGCATGGGGAGGGGGGGGGCGGTTTAGGCAGCTGCAAACTTTCACCTCCCTCCAGCCCCAAGGGATCGAGCTCACCTGAGCTCAGCTGTGTGGTCCAGGTCCCCTCCGCTTCAATGAGAAGAGGGTCTGAGTCACCCCGCAGAGACCGCGCCTCTCCATCTCCTCTGGCTGCAGAAGGAAGCCTCTGTACAAGACATCACGCTGACGGAAACACTCCAGTTTCCATGGAAAAATAATAAAAATTAGCCCATCCTAATTATTATTGTTGGCTTTTCTTCTATTCTTAGCTCCACTGTCACAGGGCTCAGGAGCGTTCAATGTGACAGGCCATCGCTCAACTTCTGTGCGTTTTTTCTCAGCACTGTCGCAAAAAGGATTTTAAAGGAGGTTTCTCAGGAGGTCTATGAAGTACCTATGTGCAGGTGTTTTGGTTGCTTCCTTCAAGCATGGGAGAGCACAAAATCCAGCACACATGCAACGAAGGTGAACATCAGGGACCTGTGCAAAGCTTCTTGATACTGAATGGGAAGTGACAAGTGGCGTGAGAATAGGACAAGAGACAAAAAGGACTGGTATAAATGAGATGGGGACCCATCTAGGAAGTGCGCTGGAGGTGTGACATGGTGAAAGCCACATGCTGGGACAGTTACCTTTGGAGGAGCTTTCTAGGTGGACAGCAGCAGATGTAATAAGCAGAGATGACCTTGCGGCAACATTGATATAGGAAGAGCTTGAAGAAAGTTGTAGCTCCACTGATGGACAGAGGAAAATACGTCTTCAAGGTGTGTTGCAGAAACCACCAGTAACCATTAGCTGTAGGTATGAGAAGGGCTTGTAGGCAGAGATGCTCCAGAGCTGCAACATGAGGAGCAAGCTCTACGTGAAGTGAAGAGATGAGGTGAGAAGCACTGCTCCAGGGGGAAGGGGTGAGACACAGAGCTGGGAGAGGACACCGGTACAAGACACCACCATGGGCAGTGTTGCAAGAGGAGGAGGTGTGGACTGTGCTGATGGCAGGATCAGAGAGGGTTTTTTAGAGGATTTGACAACCCCAGTCTGTGGCCAAGCCTCAGGCTGGGCTCCTGCTGATGGCCAGTGAATAAGACCAGCAGCAAGCCATGCTGAAAAAGCTATGTTCTTAAAGAAGGTGTGAGTCTGTTCATGCTGACTTGCAGTGTGAACATGCAAAGACATGGCTGGCTGCCCAACTGCCAGTAATGGGACTGGGGATTGCAGGGAACCAAGGAAATCTAGAGGGACATTTGGGATCTTTGCACTGAGGACCTAGTTAGCTAACGAGCATGTCTTTGACATTGTCCTCTCTAGCTACAATTTGAAGACAATGCTCTTCTTTTGTTTCTGGGAGAAAAAAAAAAATCCCTTAGGGATCTGTGGTATTGTTAAAAAAATACAAAAATTAAAAAGGCTTTTTACTGCAAAAGTAAAACTAATTTAACTCTTGTGGTCATGCATTGAGAAAAGAGGACATTGGGAATGATGCTGGGGGTGCTGAGCTTACTGAAGCTGCAGAAATAACCACAGGACTTCAGTCAGTATAAAAGGAAGAAAGAGTCACACATATGTATGGATTCATGGAGCTAAGAAACGAGAGCTCCGAACAAAATCATCAGCACAGGGCAGACAAGACAGGCAAATGAAAGCAGCTCTTGTAACTGGACTTCGAAAAATCTGAATAAAAGCCTTTTTTGGACAAAGTGCTGACTACAAGAGGCACTGCAAGCAAGAGTCGGTCATGCACTTGATCCTGAGCATGTCCTGGTCTCTCCATACTTGCATGGAACTTTTGCCTCCATTACTTTCTCCTCCTAATGCACGTGAGCTTTTTCTTCTCAAAATCAGCTCACTCTTCAGGCAAAGGGGTCTAATAGCATCACAGGTCTTCCAGCAGTGTCCCTTGTCATGCATGAACCCAGACCCTCCGATTCTCAGGCCACAAAGTGTGGCTGGAGATGGAAGGAACAAACCATTAGCTTCTATATGGATTCAAAACCACTAGAGGGAGTCGATGTGTTTGCATGGTTTACACATCCATTCATCTTCTCTTTCTCACTCTCCCTCTTGGAAGAGAACAGGAACAGAAAGGGAGGAAAACATATTGGGAAATTGCTCAGGACATTGCTCAAATCCCACGGTGTACCCTGCAGTAGCTCCACTGACTTCAGTGTTTCTAGTGAGTGGGATTGCTCTGGGTTTCCAGCAGTGTAAGTCAGGAAAAAATGGTCTGTTGGAGTCCCCAGGAACATTTATGTATGCCTTGAGATCCCCCAGGAGAAGCAAGGGAAAAATTAGGGTCCAAAAAGAGTTGGATGGTGGAAATGATGGAAAGAGTATGCATAACCTACAGAGAAAGGCTGGAGGAATCGTGTTGGTTTGGTTTAGAGAAGAGAAGGCTGCAGTGAGGGACAGAGCAATGGACTTGGTGTAAATAAAAGGCTGTTTTAAAAGCATCAGGCCTCGCTTGTCCTCCATGGCCAATGTGGGAGGGTGGGTTGATGGTTCACACCTTCCATCTCAGGATCCAGAAAGACTTACCCTTACATCACTGCAGCAAGCTGAGGTAGGAAACTTCTTGAGATTCCCTAGCCCTGCACTTCCATGAGTTCACAGAATCATAGAAAGTTTAGAGTTGGAAGGGACCTTAAAGATCATCTAGTTCCAACCCCCCTGCCATGGGCAGGGACACCTCCCACTAGACCAGGTTGCTCAAAGCCCCATCCAACCTGGCCTTGAACACTTCCAGGGATGGGGCATCCACAGCTTCTCTGGGCAACCTGGGCCAGGGTCTCACCACCCTCACAGTAAAGAATTTCTTCCTAATATCTCATCTAAATCTTTCCTCTTTCAGTTTAAAACTGTTACCCCTTGTTCTATCGCTACACTCCCTGACAAAGAGTCTCTCTCCACCCTTTCTGTAGGCTCCCTTTAAGTTGCACTTAAGGTTGCACAGAGTTTTCGTACTGTGCACCACAACCCAAAGACAAGGAAGCATGTACCAAAGGTGGGGATGTGTAGTTGTCCGTGATTGTCCATACAGCCAGCCCTTCAGTATTCCCTTTTGGAATGAGCACCGTGATTAGCAAAGAGGCAAGAATGTCCTTTGGCACATGGACTTCCTTGAAAGCCACAGGACCAGTTAACCATTCTTTCCTCCATGCTTCATGACAGCCCAGCCTTATGCTGCCCGGTGTTCATCGCACACTTAGCCAAACTCAGTCCTCTTCCAAGGACGAGCATGCACCACTTCATCCAACATTGCTACCCAGCTCCACACAGCAACCTTCACAGCAGGGACAAGTGGCTCTGGCTCTTCATTGCCACTGTGGTTAGCACCTTTGGGACTGACGTATTCTCCGGAAGGGAAACTTGGCTGTTAGCCTTCAGGCTAAGCAGCCACGACTCTGTAAATGGGATTTTAAAAGCCTAAGTTTCACAGGCTCAAGCAAGACTAAGACAAGAGGTAACGGGCACAAACTTGAGCATAGGAAGTTCCTTCTAAACATGAGGAGGAACTTCTTTCTTTTGAGGGTGGCAGAGCACTGGAAGAGGCTGCCCAGAGAGGTGGTGGAGTCTCTGACTCTGGAGACATTCCAAACCCACCTGGCCGTCCTTTGCAACCTGCTCTGGGTGACCCTGCTCTGGCAGGGGGGTTGGACTAGGTGATCTCCAGAGGTCCCTTCCAACCCCGGTGATTCTGTGACTCTGTGATTCTGTGACACTCTAAGACAGAAGGAAACCTTCTTATAGTCCAGCCTAGACTATCAGCACATCCTGTGTCCTCTGCAGGTTGTCTATAGCAGATGATGATGAAAAAGTGATGGCTGGAGGTTATGTTTATGAGCACCGAAAAAAGGGTCTGGAAGCAAAACTGCGCCTTTCCTTACTATAAATATTAAGTAATCTAATTGCTCTGTTTTTACAAAGGGCATTCAAGCCATTCAGTGAAGAGACATCAGGAATGTCCATGTGACGAATGGGGTTTTCATCAGAAAATGATGAGTCCAAACTGAATTTCCTGGAGGAACGTACCAGTTTCCACCGAATTTTTTTCTTGGGAAAAGCTGCTTGTGTCTAGCTCAATATTTCTCATGAGTTACAGGCTGTCCTGAAAAGCCCTTCAAAGGGACTCAAGGAAATGCTCTTTGCCTAACATCTGGGGGAACATCTACTGCTCCCCTTGTCAAGGCTCAGCTGATGTGCAGCAATTCACAGTAATCTAAATGTGCATCTAAGCTCCTCCAAAAGAACCAGAAGTCCCCTTGCAAGTCACACCTTAAGCCCCTTTTTCAGACACGCAATAATCAAGAGGACCAAAATACAACCAGTAAAAGCAGAGTTAGTAAAAAATAGGGAATGAAATTGCAATAAACTTCTTTTTTTCTTTTTTCTTTTTTTTTTTTCATTCAAATTAAACATTCTGTCAAAACTAAGTGTCACAGACACTTCAACACCACAACAGCATCTACAGTCTGTTCCCACCAGTGGCCTTGCTCTGTAAGCATGCTGTAGATGGACTTGATTTGAAGTGAGACAAGACCTACCACACTGAGCTCTTCACCCGTGAATGGTCATTCTAGTTTTAATACAAATAAGTAAACCTGGAAAGCAAATTCACCAGTCTTCCTCAGTGAGGTCCGTGCTTCCAGTTTGCTTAAGGAGATTTGCTTTTGAGAGACCTTTCTACAGCTTTATCTTTCTATCTGAAAGCTTCCCTGTTTCCCTGGATGCTGGCACGACAGAATGACTGCACTCAAGTTCCCCAAATAAAGTACTGACAAATTTATTGTCTGCAATAATATTTTCCTACCTCTGTGAGGTGGGTTGAACCTATTCCACTTTCCCCTTAGTAAAAAACAACACTGATGGCAGTAATTTATGTTTTGGTCAAGGCCAAGAGGACTAATTAGCGCATATTAAGCTGAACCGTGCAGGCAGTTCCTGCTCTTCTCCCTGGTACAGATGCCATACGCCATACGCATCCTCCTGTGGATGTTCATGAATGGCTGCTCACAGGCTGGAAAGAGCATTTTTTTAACAGATATTTGTGCAGTTCCTTAGTAGGAACTTCCACTGTTTCCGGGATTCCTTAATCATTTCCCTAACAACCACGGATAACAAACGTGACCTTCTCATGAAAAATGAGGCTAGGTCTATAAACATGTTATTAAGAATAAATGAAGCTTTTAGTAGAAGGGGTTAGTTGGGGGTCTCTGCCAGGCAGTTAGCCCCTGGAAACTTGAATGTAAATAGAAAACAATTAAAACCGGAGCCCCGAAGGATACTGCACTCAGCAAGGGAGGCTGTAATTAGGTTTCTGCTGCCGTTAATCGCTTCTAAAGTGAGTGATCATAAATTACAAATGTGTTCAGAATCCTCCCAGAGCATGGTCTGAAAAGCCTTCTTCTCTGAGCTGGTTTGGGAAAGGAGGAGAGGGAGAAAGGGGGAAAGGAAGAGGAGAAAGGAGAGGAGAGGAGAGGAGAGGAGAGGAGAGGAGAGGAGAGGAGAGGAGAGGAGAGGAGAGGAGAGGCTTTGGATTTTTCTGTCCTGTGCTGCTTGCTGTTTGCTGAGTTGACTCCTGTCTCTTTCAACAACCTAATTTTTTTCCCACCACATCTCCCCACCACCTGTGTCAGTATGTTTCTACAAGCCCATTTCTCTTCCCAGGCTTTAGGACTTCCCTTCTCCCTGCAGGCAGGGTGCCCTCCTGCCCGCTCCTGCCGAGTGCCAGCGAGTGCTCCCCAGCCTGCCTCTCACCAGTGCTCATCTGGGAGAGCTGCAGGTGGCACAAGGTTTAGCTTTCTTTGCTCAAAAAGATGCAGTGTAGCAGAGTCATCCCCTGACACACGTTTCCCGGGATGCTCGCTCAGGCAGCGTGGGATGTCATGCTCTGTTTGCTTTGCACTGAACAGTTTATGGGAGGGAGAGCTGTGTCTTCCCCTGCCCACACAGCCAGCACAGGGATAAGCCTCTCCACTCTGAAATAGCTCACAGGGAAACTTTGCCTTTCCTTAGCAAGAAGAACAGGATGTGTCTCGCAGTGGCTTTGTGCTTCAGACCAGGGAGAAGCCCATGGCTGAGGCATGTCAGAGGCAACTCATCCCTTTGCAGAAAATGGCTGGAGACCTGCTGGCCTGGAGGTGATCTCAGAGGCCCAGACTTGGATAACAGTGATGTGATCTGAATCAGTGCTTCCCCTTCCAGGACATAAAAATATTAAATAGGGCACCTGTTTTTCTCCCTCGTCCCCAGGCTGACCTAACGGTGGTGAAGCTATTTCTCTTCCACTCAGCAGCAAGACTCCTTCCCCTCAGTGCACAGCTTGGCAGCTGCTCACCGGTGCCAAGTCCAGGATTTTGGCCTTTGGGAATACTAATAATTTCCAAATTATTTTCCATTTTGCAGAGTGCATCCTGAGCGCAGCTCAGAGCCTGGCTCGGGAGTCCTCATGTAACACCTGGGGCTATTATTTCCTCCCGTGCCCCCTGACGTGCCAAGAGCCTCCTCTGAACAAAACCCCAGACAAACAGCCAGGGCGGCTTTTCAAGAGCCTGTGCGTGCTCTGAAGTGGAAACTACATTTTGTCTGCAATTCCCAGAGGGTCGGGGCGTGAGAGCTTCTGCACTAAAGAGGAGACCAAGCTGGGGCACATACGGGGCTGCTGACCTTTCTCAAAAAAGAAATTAAGGGAAGACATCACCAGGAGCTACACCTCAGTGGGACATAGCAGGTGGGATGGGATTTGGGAATATTGTAGTATGAGCACAGGTACTAAGCAGGAGGCGAGAGAGACTGCCAAGCGTCACAGCTTCAGTAGCAATGCATGGATCCAGCAACCAGAAAGGCTCCCATATTTTTTGGGTGGCATACAGTGACCATGCTGCAGGGTTGGGACGGGTGAGCCTGCCAGGCAGAGACCTGCCTTCCCTCCACAGCGAGACCAGGAAAACAGCAGCTGGAGGAAGGGTCCCCCCTCCCCTTGCAGGGATCTCCACGCTGCTCTCAAGCAACCACCTACAAACAGCTGTGCTTGCTCTGCTAAAGCACCAGCTTAATTGGGGAACTGGTTGTTTATCTTTAAAAATATGCAGTTGCCCTTCCTGTCCAGCCTTATGTCAAGGAACGCAACAGCTCTGATCTGACCCAATACACTTTTCCCCTTCCAGATTATCAGTAAAAACCTTCCCCTCGCAGTTTCTCACTCTCTGCCTACCTTGGTGTGATGCTTCATCCTGGCAAGCCAAAGCAAAGTCAGCTGTGCAACTCCATGGGGAAATGATTTTGCTGGCGTGCCCCATGGTGCTGCACCCGGGCATCACCAAGAGCTCTGCCAATGCCTGTCATGATGGCTCTGCTTTCATTCAGCCCACAACTTAGGGACGGATTTTCAGAAATACTTAAATGTTGCGATTTACAGATAAGAAGTGCAGGTTTTCTTGAAAATCCCCTAAGCACCTACCTGCTCTAAACCCTTAGGTTTCTAAATGCATTTGAAAATATTGGCCCAGAGATGTTTGAACAGCAGCAGCAATCCCCCCTAACCTAACTAGCTTCCAGGCGTTTCTCAAAGTGACCCTTGGCAGCTCCCAAATGAACTGAAATGCGTTGCCAGGGCTCAGATTTTTAAGGAAACAAAACAGCAGCTGAGAACATCAGTCACAGCAAAGACTGTTTTGGCAACACAGAGAAACTCTGGGTTAGGTCATGTGCAAATGGCACATGTGCAATTACTACTTTAGTTACAGGCTGAAATTTGTGTATCTCACACAAAAACAACTTCTTTTTTCCTCCTGACTAAGTATTTTAAGAGCTTTTAAGTTAAAATGGGAGAAGGGGAGCTGATGTGAAAGGGTTATCATCATGTAATGAAGTGGTGGCCTGTCACATGTCTCATGTGAGAGGGTGAGAAAGGGAAGGGGAACATGGCAAAAAAAGTCTCCAACAGGAGACTACGTCCCCAAACACAGCCAGGCAAACGTGCATGCATGTGTATATATGCCTGTGCATAAAACACTGGCAGGATCCAGCTGTGCTTATCGTTCCTCCCAGAGATACTATTACAGCAGTGCTTCTAACCAGGAAAACCCTATGGCTTTAAGCCGATAGAGAGACAGGCAGCGGTGGAAGTCAGGTGGCGGGGTGGGATCCCTTAACACCAGAGTGAAGAGAGAAAAGGGACTTCTGCTTTCCTCTGTCTTTGCAGAAAGGTTGGCCTTGTACAATGCACTGCAATGAGGTTTTGCACCTCTTTTCTTTTGCGTTTCAGTTTTGCTAGGGCAATGTCAGGATCCAGACCACACTATGTTTATGGGAACGCCCATTACATAGCCCCTCGTGCAGCCAGGGTGTCCAGTGAAACGGCCGGTCCATCACTTCTCCTGTGTGAGGCTGATGGCTACGCACTGCCATCAACGTTTTCAAGGATAGCCAGGCCACTGCAAGGAGCCGGACTGTGCTGGGAGTTCACTGCAACACCACATCTCTGCTTCTTGAACGGAGCTATGGGCTTGGCACATTGTGAGACTGTGATAAAGGCACTGGTTTTGCTGGGAAAAATATCCAGGTCACAGTGTCCTTGAGAGTCCTGCTGTAGCCCCTCTGCCCCCAGGTCCCACCATTGGCCTGTGCGATGGGCTCGGCTGTGCTGTGTTGCCTGGTTCTTGCCCCATTCACAGCTTGATAGCGGCATGGAAGGGGCAGGGGCAGGCTTATCCCCTCACCTCCCTCAAGGTGTTCATTTCTGGGAGGCTGCAGCTGTAGTCAGCCTCATGAACTGGCCCCTGGCCAACCCCACGGCCTCAGTGAGATCACTGCCTCAGCGGGATCAAAATAAAGTGGCCAGCGGAGAAGCACAGAAAACTGTAAGATTTGCTTCCAAGAATAATCTCCTTTTATTTTTCTTTTTCCTTTTTAACAGAAGTATATTAATGGCAAATATCTATTAAACTATTTTAGCAGATATGAGCCAAATATACACCAGAAATCTGCATCACAGGACTATTCCTAGGAAATCCTACTTCTGTCTTGCCGTTCATTAAAGACACACGTTTCTGCATTGTCTTGCTGCTACTCAGGCGGTGACCCTGTCTTTCACTCCCAGAGCACCCAGATGCACGGCATGGCACAGGACCAGACCCCTGGGAAGTGCTGAGAGTTGGGGAGGGAGCAGGGAAACAGGGTATGTTTCCAAACCCCACAGGAGCCACTGCATGGAAAATGCATCTCTTCTAGTCCTGGCAGGGTAAGAACAAAGGAATTGAATTGTTACGTAGAAGAGCGTAAGAGAAAAAAATTCTCAGTAAAATCAGTGCTCCACCACAGCACCTCCTTAGGATGAGCTTTCCATTTTATTTTTTATTTATTTTTCACTATCCAGGTTTAATTTGTGTTTTACCCACACTTTATGGCCCCAGCAGTGCTGCTGCCCTTGCTGCTGCAGGCATCTGGCTTCCAGCACTCACAGATCTATAGTCTTGCCCACCCTAGAAACCACCTATCTCCATGGCCCCCATGCATGCACAGGGCTCCTGGGAAGCACTGCTAGCCACCAAGCACCCCATGGGGCCACCAAGTCCCCCACTGGAGGCGTGGGAACTGTTGAGGAGGGACCCAGGACAAGCCCAGGGCCAAGTGTCTAATAGGCAAAATAGTGGCTCAGCAAGTATCTGATGTGTATAACTCAATAAACGGGAGGTAAATCTGCTGTTTGGATAATGATGGCTCCTCCTTATGGTCTCAGACAAAACACCACTGAAACCTCACAAAATCAAATTACTGTCTAGTTTTCCTAGTGCCCAGCCACAAAAGAGCCAAGATTGCTGAAGGCTGGAAGGACATGGTACTGCAGCCCATAACTCCTTGAACTAGGAGTTATGAGTGTTCAGCAAGGATTTCTGCCAGGAAAACAGGCATCTTGGGCTGAAAGGTTCCCAAGCATCGGGCTTCTAGGCTACAGCACCCCCGAGGCTACATATTCAGTAGTACAGCAAAGGGAGGAGTGGTAGGATCACCAAATGGGGACAAAAGGATGAGAGAAGGGGAATGCACCAGTCCCTCACCAGCTCTGCCTGTTTCTGTATTTCTCCCCATGCCTTGGAGGCAGCACATCCGCCTGTCCTTGGGCCCAGAGTAACACTCAGCTTTGGGCACCCGAGGTTGGAATTTACCCCTCTCCTTTTAGGGGTCCAAGGTTTAGTCTTAGCTAGTCTGCATGGACACCCTTAACAGTCACGGGAGAATGACAGACATTGCCTTCTAGAAGTCAATATATGCTTCCCATTTTGACAACCTGTTTTATGAAGATGACCCTGGATGGCCTGGTAAGAGAGCAAGCTGCATAAAATAAGTCCAAGAAGCTAAGGGGGCCTCCATAGGTAAAAGAAGATCAAATATGAGCTGTGTCTCTGAGACCTCCACTCAGTTTGTCACTTACCACCAGCAATGTCATGAGAATGTGAGTATACAGTGACAAAATACGCTCTATATATTGGACTCTCTTCTTCAGCTCTAAATTAAGGAAGAACAATTAAATGACTGCAAAATCAAATAAATAGCAAGGAAAAGAGAAGAGGTTTCCATTTGTTCTTCTCACTAGAAACCCTGGGGACACCTGCTGGGTTAGTGACAGACCAAAATGCTTTCTATTTGCCTTGGTAAAATGGCATTACACAACAGACAAACTTAAGAGAGAAACATGTATGGGCTTAGCATTGCCATTGCAGTCACACTGGCTTGCACAGCAGAAGAAAGTCATCAGTAAGTCTACTTAAGGGGAGAAAGGCAAAATCCAGGCCAATTAGCTTCTGAGGTAGCTCAGAAAAACCTGGCAGCTGCACAAGGAAAGTGAAAAATCAAGAGAAACACCAGGCTGTGAGGGATCAGCTGTGAGAAACACAAGCCAGTATGAAAACCTTCTCAATCCTTCTCTAAATAAGACCTTGGGAACAGAGTTAATCTGTATAACATTGACCTAATGTAATAATATCGCTGCTTCTCAGCCCATAGCCAGAGATGGCTGTGCACGGGACCGGAAAAGAGCTGTCATGAGTCCACGGCTGTCACAAGGCAGAGTGTGGACCAGCTCCTGGGCTGCACACCACCGAGGTGCTCCTGGGAGGAGCTGGCTCAGGAGCTAGAGATGAGAAAACAAGGCGTTGAGTACACAGATAGAATAATTTCTTGTCACCTAGAAGGTGCCAAGGCAGCAAAATCTGCTCCTTAATGTTCCTCCCTGACTTTGGAATCATAATATTCACTTTATAGCACAGTTTGGCTACATCAAGTTCATCAAGTTTTGCTCTCACTGAACTGTTGCTGAGTGTAGACACCTAAGCACAACAGGGCACCTTCCTTTCTTGGTGATGACACGGTCTTGTCTCCACTGCACTTCTTTCACAGGGAGCTTCCCTCTACTGCAGCCTTCTAAGGGTCGGTGATGCAGGATATTTGGTCTTTCACTCCAATGGCAGGAGCAGCAGGTGCTGTGTCTCACCACCTCCCATGGGGCTGCACTCAGGGTGCCTCCTGTGTCCTGGACACTTCCCCTTCAAACCCATCCATGAGGGTCCCATGTGCAACACAGTTATGGGGTGACTTTGCAGAGAACAAATAAGCTTTTGACTAAGAAAGACAAGTTGAAACAAGGGAAATCAAGGAAGGAAGAGCTGATGGGTGGACAAAACCAATGAAACAGAGAAGAGCAAGAAATATCACCGTGCAGTCAGAGACCACCTAACTTGTGCACCCTCGGTCCCACGCTGCCCAGAAAAAGGCCATGCCCTGGCATTAGTCACAGCTACCTGAAGGCTGCTGTAATTTATTGTGGGCTGCCAATAGTCCCATGAAGCAGCTATACCAGCTAATACTGCATGAGAAAAGGACACCCTGTGAGTGATGTCCCCACTCTTAGGCAGAAAGTGCAGGGTGGGAGAGCAATGCCTGCTCGGTGGCATTTTGGGAACCAGTGTGGCATTTCACCATGACTGCAATGCTAACGATGAGCTGTTGTCTGCATCTCAGTCTTAAAAATACTGGATAGCTTCAGCTCCTGGGCTGTTCTATCACTCTGAAGGCTCTCACACCTGTGGGATGCTGGGCTGCAGCACATAGCCAGAGACAGGTACTTCACACCACTTGCCCTGGCACGTCAGCACAAGTGGCGTAAGGAGATATGACTCAGCCTGAAATTGAAGTGTTTACCTTAGGGGAAACTGCAAGGAAAAAAACAGATTTGTAAAGCTTTTAACACCATAAATGAAAGGCGAGCTCACCACAACAGAGCTCAGGGTAAGTGTGGGAATTTCCCTGGAGGGGAGGATGGCAGGGAAAAGGCGGCATTTGGAGGGGCAGGTGGAGTGTTTCCCCACCAGCCCCACAGCAGGCAGCTGTGAGCAGACAGCCCCTGCCTCCCAGCGGTCGTCCCCCATCCTGGGGATGAAGGGGCCAAACTGCACGAACAGCTTCTTGGGTGGAGTCGGCAGTTACTGATGATTTCGAAGAAAGTAACTGGGGAAAGCTTCACCTTTTTTCTGCTGTTCCCAGGATATCAAGGATTGCAGAGCCAGAGCCTTACTTGCCGTGACAGTGTTAACTTTGCCGTGTACCTCCAGCTCTGGATAATGGCAGCTCCTGCAAATAACGGGGGGATCCCCGGTGGAGCGCCCACTGATGCTCACCTGGTCCTCACTGCCGGTGCAGAGGTTGAAGGCAGAGAGCCTGCCCATGTCCCTGAAGTCTGCTGAATTAGTGCTCTGTATCTTCCCTTTCCCGAGGACTTCCTTTGCTGCCATGAGAAGTGCCTTTTCCTTATGAGCACAAACGACGGCTGGGCTTTCCCAGGGAGAGCAACAAGCCGTGCCCGGCAGCTCTCCGGGGACAGGAGTCCTGTTTCACAGAGGAGAGGCAGGCAAGAAAGTGAAGGTACGAGTGACAGCCTGGCCATCAGGCCCAAGGAGGAGAGGTCCCGCTGGGCCTCACTTCAAAGAAATAGCTCAGAAAACACCAGAGGAGAGCAGGAGCAGTGACCTCGAAGGTGCCCAGCACCTCTGCAGAGGCAACACCGGTAGGAAGGAGAGGGGAGGGTGGCTTGCGAAGAGCTTGGGAAGAGCAGAAATTTTTTTCACACTGTGTTTAAATGGTACTTGCTGCCTCTGCAGCACTGCATTTGAAATGTTCAGGTCTCTGCAAGCTGTTAATGAGCTTCACACCATTCGTTATTGCAGCCTTCGTCTACAGTTGAATAAACACCGTTGTGAGTGGGCTGCGTGTCGCTCCCAAGGAAGGTGGTGAGCGGAGCCACGTTGGCTTCCTGGGGTGGGTTGAGCCTGAGGAGATGGCAGCACCTGTGTGGTGACACCATGTCGGAGCAGTGTCGCAGATTTCAGGCCTGCCATCCCTGACCCACCAACATCAGTACCTCTCCTTTTTGGGAGAGACTCGCAGTTCGATCAGGGGAGGCCTGGGATGAACTTAACACTGCTATAAGTGCCACCGCTTTCTTCCCTGCAGCCCAGCAGTTTTGCAACCCTGCTGAGGCTCAAAGCTCCCCAGCAGCCGGTGTAGCCAGCTATGGAGGGCTGGCTGATGATATTCCCCTGTCTGTGCATGCTTTTATGTGTATATTTATGTGCACCTCCATCACATAGAGGGTAACATTAGGTGCCATTGGCAACCGAGAGAGGGTGAGGGGTCGTACAGATGCTGAGAGAGAAGAAAGAACAATTAGACTGAGGAAGGACAGGCAATAGCAATTTTGAAGAAAAACAATAACAATTTTAACAGTAGATGACATCCTGTTTGGAAAGACAGCAGGAACATTTGTTATCTTTTCTGCCAGAATGACCAGGTCCTGGTTTATTGATGTTATCCTGAAGATGACAGAAAAGCCTATTAATCTACCTGAAATGAGAATCTGGGCTTCAAGAACAGCAGTTGACGCCTTCTGAGGGACAGAGTGATTGAAATCAATCATATTTTATAACTCATAGAAGTTTCTGTAAGCAACTCAAAGATCCAACTGCCCCACTACTACTAGTTTTCCCTGAAAGGCTGCAATCCAGCTGTCAGAAGCAGCTCCTCAGCTCAAGTTGTCCTTGCAGTAATGGTGGCAAATTAACAAAACTGTATGACCCCTCCACACAAATGTCTGACTGGATGTGCAGTAGTGTGAAGAGGCAGCAGTGATTGAAGACTAAACTGAATTTTTTCATCCCAAGACCAAGGCACACAAGCCAAGGTACTCCTGACACACAAAGGGTGAGCTAGAGTAAGGGGAAGAGAAAGGACTGAGATACACATGCTGCAAGTGGAATGGGAAGCGGTAGTCCAAACAACACAGCCATGGAGTAATTTTGCCTGGAAGGTACCTCTGGAGTTCACCTACTGCAACCCACCTCTCAAAGCCGGCCCAACTTCAAAGTGAGAGCAGGTTGCTTAGGGCCTCGACAGGTTGACTTCTGAATCTCTCCTCCAGAAATGGAGGTCCGGTCATCTCCGGGGCAACATGTCCCATTGATGAATCATTCTTATTGCAGTTTTTTTTCCTAATGCCAAACCCAAATGTCCCTTGTTTCATCTTGTGATGGTTGCATCTTGTCCTTTCTCTCTGTACCTTGGAGAGGAGTCTGGCTCTCCCTTCTCTATAACCCCCCATCAGCTAGTGGGATCCTGCAATTATTTCCCACCTTAACCTGCTCTTCTCCAGGCTGCACAAGCCCACTTCTTTCAGCCTCGCCTCATCTGTTATATGCTCCAGGCCCCTAATTGTCTTGGTAGTTGTCTGGTGGCCTTGTCCCACTCTGTCCAAAACTGGACACTACTCCTTCTGTGGCCTTACAAGTGCTAAACAGAGAGGCATAATGTCTTCTCCTGACCTGCTGCTATGCTCTTGCTAGTGCAGCCCAGAGCGTGGTTAGCCTTCGCCTTTGCAGGGGGTTCTGCTGGCTGCTCTGCAGCCTGTTGCTCACCAGGGTCCCCAGACCTTTGCCACAGCGCTCCTCCTGAGGCAGCTGGTCCCCAGCCTGTGCTGTTGGATGAGCTTGCTCTGTTCCAGATACAGGTCTATGTTGGTCTTCAGTTTTTATCAGTTAATTTTCTCAGACTGTTGAAGTGCCTCTGAACACCAGCCCTAATGTCCAATATGGTGTCCACTTCCCACCACCACAATTTGGTGTCATCCACAGATTTGTTCAGGGTGCACTCCATCTCATCATCCTGGCTGTTGAAGATGAGGTTAAATAGTATCATCCCCAGTATCAACCCTTGAAGACAACCACTCATAACAAGTTGCCAGTTAGACTTTGAGCTATTGACCACTACCCTTTCACCCTGATGGTCCAACCAGAAGAAGTTGAGCTGTCTTGATGCCCTTCTCTCCTCTCTTCCAATTTCTCTTTTCCTCCATGTGTAGTCTTTTACGTGGTTAGTATTGCATGTGAATGTGTGGAAAATGACTGACAGAATGTGGAAATGTGTACCAACATTACATGTTTTTCCTTCAAAATGACATTTCCATTCGTTTGTCTGGCAGCGCTGCCTGTGTAATTCCCTTCTGGTTTATTAACACTATTGGCAGAAAACATCAAAAATTCCTAAGAAATACAAAAAAACATGACAGTTGTCTCAGCAGGTACCAACCTCACATACAATGCACATACTCTCCTCTATTGCTAAAGCTAAAAAGGAACTGATTATTAGTTCTTACAAACTTATTTGCATAGATACATGCAGAGATCCCACTCAAGAGACCCAAAGAATGACAATGTTGTTTATCAACGGTCCAAGGGCAGCAGAAAACGCTCTCCAGCATACCTCAACCTGGACATCCAGGGGCTGTCTAAAACATTCAGCTCCACACCACACGGGGCCCTGCACTTCCACTGGGGTCATTAATCAGTGCTTCACTGTCATGGTGGCGTGGGACAGACCTGAGGAGAGACAGTGCGAGTGCAAAGGTGCCAATTAGTGCCAGGTGGGATGTGAGCACCTGCCCACCATGACAGGGACTGGGGCTTCGTTCCTGCTTGTCTGTTAAAAATGTTGACTTGTGCTACCCATTTGTACAATGCCTGTCTTGCTGGGTGCACTGATGGAGCTGACGGCAATCCGAGCTGCCCGCTGTCGGATGTGCAGCCACAGCCTGAGCTGATGTCTCTGATACTGTACCTCTGACTCTTTTTGTCAGCAAAAAGTGACAAGGACAGTATCATAGTAAATCCAGAGGGTTAACAGAGAGAAAAAAACACCAGTGTGGTCTGATGTATTTGTGTATGGCAGCTCTTTACCATATACAGTTACCGTGCCTGTGCTTATGAAGTGCAAAGCATACAGGTACTAAGCACAAGTATTTTATTTTTTCCATAAACAACTTCTCGGCAAAGATATACCTGTTATATACCAAGCTGAAATCAGAGACTTGGAGGAACTAATTTTCTGTCCACACTCTGCTCTGAATCAGTTTTGAACTAGCAAAGGCCCCTTATCCCAGGTCCTCTCCCCGGGGCACGCAAGGAGGAATGCAGGAGTACAGGGATGAAAGCCTGTCCACACCTGTGCTGATGAGTGGGGTGCAACCTGCAGCCAGTGGGGTGAAACACAACTGTCTCCTCAGCTGTGTCAGCTTTCAGTGGCTTTGAGGCAGCACACCAGAATGTCCAAGTACTGGGATCGGGAGAGGATATGTGAGGGGATGTGAGGAAAGTCATGCAGGCACCAGCACGCTGCTGCAGTTGCTGTAGTTCAAACCTCAGCCAGCTCAGCACACGCCAGCCAGCTCACACATTCAGCATGAGAGCTCCTCTGAGAAATAGTTGGGTAATTAATGAATTAGTCAATAAAAATATACACTTGGTTATTGTTTGTTGGTCACTAGTCATCATATGGAGCTATATTTACCCTACACCACTAAAAAGATACCTGACCCCTCCCTGTGGGTTCACTGCCGACCTCATCAGAGATGGCATCAGGCTTGGGAACTGCTGCATATCTGCATGGCCAGTTGCTTTGTCTTTTGGGAATGGCTAAACCAATTCAGACCTTCACTTTGGGGAGATACTTCACTTAGATAGAGCTCTGTTTTTCTCAGGCTGGCTGGATGCCTTGAAAAACTTCTGGATCACGAAGTGGTGCCCAGCCCTTTCTTTCTGTTGCCATTACTGGCGAAGAGATGCCAGATCTCCATCTTTTTCCACCAGCAGGAGTTTAGCAAAGTGGAGCCGATAACTCCTCTGTCCAACTCTCCCTTTTCCACCTGCTCAGGAGGATCAGCTCTGCAACTGATGATCCTGTGAGCTTCTTAGAAGGTAGAAAAAAACCTTGTCAGTTCTGTGTCCTGATGCCTCACCACTGAGGCTGCAGTAACTAAACATTTTAATCCTTCCCATTATCTTTGCCTTGAAGAATGTTGTAACGTTCCTTAATAAGTTTTAATTTAGATAGGAACAACATGCTCCTGAATGCAATTCTTCTCATGCTCTAATGCACTCGCTAATCTGTAATATTCAGGGAACTGAGTAATATCAGCAATGTATACCTCTCATTCAAACTATTTAGTGGGAGGAGGGTCTAAATTGAGTTTCTGAACCTGTCCTTCATCAAATGCAGCTAGGAACAAAAAGAAGTTGCTGGCTCACTGCAAACCAGCCAGCCTAGAATGGTCTCGTGAGTTCTGAGTTCTCTTTATCAAACCCCCGAGTGCACAGGAATTTGTTGGCTCTTTCCAGAGCAACAATGGTTATCATCTGTGCTCGGTGTTTTATGATGAGTTTATTATGCCCAAGGTAGCATTTTTAATATAGGTCTTGAGTTTTTTCATGACTTTGTTTCTGCCTCACCAAATGGAGTTGATTATATTATTTATGGTTCAAATCCAGCCACAGTTTTTAGTATGTATTACATGGACTTGGTACACACGATTTCCCCAGGAATTAAGTAATTGCCACACAGCAATACCACACATCAGAAACTGAAGAAGCCTGTACAAATTTGGAAAAGAGATAGCAAGCTGCCATATCATCTCAGGCTGTAAGCACAGCAGAGACTTAAACTGATCACAAGTCATCAGGCCTGAGGCAAGAGAAACTCTTTGGCCCTGTTTGACACCGGAGGTCAGACGTGGCAGCTGCTGTGCTCCGTTTGAGCCCGGTCATTTATGAATCAACCAGCTTACTCTAAGGAGAGCCAGACTTGGTCAGTCTGCAGAGGAAGAGCCTTTATAGAGCAACAGGAGTGACTCATAGGAGATGACTCTCCCGCTGAGAATGCAGACGTCCTGGAGGAGACATCCTGATGGAGATGCCCTGATGGAGGCTTGGGCAGCACCGTACTGCGGAGAGCCCTAAGTTCACCAGAGTTTTTTGTATGGCTGCTCCTAAGGAGAAACATCAGACCTTACGGTGTATTTTTAACTACAGTGTCTTCTGCTTCCGTAATCCACGCTAGAACTGAATCAGCGCAGCTGATCTTGGTACTTGTTTATGTTGGGATCACCACTTCTATTCTGAAAATAAAACAAGGATCTTTTATGCAGGCATTCTTTTTCCCACATTCCCATTTTTGTGTGTCCATTACACCAGGTGGCAAAGGAGTGTGACAAGCATTGCCTAGAAACAGTCTCTTGCTTTTTATTTTGGGGTGTTTCAGGTTCTAAGTCTACATACCCACTAACTCCACCCTGACCCCTGTTTCAACCAGCACCACAAATCCCACTCTCTGCCCTTTTCTCTCTAAGGGACGATTGAGAAGATCCTGTACAAGCTAAAACAGATGAAGTTTCCTGGGGGAGTTTTTCTGGCATGACAAGAGACCTAGTCCCTGGGACCTGGCCAGCCTTGAGAAGCAGCACAGTGTACAAGGGTGAATAACTCCTCATAGATGAAGAAAATAACATTCTGAATCAGTGAAAGACCAAAAAGAAGGCCTTTAAATTTATTAAGGTGCATGATTAATTGTACCTGGAAGGGATTCACAGTGATTATAGCTATTATCTCACAGATATCACTTCAGGTGTTGCATAAGAAGCTATTTGATTGGGGAGAGGGATGATTATTTTTCGAGATTATTCTATTTGTTTCATCCACTTTACCATACTGCATGCTGTTAAGCCATGTTGAAGGCAATTGTTAACATTATACCACAAAGTCAGTAAAAGTTAAAACACAGTACAGAGCCTGTTCTTAGCTGTGTTATTTCTGCGCTTCTACTTGGCCAGCCACTGCACTGTAGGAGGCCACGGTCCTGGGACAAAACCACGTGTGACCAGACTGCAACGCACCCACACCTCCAATGGGGCAAAAGAGGCCAAAACCGGCCAGTCCTTTCTTCTGGGAACACTGTCAGCTTACACACCCAGTTGTCTACATTTTTAAGGAGAAGAAGGTTCAAACAATGTATTCCATTAGACAGCAGTGAGCCTCCCCTCTCATGCCCCCCGTCTGCCTCTATGGGGCTGGACTCCTGGATTCGGAGGCAGAGTGGTGCTCTCCAGAACAGCATGGTGACAGCAACGCCCCACCCCAGCAAAGGCTGCTACTTCTGAAAGGCAACCCAGTTGCTCAAGCCACAACCCAGCTGCCTGGAAGGTTTGAGAGGTGTGGGCAGGCTTAGCTGCTTCTCCATCCTTCACCACTCATTTTACCTGCAGGTGCTGAAACCTGCACCTCGTGATGGCCACGTTCTTTTATTATTTTGGGATGCTGCCAACTTTGGAGAAGGTTAATGAAGGAAAATAACATCTGTAGCAGTTTATAAGTGAGCTAATTCTAAAACATATTTTTTGGGTGAAGACAAGGTATATCTGTAGATCAACATCTCTCCAGATGCCAAATTCTAACCATCTGCTATTGGCAATGACAGAAAAAAAATCATTAAAAAAATAAACTCTTGTACAGGAAAGCATGCAGCAGCCCAACTATATAGGTAGATATCAGCAACCCCCAGGCTGTACTACTTAAAACAAAACCTAGGAAACTGAGGGGGAAAGCACCTCACAAAGCTTTTGTTTTATTTTATTTTCTGTGCTTCCAGTACCAGGCAGAAGAATGATACGAAAACCTGTCAGTGAAAAGTCACTTGGATATTTATTTTTAAAGAAATCCAAGTCAAGCTAGTGAATGTGTCATCTTTGCTGGAATACAGATTGTTTTAGGGCATTATCATGGGGACTTGAATCTTTTTATTGCAACCCACTGGCTCTTTTCAATAGCCTTCTTTTGAGTTACTTCCATAGGTATGTACCAAGTGCCAGGCAGCTATGTCACGCAAATCCCAAGTAGGGGCAGTACTCCCACATGAGTGGTAGTAAAACCCTCACATGGTCTATAGGGCTTTCGCTGTTGTAGAGACGTCTGAGGACCACAATGCTGAACTACGAAACTGGAGAGGAGCTCTTCAGGCTGGCAGTGAAGACCAAAAAAAGAAAAAGAAAAAAAAAGAGAAAAATAGAATTCTGGACTGTATGTCACTAAGCATTTAACAGTATTTTTAGCAGGGATTCCTATGACATTTGTAGCAGATACACCTTTCTGCATATCTTCCCCCAACACATACATACACACACTTTAAGATACTCAACAGCATGCTGTGTTTTTCTGTAGTTGTCAGATTGCATTGAAGATTACAGCAAGTAACTTTACTAATGTACTATTACTGCCATTATTCAAGCCATTCCTTCTTTAGAAGTTATGAAATATGGATCATGAATAGAATCAGAATAAGCACATATTTTCTTTGTCATGTTAATGGCCTGGCTGAAGTCAACCAAAACAGGCTTGTGTGTGCAGCTGATTGTTTTGTTTCAAACCTCTGAATACTTTATACATACAGGCTAGCAAGAAGGCACTCAGCACAGATCTGTTCATTTGATGCTACCTCAGCCAGCACAATAGTCCTGTTTGAGAACGCTTTTAATGAAGACATACTTACACTAATTAAAACAATTTCATAATTGACACTTGCAGACAAATTCTCCTAGCAATAGGCAATGTGAGAGGTGTCTTTGGACTCCTTCTATGAAATAGCATATTTCTTATGTTTATCAAAGCCTAATCCAGTGACAAGTTACAGGATCAGATGAATGAGCCAGTTACTTGAATAAGTTCTAGTTTCTGTGATGTAAAAACTTGCCTAGACAATAAAGACACAATTAAAGCACAAGCTGAAGAGATGGGTGAAATTTCTAAAGGTTGGCCAGTAAATCCCTTCAAGATATGCCCACCACCTTGGTTTAGGAAAACTGCTGGAAATAGAATTTCCTCCAAGATTCACAACATTTTTGGTCTGATTTGAATAACACAGCAGTGAGAATATTCTCAGTTCTTCCACCTCCCATTCTGATGTCCAAAATTTTAGCCCATCACCTGATCAGTGTCCAGGAATGCAATTGTATCTTTTCAGATGCCAAGGTTTTAGGAACCTGGCAAAAGACCATCATGAACAACTTTTTCCCAACAAGGAGCTAGGCAGACCATACAGCTGAGTCTCATAAGATGCTCAGACACCTGGAAATGGAGGACACATAAGGTGGCCAAAATAATATAACTGCCCTTCAGTCTTTGAAAATTTCTAGGAGGAAGTGATACAGTTTCCTGAAGTGTTCAAATGGCAAGATCTTTTCATCCACAGCGTAGTCCCATTAATCCTGGGCATCTGCCATAGCCCTGGCAATTTGCTTTAGAAGAACTTCTCGTGAGCTGATTGCATCCAGCTGGATTAGTAAGAGATGCTACCCCAGATAATCTTTCTTGACACATGTGATGTTTATCCCTTTACATGGACTTACAATGAACCATCATAAACATCTGATCAGAGATTCCGGTTCCCAGTGTTGTGGGAATTTAGGCTGGTAAACACACCAGCAGCCTTCACTTTTGTTTTGTTTTACTGACATGGCTTTGGAGCTTGTGAGAGCCTTCCCACTGCCAGCCCTGACACAGCAGTACTGTGCACAGTCACATAGGACTAGTGGAGTTTGCGCAGCCAGAGTACGAGTTCCCTCACTCTGTGCCATAATCACGTTTCACGTCTGAACTGGACAAAGCACATTTGGCTTGAGTCTTCTGTCTGTAACTCAGCCTTTTGCCTCTCTTTCAAGACCAACAACAAAAGTGTACACTAGCATTGGCTGTGATTAATACCTTTTAGAGACACTTCTAAGTACCTAATTGGAGTATGACAACATACTGCCTCACCACATCTAGGCTACCAAAAAACCTGCTGCTTTCTTCGCTCTCTGCAGCTCGGGGAGGAGTGTAGGGAGTGGGGCAGGGAGGAGGAGGGAGGACTGCTGCTCTAAGCATGTAAGGTACAACCAAACCCCTGAATCCTCCTCTTTCCCTGTCCTTTACTTTATTCTTAAGCCAGAAGTAGTTACTGTCTTTCTGAGCACAACGTTAAGTCATCAAAGGTGTTGTGCCTGCCAAATTGCTCACTGAGGATAGAGTTCCTTTGAGCGGTGCTCCTCTGGAGCCATTGCCTCCTCAAAGCACAATGCTGACACCACATCAGGTAACCAAACAGGAGAACTAGTTCCCAAGGATTTGCAGGCCATGGAATCTGGCATCTGACTCTGCTTTTATACCCCTGTGTAGATCAATGGTAATGCCTGACTGTGAAGGACCTAAGATTTGGGCTCCCGAATGGAGACATTCCTCGTTAGCTCCTATGAGGAGCAGGCAGAAGACCTTGAGCCATAAAAGTGCAAACCATTTGATGAATTCTCCCATACAAAAGTTTCAGAAGACATAAATACAGACCTGGAATTTCACTTTGGGGCTGGCCGAACCCATGTGTTCAAGGGAGGCACCTGGAAATAAGTAACAAGCGAAAGGAGGAGTAAACCCATGTTAGAACTTTCACCCAAAGCAAATGCTGTCTGCTGTGCCAAGTCTGCTGCTTCGCCTGCCACATCCTGCCTGCCCTTTTCTTCTTGCAAGATCCCAGGCTGGAGCTGGCAGAGGCAAGTGAAACTCTCTGTCTGAGCTATACTGCGGGTGAGAAGCTTTCAAGGGAGCTATCCTACTCCGGGAATCTGGCAGTCCGTAAATCACAAGCCTAATGTTCGTTGTAAATTAAGGCAGAATCAGCCAGGCAGAAAACTCCAGTGGCTGAACATTTCACACGTTATAAATAGGAGTAGTTGCCTTGTACAACATGAAATAACCAAGAAACAACAGGACGTCCCTTACATTGTGCTACAGAGACTCCCTCCATGCACCTGGAGGAAGCACGCACTGTAATAAAATCATATATTTTATGATCAATGCTTAGTCTTCAAAGACAAATTCAACTCCTTTTTCTTGGCTGCTCTCGGGTGAAATTGAGTTTGGTGTTCACTTCCTGCACGAGAGAGAGAACAAAGCTTTATGCATTGTTCATCTTTTATCAGAGTGGAAGAGAAATAAACGGATTTCAATTTAACATTTCCCTGGCTCCGATTCTTATCAAAATGCCATTGAGCCTGCTAACAGTTTGATACTTAATGACATACTTAGACCAATGGAACCACCCAAATCTGACTCAAGGCCTCACCAGGGTCAAGAGAGAGCCCTATGGACCAGGCTTGGAGCAGGCTGTCAGCAGAATACGTGGTGGGGATGGCAGTGACTCTGGCTTCCAGGAGGGTCTCCCCATCTTCTGCTCGATTTAATCCAATCCCCTCTCCCAGCCCTGGCTGTCCAGGGCTCTGGCATAAGTAGAGAAAACACTGAGACAACACTCATTTTAACACCATTGCTCCCCGCCTCCTACCCCCGCTGTCTGCAGCTTGAAGCAGCAGAAATCAGCTGCTGAGAAAAGAGGTGTATCTCCAGAAACAAGTCAGATGTCTGACATTAATGAGTTGTGTCGCTGGTTTTTCATTCTTAAAACAGAAATTGGTACGCTTTCAGGAACAGTGATGCTGCTTGAGTCACATCTGGCCATGGTAACCTGCATGTTGGGCGCTCCTGGGAGGTGTAACAGCTGGCTTCACCTGGGATGGGAAGCCACATGGGACCACCAGCAGATGTAAAAACACATCAGCCCAGAGCTCCAGGAGGAATAACTGAACAGAGACTGTCGCTCCCATGCTCTCCATCGCCCCTCTGTTGCTGTAGCTGCACTCACGTCCCCCTAGCCCCCACCTTCTACTTTTTAAAAAGCTCTAGACATTCACAGCCAACTGCCTTTGAAGCTCCCCTGATCCTTCCATGCATGCGCAGCTCTTGCTGGTGTCTGAAATGATGAAGTCAGTGGTCTGCAGTGTGAGCACTCAGGTCAGGAGTCTTCACTGCAGCAGTTCTACTTAAGTGGTAGGAAAATGCCATTCCTGATGGGGACATATCATTCTTCCTCATTCTCCACGAGGAGATCACAGTCTTACCATGTTTCTAAGGATTCTTCATATTTTTTCCTCACTTTTCTTCTCTTTATGTCCCAGATATCCAATCTTTGCTCATCCGTGAAAAACATTGAACAAAAGTATGTTAAAGGTAATGAATATCATGCTTTGTCCTCCCTATTCGCTTCAGTCTGTAAATTTCTGATTTCCCCTGGATGACAGCAACATCAGAGGGTCTCACGTTGTTTGCAGCCATGGATGGGGTAACCCACGTTCCCTGCGAACCACTGGGGTCTTCACAAACTACCCTTTAATGTCTTTAATCCATGACCTAAGAACAAAGTTCATCCAAGTCATTAGGAAGCACGACATCAGCTCAGCAAAAAACAGATGAGCACCCTACAGACAGGCGAAGTGGAGGCAGAACATCCAGAGGAATGAACATGCTGAGGAATTTGCTGTCATTGCCCATTAGTGGCTCTACTGGTTTACATCAGTTGTCAGCTTGACCCCACATCTCAAGAACTGATGTGGTGTATGAAGTACCTGAAAGTCACAGCAAGCAGGGAGGTACCCAACTCCAGTATGCTCACTGCGGGTTAGACAAGAAGGACCACAGAGTTCAGATGCTCCTGCTGTAAGATGTGCATATGGCTTCACATGACTCAGAATCAACACAGGGCTCCTCAGACCTGGTAGCTGGGAGATGTGGTGGTTACTCACCTGGAGCCACTCAGGCTGTGTGGCTGCAACCGCAGCATAGGAAATACATGGGACTCTGCACCCTCCCACAAGATATTAACAGGAGAGGTGGAGATTACACCTCAGTAAATCTGTCTGATCATTTATAGATTCATAGAGCAGGGACTTCTTGCAATTCACACTCTCTATCTTTGAGCGTCCTTTTTCCCTCAGCAGTGGTGCCACTTACTCCAAGACTATCGATGAGCATTTTTTAAGGCCGCAGGAGATGAAGTTGTTGTATGAAATCCTGCACTTTTTAAATCTAAAAGGACATTTGGTATATGGTTAGGGATTGTTATAAAACATATATGTTTGGCCCCAAACCCAGTCTTGGAAAACTCTTGTATTCCTTCCCTAAAGGATAAGAACCAGATATAGATTGGAAGTCAGGGACAGCATGGTTTCCCGTTCTGAAAACAGGTGTCTTCTTCCATGAGACTAGCAGTGTGTATGAGGTGAGCAACAGAAACAGCATGTTTTCTGCTACTTAGGCTTTCAGTGTGTAAATGTATTCACCTATATATACCTTACACTATCCTGTGTATACTGGCTCAAACAAAATTATTTAGAAAATCTATGGAAAAAGTGCCTGACCAAAAAACTGAAATATGGTGTAATCCTAATAACTCCTCGGTAACCTTACATAGTTCTTATCACAATCTCGCCACTCATTTCATTTTGCTACTAAATCCCTCATGCTTTCTCAGGCTACTTATCCTTGCAGGCTGGAGGTCAGGTTGCACCCAGAGTGGCAGATTTTTCTCTGATAGCATGTCCAATATGAGGGAGATTCCCTGCCTTCAGCAAGTTTGTAAAATGAGAGTATTGATTTCATTTTGCAAGTAATTCAAAGTAGATCACCTGACTGGAAGCGCTGGGATTTTATTTGAGGTGTAAGGACAAAAGGTGAATGTTTTTCTGTGGAGTGATGAGCAGAACAAGCAAAGACTCCTCTAGTTTTGAAACTCCCAGCTCTGACTTGGAAATTATCGGAGAAAACAGAGAGCAACAGAATCCCCAGTTGTTTTAGAAGATTGTTGAGTTGTAGTTGGTTAAAAACCCTAAGATTTTAGATATTCATTTAATACAAAATTACCTTCTGTATATTGATTATCTGATGTAGGCATTGAGACCTTTAAGTGCAAAAGGACCTTCATCTCCGAGTCTGTGGAGCACATGGAAAGAAGGCCAAATGATCTGAAATACAGGACAGCCCTGAAAGGAGATTATCCTGTAAGGTTTAATGTATAAACTGTTACACTATCTCATCACATCACTGTTCCTAAACCTTACACTGGGTAGGCTACTGGCAAAATACACATAAAAGAAGGAATATTTATATGCTACAGGTAGTCTTGCAAAAACCAACTCATTTTGGAGAAACAAATGTGGTCTCTTCATAGGGGATATCACACACACACTGTTGTGATATCACTGTTGGATTATGGGTCATTTGTACCCCTCAAGCCAGTGCCCGGCGCCGGTACATTCACCTCTGGGGTAAGGGGCTCTGCCAGCAAAAACAAAGATGCTCTGCCCTCTGGTTTCTGGAGGGATTGACAGAACTCCAGGCTCCACAGAGCTGGGCTACAGCACCAGTTTACATCAAAGGCTTGATGCTTTCTTCTGCCAGATTGAAGGCAGTGCCTTTTGACACCTGTTTCTCTTTAGGGAATGCACGTAGTTCTCTCCAGGCTCTGAAGAAAGGAGACTAAACGCAGCCAGTGCAGTGGCTGGCCTGCCCCAAGCACAGCCCCATGTTAGTAAGTCAAAATAACCATGTTCCCAGCCAAACTCTTCCGTAGGTATAAACAGAAGAAGGGGAGGAGCCTTCAGCCTCTCTACAGACTGGCGGCTAAGGCACTCTAGCCTCCTGGGATTCAAAACTATGGCACGTATCCCAGGCTGCAGCAAGGGAGCCCAAAGCATGAAGAGGGAGAGGGAAGCAGAGCCGTTGCTCTTTCAGCTACTCTGGCTCTTGAGATCCTGGCTCTGTTCCCCAGCATAATTTCCATTACCTTGAAGAACGATCCAAACAACTCCAGTAATATGATCAAAAGAGTATGAAAAAGATCCAGAGGTGATTCAGTATGTTGGTGCCATGGAGGCATAAATGTACTGACATATCTCAGTCGTTCCCGTTCTCCCCTGCCTCCCACACAGCCGACGGTGCCGCTGGAGGGGCTCTGAGCACCAGCTCCCCTTCAGTAACAGAGAAAGCACAGCTCCCCTTAACGTATTTGCTACAATTGCTATATTTGGACATTGATGGCCCCCTTTGGAGAGGGCAAATCCAGAAATGTTTCACTATTTCACATTGCTGTGCGTTAGAAATAACATCCTCTGGAACCACAGGCGTTAGTTTCCACACATAGTTACTGGCTGTTGTATATTTTTGCTCTTTAAAAACTTTAATCTGTGGAGTGTAAGACAACGGCATAGAAAAAAATCCCTGTTGTTGCCTACTTTTTGTTTGATGATGCTTCTGCTTGGCTGCTAATGTCATTTACAAAGTGATCATAGTAACGAATTCACTTGTTGGTTACTTGAATCATGTAGCATATTGAGTTTCATTACAAGTATCCAGGAAATACTTCTATTCAGATAATCCTTTATGGCCTTAATGTTTGAGGATCAATTTGTCTCACAAGATGAAACAGAGGTCAGAAATTCAATGCAATGTGACAACACTCTGTTATTCCACTTATTATTATAGCAACAAGCACTGGTACCACAAGTGTTAAGACTTGCATAAACATTCCAATTTTAAATCTTATGTTTAGAGATCTGCAGCTCAGTCAGAGAGATTTGCTGTAGGCAGAACTTGTCATACAAATATTCAGCCTAGAACTAATTTTCTTTAACGTGTTTTAACATCTTCCAAAACAAACAAACAAAGACTTCAGCACTTTCAAAAACACAGTTTTCTGTATCTTGATCAAAACACAGGACTTGATTCAACAACGAACAGCTCTAGTTTGAAGCTAATATAAAGTATAATAACATTAAGTGAATTGAGTTACTCTAGAAATAAACTAGAATAACACACTGGTAGATCAGGCTCAAAGTCTCTTTGTTTATTAGATACTCTATTAGAGCCTTTACTAGATTCTACTTTAACACCAGCTTGAAGCCAGCTGAAGTCTGCTCCTCATAATAACCTGTCCGAAAAGGATAGAAATTCTGCGTTATAAAAATATGTTTCCAGATGACCATATATCATTTACTGAGGCATCCAACAACCCTTCAAACTTGTCTCAGCCAAGATAAGTTAGGTGAGTGCATCTCACATCTCCTGTTCTCATTTATTCAAAATGAAAAGTCACCTATGAGGGATAACACCTTGTGCAGAACACAAACCAGGACGGACTTCAAATAATCCAAACACTGATCTTGCTTGCTAGCTAAAGCAGGTCAAGGTGTTTCTCATTTTGTTCAAGATGTTCATAAATATTCATTTAAACATTAAAGGCAACAAACAACGAAAACTCTGGAAAACAGACTATACTGCAGAACTCTACACCTGAGGTCCTTTTTAGGTGCTCCTCTCATGTTGAAGAGAGAGAAAGAGGGCCTGTCAGTGGGTGACTCACTTGAGAGAAGCTCGGTGATATCGTTCAGCTGAACCACCCTCTGCAAACCCTTGTTTTCCTTCTCCAGCTATGAAGAAAAAGTACATCATGAGTTCAGATGTAGGACAGATCTTCCTTGGGAATCTGTAGTAGAAAGACAAGTGAGGGGATTGCTACCCAGCACCCTTCTTGGATGTGCAGCAAATGGCAACAGTGTGTTTGAAAACAGTCTTAAACTAAAGAAGGTTATTTTCCTTTCAGTAACCACACTCCTCTGGGGAGTTTCAGCTAACGTGGATCTCACAGAAGGTGTACATATGTGTTTTTTACTTCAACTTCTGCCCAACACCAACACTTTTGACTGTGCTCAGGACCATGTGTGCATCTGCGGATGTCTTTACCCTTGTCGCCATCTCCATGGATGACATAAATAGCAAAGCATCTCCTGTCCTCAAACCACAGCCAGACAAAATCCCAGATGTAACAAAAAGAAAAAAATAAACATTGCTGCACCTCCAAAGAGCATTGGGATTAGTGGGAAAAGGAAGGAAACTGGCAGAAACTACAGTTGTGCTACATGACCCAGGATGTATGGGGTAATTAACCATACTGGTAAGGCTTCAACTGGAATATTGTGTTCAGTTTTGGACTCCCAGTACGAGATGGATAGTAATAAACTGGAGAAAGAACAGCAGAGCACTGCTAAGATGGTCAGGGGCCTTAAGCATATGGCCAAAAAGGGGCAGCTGAGAGAACTGGGCAGGTTTAATCTTGTTTAATCTGATAAAGAAGAAATAAAGGGATGATTTAATCATAGTCTACAACTATTTGTAAGGTATTTACACACATGAAACAGCCAAAATCTTGATACTGCCAGATATAAGGGGCAACAACCACAGATGGTGGCTTGGGTGGACATTAGAAAAAACCCCACACTTTACTGGGGGATAATATGGGGTACCCAGGGAGACTGAGGAATCACCATCCTTGGAGGTTATAAGACTTGGCTAGACAAAGCCATACCTAGCCTGGTATAGTGGCGGTGCTAGTTCAGGAGGTTGAACAGGATGACCTCCAGACATTCCTTCCAGCCAACATTTCTGTCACAAACTATAAGTCCTGTTAATTGACAGTAACTGAAACAGCTTCAAAAGGAAATGTGGTTGCTCACGGGGAGGAAAAAATGTCTATGCACATATGAAAAATGGACTCTGGACCCTGCAAATCCATACAGGCCAAATGAAGAAAATGCACTTTTAGATGAAAGAGAGCATTTACTTTTCTGGCAATGTTGCCTTAGTAAGTTTAAGGTCATCAGATAATTTGAAGAGAACAAAAAGCAGCCTCACTGAAAATCAGAGTTCTCCATATTTCCTGCTCGGAGTTGTAATATAAAGACCCAGACATACAAGGTTCATAGAGGAGTGCTTTTTTAGACAATACAATACCTTATACATATTGGGGGTTAAATATACTTTCAAAGGGATAGCTCTTCAGCTGTACAGTCGACTGCTTTGGATGCCAGAAAAGACACTTTGTGCACACTGAATATAATTCCTATGGTTACTTCCAAAATAATGTAGGAACCCTGAACCTATTTGCCACTAGGTAAAGTTCTACAATCAAGTTTCGAATCACTTCAGGACTTCTGTGATAGTTTGTTAAAAAATAAAACCACATAAAAAAAAAAGAAAAAAAGAATCCTATTTAGCCAGTGAAGACCAGCTGGCCAAGGAATATAGTTTTTCCTCAAAATATCTGGTTTCTTGTGCTGCTTCCCCCTGTAGATGACTTTAATGAGACTAAGCTGTTTACATTTTTTCAAACCCACTTTATTTCCTGCATTTCCAGCTGTAATCCACAGTTTGTGCTCAGTACTGGTACCACCAGATTTTCCAGAGCTATCATTATATGACCACAAGCAAATATTTCAAAAACACTTAGGTAAGTGGGAAGGACAGATAGTGCATGTTGTATGTTATGGACAGTTAAAAAGGCTACAGGAGGACAGCAGAAAGGCAAGCTGCTTTACTCTGGCATGCAAGCAAGCAGCTTGCTGCAGCACATGGAGCAGGCAAAAGCCACAGGAGGAGGTGGGGAATAGAGAGGAGGGAGCCTGCGGGCTGGCTGGAGACTCCCAGAAGTCTGGGACTCCTACCAGTCTGCACTGGTGGACTTCGCAGTCCTGGGGGCTATGGGTCAGGGGAAGAGTAAAGTCAAGACTCTGAATTTTAGGAAAGCAAACTTCCAGCTGTTGAAGGAGTTAGTCAATAGGATGCCCTGGGAAACTGCCCTCAGGGACAAGGGAGCAGAACAGACCTGGCAGATCTTTAAGGATGCTTTCCATAGAGCACAAAAGCTCTCGATTCCCAGGTGTAAGAAACCAGGAAAGGAAGGCAAGAGACTGGCATGGCTGAGTCAAGACCTGCTGGTCAAACTAAAGGGCAAGAAAGAGGTGCCCAGGCAGTGGAAGCAGGGACAGGTATCCTGGGAAGAGTATAGGGACACTGCCTGGTTGTGGAGGGATGGGGTCAGGAAGGCCAAGGCGCAGCTGGAGCTGAACTTGGCAAGGGACGCAAGGAATAATAAGAAGGGCTTCTACAAGTATGTCAGTCAGAAAAGGAAGGTCAAAGAAAGCGTTCCCCCCTGATGAGCAAGACTGGCAAACTGGTAACAATGGACGAGGAGAAGGCTGAGGTACTCAACAACTTTGTTATTTCAGTCTTCACTGGCAACCTCTCTCCCCACGCCTCTTGAGCTGATGGACCGCAAGGCAGGGACTGGGGCAGAAAAGTCCCTTCCACTGTAGGAGAAGATCAGGTTCGTGACCACCTGAGGAACCTAAAAATACAGAAGTCTATGGGACCTGACGAGACACACCCCAGAGTCCTGAGGGAATTGGTTGATATAGTTGCCAAACCACTTTCCATGATATTTGAAAAGTCATGGCAGTCAGGTGAAGTTCCCTGGTGACTGGAAAAAGGGAAACATTGCACCCATTTTTAAAACGGGTAGAAAAGAGGACCCTGGGAACTAACAACCTGACAGTCTCACCTTTGTGTCTGGGAAGATCATGGAACAGATCTTGAAGCTAAGCTAAGGCACATGGAGGTGATTCAAGACAGCCAGCATGGCTTCACCAAGCGTAAGTCCTGCCTGACGAATCTCTTGGTCTTCTACAATGGAGTGACTACATCTGTGGACAAGGGAACAGCTACGGATGTCATTACTTCTGTAATGCCTTTGACATGGTTCCCCACAACATCTTTCTCTCTAAACTGGAGAGGTATGGATTTGATGGGTGGGCTGTTTGGTGGATGAGGAATTGGTTGGATGGGCACATCCAGAGAGTCGTGGTCAATGGCTCAATGTCCAGATGGACATTGGTGGCAAGTGGTGTCCCACAGGGGTCTGCACTGGGACCAGCACTGTTTAATATCTTCATAAATTACATAGACAGTGGGATCGAGCGCACACTCAAAAAGTTTGCAGACAACACCAAGCTGAGTGGTGTGGTTGACACGCCTGAGGGATGGGATGCCAGCCAGAGGGACCTGGACAGGCTCCAGAAGTGGGCCCGTGTGAACCTCATGAGGTTCAACAAGGCCAAGTGCAAGGTCCTGCACGTGGGACAGGGCAGCCCCTGGTATCAATACAGGCTGGGGGATGAAGGGTTTAAGAGTAGCCCTGCCAAGAAGGAGTTGGGGTACTGGTGGATGAAAAGCTGGACACGAACCGACAATGTGTGCTTGCATCCCAGGAAGCCAACCATATCCTGGACTGCATCAAAAGAAGCATAGCCAGCAGGTCAAGGGAAGTGATTCTGCCCCTCTGCTCCACTCTGGTGAGACCCCACCTAGAGTACTATGTCCAGATCTGGAGAAGGAGGCGAACCTGTTGGAGCAAGTCCAGAGGAAGGCCACAAAGATGATCAGAGGGCTGGAGCACCTCTCCTATAAGGACAGGTTGAGAGAGTTGGGGTTGTTCAGCCTGGAGAAGAGGAGGCTCCCAGGAGATCTTATTGTGGCCTTTCCGTACTTAAAGGGGGCCTACAGGAAAGATGAGGACAAACTTTTTAGCAGGGCCTGTTGTCATAGGACAAGGGGTAATGGCTTTAAACTAAGAGAGGGAAGATTTAGACTAGGTATAAGAAAGAAATTTTTTACAAAGAGGGTGGTGAAACGCTGGAATATGTTGCCCAGAAAGGTGGTGGATGCCCCATCCCTGGAAACTTTCAAGGTCACGTTGGAAGGAGCTCTGAGCAACTCGATCTAGTTGAAGATGTCCCTGCTCATTGCTGGTGAGGTTGGACTAGATGACTTTTAAAGGTCTCTTCCAACCCAAACTATTCTATGATTCTATAAAAGGAACAGGAGATTTGCCTGTAACAAAAAGACTCACAATAACCTGCTGGCTGCCAGGGAAAATGACACTTTCCTTGGGTGTCAAATGGGACCATGCAATCTGGGAAGCTGCTCAAAGCTCCACAGTATGAGCAAGAGGAACAAGCCAGCCCTCGCAGGCAGGGGCCAAAGATTTGGTTGTGACCAGTAGGAAAAAAAAAAATCGGTCTCCATCAGAAGATCAGAGTAGCTCTGTCAGCAATCACCTTGCTCTTATCTGTATTCTCATCAAATCAAGCACTGGAGACTGGAAGCCCTTTGATATTTCAGGCATAGTCCCTTCAAGAAAAAGGTGCAGGTATATCTGTGCCTCTGAGCATCTCCGTTTCCTGTCAGCACAGCTTAGCTTTCTCACTCTCATTCACAACACTGACTAACGGGGTTCATGCCATTAACAATAAGCGAGCATTTCCACATGACTTTAAAAAATGTGGCTTAGGTATTTCTGAGAACTTTCATAGAGATGAAAAATTGGGATTTTTATGGAGAGAATTTGTAACATTTCTTGTAGAACATGTGGACAAGTCATTATTAGCATATTGTTAGCCGTTCACTGCAGTGGGGGTTGCTGTCTGCATGGCATGACAGTGAACCTGTGGTGCATTCCGGAATTATATATACACTGGCCTGTTAAATATGCAAGCCTAGTTATCTCTCTCTCTCTTTCTCTCTAAGAGAATTATTAAAGCATCTCTGTGACATTATAAAAAAATTTAAAAAGGATGCTCATCTGTGGTAATCTGAAGATTGATTTCACTTTCTCTCCTTAGGTTTCTTTCAGAGTCTCTTCTATTTTATGTCTGGTTTCTAAAAAACAAAAATAGATCAGCAGCTGAACAACTCTGGGTTGCTCTGCAATAACAAACTAGGACAGACTGGGAAGGAAGGTACCGACACACAGACTTAGCAAGAATTCATATTTCAAGAATCCAAGAGGATTTTATGCATGAACCTTACTAAGGCTATTTACAGATGATGAAACTCTCCTGTCAGCATCCCTTTAAAGTTCCTCTGTATAAATATCAACAATCTTGCCGGACAATTGGCGAGACGTTAGGAGGCTTACTGCATGCTGTGCTGTGAAGCTATCTCGTTTTAAAGAGCAAATGACTCATTTAATAGATATGGTTCTGTTGAAAGAACATTCTTCAGAGCTTAGTAAGAGGTTTAAACCACATTAACATTAGAAATCAATGAGCCAAAAAACTGTGGACTACTGAGGTCATGGTTAATAAAGACAGACTTCAATTTTATTTTCATATCCTGTTTTTGGCCTAATCACTTGACCTCATTTTTAAACATGGTCTGGATGTAATTCACCGTTCCACACAAAGAGACTGATTATTTTCCCCAGTTTTACTCTCTCCAGTAAATTCAATGATATTAAACCTGATTTACACCCGAGGAATTGAATGTATTTGCTGATGTTTTCAAAGAAATTCACCACCCAGCCCACAAAGCACAGTCCAATTTAATGGTGCCATTTGGAGCTTTTTTGGCTAAACGATACACAGCTTCTGTCGGCTGCGTAACACTAAAACACACAGGAATGAGCCCATCGCTTGCTTCCTCCTTTGAATGGCCAATTACTTATTCCTCACTGTCCAAGCCAACGTGGAATGGAATTGATGGAACGGCATTTCCCTCATTGGAAACAGGGTTGTTTCTGGTCTGCATACAGACTGAAAGCACATTGAACAAATTTTTATATTAATTAGTGCTTATGTTTGAGATCCCCTGCTCATACACAGGCATTTCAGCAAACAGGCTTTGAATTGTTCAAGCGCTGAACCACCCTGAAGTTCCTTTTTAAGCTTCCTGACAGGAGAAGGCACAGAAAAGAACAAGATAGGATATTTGTACCTTTAAACTGTATTCCCTATAAAAGGAAGACACTGCAAGTCTGAAGGAGCTTTTCGTTTTGTGCTAATTTTTACTGAAACCCCTACTGAGAAACTCAGCTCTTAGCAAAGGAAGGGAAGACCAAGAATCTGGGAGCTGCGTGGCAGAGCAGAGTCAACCTTGAGCACAAACAGCTTAAAGTTGCACTACTGCTAGAACATTACTCCTGAAGCACTGTTCTCACACACAAGAAAAATATTTCTTGTTGAAAAGAAACACTGTGTCCTTGGTTTGTAAATGGAACATCCATCCAGAATAAAATGTCTATGCAGAGGGAGAAACACAGCATTGATGAGAATGCAGATATCTCAGGTTTCCACAAAAAATTCTTCACAAAATATTATCTATCAAAGTTATGCCAGAGTTGAAAGCGAGACTACAGTGCTAGTGGTAAAGAGAACCTCAGATGGCTCGACTAATACTCACTACGGGACGAGGCTAGGGTCACTAATTTATTCTATTAGTAACAGCTTTGGTCACTCAAATTGTCACACACTTTCATCAGTTTCAAAAACAGAAGAAACAAAGATGAAAAGGAGTGAGCTTCTAACACTTTAAATTTAGGTTCAGTATAAGCAAGCCCCACCACTTGGATATTAAGTCATAACTATCCAAGTACTGCAGACCTTCTCCCAGATTTCTGCTCAGGGTTAACTCATGACAGTTTTTCCCGAGGTATTCTCACAATTGCTTTCTGGGCTCCAAACAGTGGATTTACAAAAGATAAATTACTTCCATGAAAATTTCCTATTTATTAAAGTTCTAGTCTCTGGACACAAGAGTCATCTGTCATCAACAAAAGCACAACTCATATATTGCCCATGATTACTAATGGTCCAATTCACACGTCCCACTTTCTGACACGGCATGTTCTTGTGTCCTTCCTCTCCATCGTCTCTCCTCAGATTTATTTTAAACACCTCCAGCTGATGTCTGGACACAAGGACACCTGAACTGATATCAACAGCATATTCAATAATTTTTTTTTAATTTTTTTTTTTTATTACATTGGTCATAAAATGCCCATCTGCTGGTTTTCAGCTTTTGAGATTTAATGATTTGCTATTGTACAGCAGCAGGAATAAAAAAAAAAAAAAGATTTATAGCCTTTCTGCAAAATTAACACATTTGTATTATTCACCTATCAGCCCCAGTTTGTTCCAATGAGGACAAGGTCAATATGACTATTACTAGATTAATTCTGTGATGCTATATAGCAAAGAAGCCTTTAAATATTGATGCTTAGTGGAGGAAAAAGGCTCATATATTCAAAAAACGGAACAAGGGACACAAAACTTATTTCCCTAGAGAAGTCAATAAAATAAACAGGATTCCAGCACTGACACATTTGAAACGTTCCAGTGATTTCTACCAAGGAAGGCTATGAGCAGTTTGGCCCGTTCATTCCACTCCCTGGTCCTGCTGTGTCCCCATAAGTTGGTACTACAGCCAATGTTGGTCATCTGTCTGAAAGGAGAATCAAAATAAAACCTTAGAAAATTTCCTGTCTATCCCTCCCCCTCTCCTTTTTTTTTTTTTTTTTTTTTTTTTTTTTTTTTTTTTTTTTTTTTTTTTTAACTGCTTCCCTGGTGAAGGTTTTGGAAATCTGCAAGATACAGGGTTTTTTTTGGAAAAACACATTCTTGCCTGGTTACTTCACCCATGACTCAAAAACTGATTCAGAAAGCTAGTATTTTGGTAAGACAGTCAGTGACTTTAGAGTCTGCAAAGATTTACTCTTGCAAGGCTGGATGGAATTGTACCTGCCTCACTTTCTGTTCTGCAGCCCCTGTGCAGAACACCGCAGGAACAAAGACTGCAAAATGTTCAGGCCCTGCCTCTCTCCGGCTTTGTCTAAACCCACAGAGACTTGTCCCTGGCTGTCCAGACCAGGGATCTGTTGCAGAAATTTTCCTTCTGGCTCATGTGCCATTGAATTCTTATTGAGAGAAAAGCAACCGAACGTGGTGAGGGAGGGAAATGAAGGAAGTGCGAGGAAAAATACAACCTGTGTGCACAGAGAAAAGAGCCAAGATTAAGATTTATAGTCTTGGCAAATTTATTTCCAGGATTGCTAAAGTATACCTTTCCCTCTCAGTTTGCATAATCTGCTCCCAAACACGCAGGAGCAAGATTTTGTTTGCTATTGAGTTGAAACACATTCTTTTTCTTCTAGTCTTTGCTGTGGAAGAGAGAAGCTGGGGTGAGGAATAACTTGTTCTGGCAATAATTAATCATTCTGATGATTTCAAATTATACAACACCAACTCCTATGTTTCACTGAATTTCTTCGATATTAGAACCAGTCAGCAGAGAGAGCTCAAGAAATGCTGAACACCACCATAATGCACATAGGAACTTTTCTTTTCCAGACTGAAAGATTGTTTTTCTAAGCAACTGCCCTACAATAAGCTAGTCTACATTACAAATATTTTTACGATTTTTCCCACATAACTGGATTTTGGGCACAAAAAAAGATGAACTAATTTTAGAATTTATATTAAATAATATGCAGATGATGTATAAAGCTTCTGTATAAAGCTATCACGTGCATAAACCACAGTACAATTACGCTCTCAGGAACAGAAAAAATATCAAAAATTATCCCTTATGTTTGTAATACTCGTCTCAGAAAAAAACCTATACATAATAAAATACAGTCTACATCATGAGAAATGTCTTAGTAAGGATCCCTTCAATAAATATCTACATATATATTAGAGTACCACTTTTAAGGCAGAAGCAGAGCATTTTGTAATCTTGCCATAATTTGTATTTGTCCCTTTTACAGAAGTAAACACCCACATTGGCTCAAATGTTTGGTTTCTGCATCTCAGTACTTCACAGCACGGCCTGCTGGGCTGGGAAGACTTTGTTGACATTTAAAACGCTTCCATATTACTGTTTTAATGCAGATCACGAACACATCTGTGAAGTGAATTTCTCAATTATCCCCACTCACTCTGCTTTGGTTCATACGGATTGGTTTTAAAGCACAGAGCTTCCAGACGAAGCTAAGCCACAGCCCACCTAACATACAATTTCAGCCACTAAGAGGTGTCCAGTCATGGGCCTGAAAGATCTCCTCCCAATCCCAAAACCTGGGTTAGCAACACTCTAAACTTTCCTAGTGCTCAACACTAGTTTCTTATGTAGACTTAGCCTTTGCCTCCACATGTCTAAAACAGGCATTTTTGTTAGAAAAATGTATCCAAGAGGATTATTCTTAAAAACTAGTTAATTAAAATGTCCAATTACACGGCCTTTACCTATGCCAAACCTGTATTATGGTCTCTGATAAATATTGTATTCGCATGTCATTAAACAGTAACAGCCAGACTAGAAACTTTTTCCCATGGTGAAAGTTACTTAAGGAAGAACCACGTGCCTCTGATACAACTGCTTTTGTCAGCAAAGGGACTAAGAAATTTGGAGACAAAGTTTTCTGTCACTTTTGGAAATAAAATATTTTCAACTGGATGGGAAAAAGAAGGTAACTACTGAAAATCCTTTTTGTGCAGGTAGGTATTTGTTTCCAGTAACTGAGAGATAAAGAGCTAAAACAAATATTGGATTGTAAACTCTTACACAAACCTCACAGCATCCCCTCAGAACAAGCTTATTCTCAGGTTCATTTCAGTTCGCACGGTTTTTCTAAGTGGACAAACCAATCCTCACAGAAACGTGTTCACAGACAAATTGGCCAAGTTGTTCAGCGCTGTTATTTGGCAAGGTCTCCAGCCAGATGGGTTTGCTAATGGCTCCTGTAAGGTGTTTAAATCAGAATCCAGGGTAACACATGACTGCCATGTTTAATTACGCTAAATTAATATAGCTTAATAGATATTGTTTGGTATGTAAGAGTCAGAGATTTTGATGAAAAATACAAAGATAAAATAGCCTTTGAATGTAAGGATACCAAAGCCTTGATTCTCTGCCCATGTATAACCTTTCCTAAGAGCAATCATTCAGAACAATTATTCTAGCAGAGACAGACATTTGTTCAACTTACAAAACATTTCTTAGATGATACGCACTAACAATGGATACAGAATTTTACTTGCATCAGCTGAATATATTTTTTAACTATTCAACAATTTTCTGTAGGTTTGCCTGAATGCATTCAGCTGCTGAAAGGAAACTGGGATACAACCATGATCTTGAACTTTTTTTTCATTCAGAAGGATAACATCAAACGTACTCATCGGCTTCATTTCATTTTGCAAAACTGCACTTTTTTGGAGTAGGCTTTAAGCTCAGAACTATACACAAAACAACTCATATACCCTAACACTGCAGTCAAATCCTCAATTGCTGGCACAAGAAGATGGCAAGCTATTTGCTGTTACAATTAACACAAAATAACATAAGAAAACCTTCTTTAGGATGTATTTTTGGGTAAAGCAGTTTTTCTCCTAGGTTGCTACAATGCCTGTGAACAGTCAAACCAGCTTTTGTTCCTTGACCCGTGAAGCTACCTCCTCAGTTATAAGACAGGACACACCAAAGAGATCAACTTTGATGATGCTGACAGCCCCTCGCTGGTAACAAGGAATTGTGAGAGCTTGGGGGGGCTGGACTGTCTCCAGATTGAGAACCTAGAGAGTGGGCTGAACAGAATCCCTAGTGACAGTGGTTTTACAAGATATACAAGATAAAATAATTCAGGTTTAGATTTTTAACATTTATTAAAAAAGCAGGATGTATGTTCATTTCAAATTAAAGTTAAAAATGTTAAAGCATACAAACAAATCAATTGTGTACTAGCAGCATCCAATTGTTAGAATTTTCTAGAACTCCTCAGTACAGTCTTGGCAAGCTAAAAATATTACAACTTGCAACCAACTGACCTCACCATAGTGCAGATAAAACAAACTTTATAAAAACAACAATTTAGGTTAAATAAGCTTAAATAAAGGTGTTAAATACAAGACACTTGATCAAAGCTTCTGTACAAAGATAAACAAATTTGGCATTGTACAATTGATCGGCTGGCTCACACCATACATGATTTCAATAGTTAAGCAGTATAACTGTTTAGCTGAACATCAACTATACAAAAGTAACTGAAGTTGGGAGTGGGCTAACCCCAGTGAGCCATTTACAAGGCATGTGTATTTTTAGAAAATCAGAACACTGTTTATATTCAGGCACCATTTGTTCCTGCAAATAAATAATCTCTAATGTATCTGCATCCAAACTAGTGTTAAACACATCAGTGCTAACATTTTATAAACACAGCTTTGTGACTATTCACTATACCTCCATTGTTATTGCTATGACAATGTGGACTGTGGAAATAAAACTACTGTACATACAAAAAAATAGAGCACCTTTTAAACATTAAAGTATATGTCTGGTTATTCTTTTTATCTTACAATACTGAAGCCCAAGCTAATGTAAATTGCTTTAACATCTTCACCAGCGCACCTGAAATGCAGGAACTAAAACCCCAAATATTCCTCTTCAGGCAAGCCCCAGCCAGAGCATCTTCTAAAAATGTCTAAAATGACACTAAGGATTCTTTACATTCATCTGCACACAAACAAATATCTGCTAATCTCTGCTTTCTTCATATGAATTTAAAGACGGATTACCACAGTTCTCTCTCCTTTTCAAATGAATAAAGCTGGATAGAGAATGTAGCAGAAACACCTAAAATGGATTGTGAACACAGTGAAATTATTACCCCGCTAATTAAAAAAAATACAGCTGTTACATTGTTCAAATAAGTGTTTTTCAGGGGCCCAGTCATTCGGATTTTTTGTCTATCGTATTGAAAAACCATTCTGTAAATTTCCTCAGTTGAGCAGCTGCTGTTTGAGACTCCTCCTGAAGTCTCATGTTATCTTGTCTCAGATGCTGCACCTCTGCTTGGAGAACTGCCTTGTCCTGTTTTTCCTGGTTAACAAAGATACAAATTCAGTAAAGTGAGTAGTCGTGATGACAGCATTTATTTTTGTCGTTAATATTTCTGTGCGAGTCATACAGCTATATCTTGTTGAGCTCCATAATCTACTGTAATCCCTAAACTACTAACTATAAATTAATTCCCCAAATATGCTCCGACTACCTCATTCATTCTGAGAAAATATTGCAAGCCAAAAAGAAAACTAGATGCTACTTCAATACAAAAATTATAGGAGTTTACTCCATTTAACAAAAAAATTCAAGCACTAAAAGGATAAGAAGCTTTTAGGTATTACAAATCATATGTGAGAGCCCAAGTCATAAGGAATTGATTTGAAGCATACAGTAACGAAGAAAAATACCTAATTTCAAATTTTCCCTTACATTATTATTTTCTTACCAAAAGCAGTTTCATTTCTACCAGTCCTGGCATTGTCTCCAGCTCAGAAATTAGACAGCAAATGAGACACAAAGCAAGTCATTTTTACATGATCACGATACCACAATGCAACAAGGATGACAAATCTGGAGTGTTTACTTAGCAATAGTGCCAGTGTCCATATCCCTATCCTTTGTTAAATCCAAGGTACCATAAATGGAGATAAAGTGCCTCATTCTTTCTGGGGTACAACTATATGTAGGACAGTAAAGACCCATAAACTAGTTAGCCTCAGGGCAGCTCATTCACATAACCCTTCGCACCGGACCTTCTGCACCTCAGAGTTCTGACCAACCACTGGGCTCTACCATTCATTAATTACACTATCTAGTTTAACTGATGGACTTTTTTCAAGACCCTGATGAACTCTGCATAAAAATATAACTACTAAAACTGGAGAGTAATAATATCGCTAATGATCTCTTACCTTTCTCAGGTCAGTTTGTAGTTGCCGGAGGATGACTTCTAGCTGGTTTACCTTTCCAGTCAGAGTACTCGGAGCGTGTTCCCTGTAAAGTAAACCACTACCTTCACTCTCAGTTAAAAACATTTTCTCCTCCAGCTTTTGCAGAGTAAAACTTTTCATGACAGCAAAGGAAGCAAATCAGTTTAGGCACAGTTAGCAAAACACAGACAAAACCAGCATCAGCAAGAGACTCTTACTGGAACATAAACCCATTGCTGCAATATCTGAAATATCACAGTGCCTCTCATCCAAATGAGGCAGAAATTACAATGATTTTAAGAAGGAATGTTTTAGGAATTATTTGCACATACCCTCACAGTGCAAGTCAAACCTGCTGCTAAATGGTGTGCTGAGCACATTTGTTAACAAGCTGCTTTCTGATAAGGACTGTACTAATCTGAAGCAAGCAGCAGCAGCAATTATTGCAAACCAAAAGAGCCGTTAAGAGTTCTTTTGTCTGGCCTGCAGTTGTGTCATTTTTCAGTAAAGGCTAAACCTATGGCTTTATGGAGACAAATATTTTGTTTAAAGGTCAAAACATGTGAAATATTGCCACAGGTTAATCAAACGCATGACTGAAGGAAAATACTGAGAATAGCTTCTCTTTCCTGTATGACAATGAGCACTGTGGGAGAGAGTTTCATATATGTTATAGATGAAATTAGCCCTAATGTGAATCATTTTGTCTAGAAGAGAGAACCTTTATATATAAAGCTGAATCAGCTGCTTCATGCAAGTGCACAAATCTGACAGATTTGCCGACGCTAAAAGTGGAACGTCTTTTGCAATCCTTACTGATCACTAGGCTGGGAAAAATGTGGACTTAGAAGTCATTAGAAATAAATGCGCTTTACCATGTAAGTAAGTTAATTTGTGTAAAATTGGTTCAAATTAAAATATGATAGTCTAACAAGCAAGAAGACTTTTCCCTCCATTTCCTGTTCCTGCAGTTGAAGGGTAAAACCAATCAAGGATGTGTTTTTCGTTTAAAGCATGCTAGTGGACAGATTATACTGCTGTACCTGTGTTTTTAACAAATATACTCCTCACAGCAGGGAAGATGGGGTAGTGGGGGGGAAGAGAATAATCTCTCCCAGAGCACCGGGAAGAATTTGAAGAATTGGGCGGTTTGGCATAGAAATTTCCTCCAGTCCTCAGTTACAGGTTCTCTTGATTAATTTATCTCTGTATAAATGAACAATTATGGATTTGCGTGTAGCAAATAGTTGCAAAAGACAGGTAGGAACACCTGTTCGAAGGTCCAAGACATGTGCTGCAGATAAGGTTATTGCATACTACAGAGTTGAGCCCCTGTTATCGGTTCTATTCAAATGAAAACAGAAATAAGTGTAACACAAACTATAATTATATAGAAGGAGAAATTTGATTAGCTGAAACTGTGCGTCTAACTGTACTCTGCATTAGAGGCCTGTTTTAGTGAGAGATCTTTATCTGATTAGAAACATTTTTCAAAATTAAAGACATGATCAGTCAAGGTAACAGGTCTGCCATCAAATAGCAGTGACAGGCAATTTGACATGCAACATTAAGAGAAGATCTCTTTTTGAAATATTTTTGCAAGAAATAAGCTTTAATTCTGACATACCCAGTAGCCTCAAGGAAATCTTTTCCATCTGTGGGACTCTCATCCAAAGGTAACTCTTGTGTTCCTTCCAAGCCCTGAGCTTGCTGTATATCATTCAAGGTGCAAAAAGATGCTACTCTCTGATCTGTAAAAAAGTAACATAAGGATACATTTAAGGCTGGACATGTATACAAAATAAAAGGCTGTATTACAGCCATTATCCTGGTTCAGTTAGAGAAATGGATGTAGGTTTCTACATCACAGCTTTGAAGATAATCAGCAGATGTAAAGTATATTCCAACTAGTTGGCTTCCCCACATCTGCATCCAAAGGCAACCCCAAAGCAATTTTTTGTGTCTATCAGCAGAATAAGACAGATTTATTTAGACCGGTTAAATTGGTCTTGATGAAATCTGCAGAAAACCATTTGAGAATTCAGGGCCACAACAAATGACAATAGTAATTCAGTGAAGAGGTTTGCATTTTCCATGGACTTAAAGCCATCGGATTCCTCAGAAATCTGCACTGTTCATTTCATAGTGTTTTCCTCTCTCAAGCATTTGCAGAACCTAATGGTAATCTGCATACTTGAAAAACAATAAATTCACACTATTTTTATCAACTGAGTTTTTGTTATATATATTACTAAGGCACACTATTATCCACATTGGATTCCACTGGAACGTAATCTAACAAGCACAGATGTAATTACCTATGGATATACAGTGTGGTTGCCAAAATACATCAGTCACCACATAATAGAAGTATGCCATGCAGATCATCATTGCACAGAACAGGAGTAAACGATGCATTCATTAGGATTTAATCTGTCTTCTTTAAAAAAAAAATATAAAAAAAACCCCCATATTCTGTGGAGATTGATTTAACTTATTTCTGTCAAACAAAATCCATGTCTGTAGGCTTGTATAAATTCTGGTGACAACATGCCTGCCTTGCCCTCTCTCCCCTTGCTCTACCACCCCACAGGCGCGAAGCTTGCATTATCATGCAAACGTGCAAACATAGGAAATATTAAAGAAAGTTTACAAAAGGCAAAAGTCATCAATCCCAGACCATCACCTAGAAACGGCGTGTGATGACAGAACGGCCCAAATTCTTCATCTGAGTCAAAACCTGGAATAAGATTTAGAATGTTCCTATGAACAAGACAGTCCATCTCCACCGGAGCAGCTGTGGCCCTCATGTACAGCGCACACAGTGGAATACGCCCCGTGCAGCTCATGCTGGCTCTCACCCTCAGCCTTCCAACACCATTTTCACACAACACCCATATTACAGCAAAGCGTGAGGTGTCGTGCCCTGTGTCTCTAATAGTGAAATCCAGTATTGTGACAGAGCACGACAACTTGGCATGATACATAAAAAGCCAACCCTTCAAACTCTACGCACCCAGTGAATACAGGCCAGATCATTTTAACTACGAAGGAAATTTTTGTTTAAAAGTTCTACCAAACAAAAATAGGAAATCACTAAAAAGCTCTTTAAAGAGATTTCTTTTCAAATGAACAGTTTTAAGGAATAGCAAAGATTGACAATTCATTCTATAATATAATGAAGAACAGTTGCATGTCATTTTTTGTCCAATTTTAAAGACCACAGCTCGTTTCCCCTGTTTTTATCCTTATTTTTGACTGGTGATGAATGTCAGCAAAAATTAACATAATTTTTTCATATGTGCTGACAATAAGGTAAAAATATAATTTTGAACACATAATCAATGACATAATTTACAGATTGAAACTTGTTAAGTTGAATAGATTTAATTAGTACAGATAAACTAAAACTAGTTTCCCAGATCAAACGGAGTACGTAGACCAGAAACAAGACTGTGTAAATAGTCAGTTTAAAGCACCTAATTATTGATTTCACCTTCATACTGTTCACATTTTCATAATTACTTTGTAGAAAAAAACAAAGCCAGCAACAAATGTTATGCTGTTGCCTATTTCTCCTATGGCCAACAATACATGACATGTGACATTGTGTCTCAGAGGCAATTCTACTGTAACGTAAAAAATCTGCACTTTTCTCCCTCTGCCAAGTAAACTCAATTAAAGAGAATGGCCACTTGTCTGGTTTATTTTGCCAGCTGACAAAAGGTTTTGTTGGTTTGATCTCCCCTGCAGTATCTGAAAGCATCTTTTTCTTGATAGAGAAAAGCAGGTGCAAAAACAGGTATATGCAGCTGTTAATGAAATCATATGATGCCATTTTAAAACACAATATTTTCAAATATTTTCATACTGTTTCAACACACAACAAAAACATAAAAACATGGCTGCTCGCAATGAAGTATAATGTGTGGATTAACTTTTTCTTCCTTGTGTAATCCCTAATGAATTTCAAATCTACATAATTAAAAAATAACACTAACACTTATAGGGGGAAATGAATTGTTAAACCTTTTCTATTTTCCTAGTATAATTTAAACATATTTTCCCAATATTCATATCTTTATAAAATATGAAACCATATTCTCATGTTCATCAGGTGAGGAATAAAGTCACTACATGGCCACTAATAACCAGAAGTCTCCAATCATATGACATACTACGTAAAGTCTTGTGTTGCTCTTCAAAGAGAAGTTCCTTAATTTTCAAAAGCCAGGTTAGTGTCAAAATCTTTCTTTGCACAAGGTAATAACAAAATAAACCTCTCTAATAACTAGTACATCAACAAATAGCAAAACATCTGGCCTTTGAATGCTTTTCAAGTACTTTTGAAGATGTATTTTTATTTTCAGTAACTATATCAAATCTCACTGATGTCCCTATAAGAATTCATGCTTAGCAACAGGTTCACCAATTTACTATTTAAATTAGAACTGTTTTTAAACCTGAAGTGTGGTGACGGTTGAATTTGGGCTTCAAAGAGCAAAATCTTCCTACTGATCTTTGTTTTATTTGTTCTTAACAGAATTGGCTTGATTCTATATTCATGATAATGAAATCAAAGCTACCTTTGCCCACGGTTAATTTTTCAAAAGAAAAATGAAGTGTATTTCTGACTATGATGCTGTAAACTTAAATTCCACTTCCTTGAAACTACAGGGACACCTCCTATTCAGTTCAAGTGATATGTCCATACTAAACAGAAGAAAGCACACGTAAACCCCAGAGCTCTTATTTTTGTCTGGGACATCTTTGCCAAATCCCACATAGGACCCATACATAGAAAACTATTTTCAAAAATATATGTGTTTATACCAAAAGTTTAAGCAACACTTGACTTAGCAAGACCAAAGGTGAGACAAATTCACGTCTCACTTTAAATAATAGAATTGTACAGTTGTAACCACTAAGAGTTTGAATCCGGATTTTCATTGTTCCAGACCACTAACAAAGGACAGAAAAAACACCAGATAATTTTGATGTACTGGAGAGCAGAAAAGGCTAAAATGAGCATCGCACATGAAGCTGCTCTCTCATTATTAAGGCAAATTCAAGCCAAAAACATACACTGACATATGCACTGAAGCAAAAAGAGTTACACATGCATGCACTAGAAATGACCAAATGTTAACTAAATATTTTCATTTTTTCTTTTTGCAGCAGTTTAATATACTCATTTGGTTAAAATAATTAAATCTTCTGCTGAATGCTTCACTTCTTTCTCATTATGTTATGAGTAGCATTACTTGCATTAAGGTATAAAGATTTTAAATGGAAGTATTAAAATAATATTAATTATAGTAGCACAGATGTTTCTGCAAAGATAAACTGGCATTAAGAAATACTGCATTCTGATTGGCATTAGTAGACGTTCCAAAAAATAACCTAAAAAAAACCCCAAAGTTGAAACCATCTATTTTAATGAACTAAATCAGAGACATCAGAGGAACCTTCTCAGGCTGTTAATTCCCACGATATAATTTACCAAACCCTAAACAGCTTTTTTTAAGCACAATAAACCCAGTTTAAAGTAGCACAAATAGTACCAAGTTCTGTTCATAATAACAACAATAATAAATATTTGTTTGTGTTAATTCTCTTCCACAATGACGGTAACAGATATGGACATCTAGAAAGGCTTCTCTTTTTGTTCCCCAAAACATTGAAAAGATTGAAAATTAGCCATCAGCAACATAATACACATGTTGAAAGCCAGTACCTCTTCCCTAACTTGGAGATCTACTGGAAGGATAATACAAAAAGAGAAATACAAAAAGAGAATTAAACGTTACATTCTCTCCTTTTCCCTTATTCTTTTCGGATATTTCTTTGTTCTCCTTTTTCTAATTGGGCTTTCCAGTTTATTCTATAAATCCGCATATCTTTATCTTTACTTACTTCAACATGCTGTCTTTCTTTTTGCTTCTTTAACTTCTCCCTTTTCACCCTGACTGCCCTCCCTAAAACCCTACCTCTTTTGCTGTACAGTCACATCCAGTTCTATCTATTCTTTATTGTTTGCTTCACCGATAGATATGAAAATACTACAACAGTGTACTGCTAGCATGTCAACTGCTCCCTGGTTACTGTAAGAAGTAAATATTCAGCTTCCCACAAAGGTTCTTGCCAAGTAGAAGCAGTGAAAATGAAACCCTCACAAAGTGAAAAGCATTATTACCAGACTTTCAATTTAAAGAAAAAAAAAAAAAATAATGACTTACTCCACTCATGGACCACAGTTTAAAAACTGCTGTTCTACACAGGACCAAGGCTTCAGCTGGATAAAAGCTAATACTAATTAATAAACAACTTAGTCAATTGTTCATTTGTGGTCAGGGAAGCTAAAAATGAGATTTCTGTTCTTGTTACACCCATGAGTAAACTCTGAGTACAGATGATGGGAGCAAAAATCTCGCTACTATATTTAATTCTTAATCTAATTAATGCCAACATCGTAAGCACCTAAAAAGGCTACATTTAACATTAATCGAGATACAACTGCATTTTAAGACAGACAGATGAAAGATTGTGATGCCTGCATTATGGATGTTGAATTGATCAAAATGTGTAACTTGTCAACATACAATCTAGAGAGATCACAGGGGAAAAAACCCTGACCTTGGAACCAGATTGGTAATTCTAATAAACTGATACTAAGCAAAGACCTTGTACAAAGAAAAAACTAAAATTAAGTCTTGTATCTATGTTCTAGAACAGAACACAACTTTGAAATATCAGGTTGGCAAAGCCAAACTAGTGAACAACTGTAACATTAATTTCTTAAATCAGCATTAAACAAGTCCTATCCATTTTGTGATCTTTTTCATTGAAGGTTTTGAGGGGGTGGGGGGTGGATGTGTTTGTTTTGGGTTTTTTTGAGACGGCCCTGTAGAAAATGTGACCACATTTAATAAAAAGATCAAAGCAGTTTTATATACAGAAGCGGACAAAGTTTAGAATCATCCACTCTCTTTTTCACATTAATATAATGCAGAACAGTAGTTCCAAGCTATTTTTAAATAGTAAGTTGAAGCAACTCCTAAAGTCAACAACATCAAAATACATAAGGAAACTGCATCTGCTAATTCATATCCAACACATTCCCTCCCAGTGATTTTTTTTGTGACACGCCTATCAGTTATTCTTTTTTAAATGACTTTCAAATTGCAAGGCATAGGCTAAAGTTGAACAAGGACTTAAGAATTCCATTCCTTGTAAAAATTTCAAATTGCAATACTATGAATTTAGTCAAAACATTTTAGAAATCATCTAACATAGACACAGAAGACACTATTGCAGAGTCCTAAACAGAAAAGAATTATGTTCCTTTATACAAATCTAAATTATTATTTACTACTCAAATTCTTACAATAATTTAGAAAAAAGTTCCTGTCTTGTGACTCAGACCATCAGTTCTTCAGCATTATTTGCAGATACAGCTAAAATTTTTGCAACTAAAACCCAAGAAGTGAATACTCCTGCTCGTAGGATAGGGCACTGTGTATAGCTATGTTGTTCTACCTTCCTCTCAAATTCAAATGGTAATTACACTCACATAACACTTACCAAAGTGAAAGTATTTTCATCATTATATTAATTAGTAAAAACAATGAAAATCTATTAAAGTTTTCAAAGAAAGCTAAAATACAGGAGCACAACTGGTACACAATGACCTTTTAGTCAGCTGAACTCCACATTTTTATTAGTATTTTAAAATATTCTTCAAGTACAAAGTTACAGAGCTAGTTGTTTACTGATCCAAATCTATTTTCAGTTGTTTCAGATGTCAATAACAAATAGCAGGATGTTCCCTGAGCAATCAAACATAGAAATGCATGGGAACAGTTGTCAGATTCACAGCTTCACAACAGTTCCTGCCAGCTACAACAGACGTGTTTGAGTCATACTGCATAGTAATGAAGGCACATACAGTTAAGTTAAGAAACAATACAGTACTTTAGATTGCTAATCATCACTGTTGGTTTGGGTTTTTAACAATGCCATTTAAATTAGTACAGTAAATAGTTCTGAAGAGCTTTTGATCAAATTGAAATGTAATCACTTCATACTTAGGGAAAGAATCAGGTACCAGAAAACTGATTCCCATGGTTGCTTTTAGTAAAAAAAAAAAAACAACAAACCAAACCAAAACAAAACACCCCCCCAAAAACCCCAGAAAAACATCTCATCACTAACTTTACAACCAGTTCTTCTTATAAAGTTAAGACCTGGATCTTATGTAATGACTGTTGTAATGTCACCCTTATTCACAGATCCCTCTGATTTCCCATACATTCACTAATGAGAGTAACACCAGTTAAGAAATGACGGAAATTTTAGGACAGCACAGTGACCTAACCAAAACACCCCTCAGAAACAACAAAACACAAACATTCAACTGTATATATTCATATATACACTCAAACCAACATATAACATATAACCAACATACAAACATGTGTTTATACATTATGTGTAGGTTTAGCTCTCAGAGGGGCAAATAAGGTTTTTTCATTATTAACCTCATCTTATAATTTAACAATGCAAACCTGGTCTATATCTTGCCCCTCAAATTCCGCTACTGGAAAATATAGAGTACACTTTTGCTGGGTTTTGCTGTTTTTCAAGGGCTTATTATGAAAACTGAGAGGGACTGCAACATCATTTGGACTACACATACAAGTTTATAAACACAACACAATAAACTCAGGGAAGCATTACTCCCAGTTTCATTTTAAACATCTAACTTAAATGCTTTCAATCACTCCTTCGAAGCACCTGATTTTTCCAGTTGGTTACAGAAGGAACTTAGGCCCTTAAGTGCATGAATTGTAGTAAGATAGATACCGAAAGTATCATGAATACCCCAAGTTTTCAGTGACAATCTTCTGCACTGAGAAGTGATACTGCCAAAAGAACTAAAGGGCTACAGAGGCAAACACTGGATTTCTGCAATTCAAAATGTGGCTACACAATATATATTTTTTTAAAAAAAACTTTGTGTACTGAACATTGATCTTTATTCAAATTTTCCTGTTACCTTCAAACGCTCGTGCAGCATCTACCAGGTGGGACCAGTCTAGCCCTGTGGCAGTGTCTGGCAGGGGCATCAGGCCAGGATCATTGAATTTGGCTTTATCAGATAAGGACCCATCTGAGAACCAGAATTCATCTAAACAATAAACAAAATAATTAGTCTTCCTATAACAATGATGTACAATATTTTTGAAGCTATTATAATAATCTGTAAAAAATATATAAGCAAAGAGTGCTTATCTTCATTTCTCTTGTTTCTGTCTTTTCCTGTTCAATACTCAGTATGGGTGGAACAATTTTTAAACTTTGGCAGAATGAGATGGGAAGGGTTTCTAAAGGTTTTTTTGTGCCACTTTGCACATGATGTGTTCCTTGCATTTTCATGCGAATGCTGTGTGAGTAGGCAGCATCCACTCTTAAAGCATACTATATTAAACCTGAGCACTGAGCAGAAAAGTTGTTAGATACACAAAAATCTATTTCTTAAGAAGGCTGTGAAACAACATACGAGATATTTACATGCAGTGTTTTATCCTGAAACATAAATATTTCAGTTCCAGAAGCAATTTAAAAAATATCACCTGCTTTTCTTTCAATGCATTTGCAAATTCTAGCCTATATCCAAAACTCACTTTCACATTGAAAACACTACCGTATTAGTTTAATATTTGTAGCTGTACATCCGAGGATGTAAGACTCTAAGCTCCAGAGTGGGCTGTGACACATTGTATACTGTAGACGGATTGTATATTAACTGAAATGTATACACTATAAAGTTAGTTCAAATGTATATGCTACAAAGTTAGTTCAAACACAGCTTTCAGTTATGCAGTCTTTTAGAAAGGTATCACGAAGTAGATGGAGATGCTAATTTTTATAATTATCTGAAAATAGTTTTAAATTTTTCTTATCTATCCATAGCAATCTTCACTCTGATCAATGTGAACACATTAAAATGAATACTGCTGAACAGGCACACAGAGGTTCTTAAAATTGAACATAAACAAACCACATTCTTTATAATCACATTTCATCTTAACCATAAAGCTAGTGACACAATATTGTACTTTTATTACATAGTATAGTCAGGAAAAAATAAATTTTTCTTCAGATGTATCTGCTTCTATTAAATAAAAAGGTCAAAATAGTAATTTTTCCTCAAATATTTCAGATGGAAATTTCCATCTAGTTATTTCAGTGATTCAGACTATAATATTTATGAAGAATATTCTTCCAGGAAAACACCAAACACAAAAAACAATGAAGGAAAAAATGCACACATACAAGTGGAAGATACGTTATAGTTTATGAAAATGGCATGTTGTCACTGTCCTGATACCAATGAAAAAGAATACCAAAGTCTATTTGAATTAAAGATTCCTGACCAAAAAAATCCGAAAGCAGTAGGCTGTTACAGAGCATTCTATACGGAGCAATTATTAGAGCATATCATACCCTTTGCGGAAAGCTTGTTTAAAAAAAAAAAATATTAAAAAAAATCAGGAACAGGAAAGTGAAGGAGGCTTACAGCCCTCTGTCAAAATTTTCAGGAGTCCCACAAAACAAAAACAACGCACAAGAGGTAGAAATCCTGTTTACTTATATGAAAAATGCAGTATTGTTATATTACAATTGGAATTGGCTTGACAAAACTCTGTAGAAATATCTTTCTCAATACTCACTCTTAGTATGCAAAACTGGATGTTATATGAAATGGAAAATGTAGTATCACAGAATTCTGTGATTCTGTGAAACACAAATATGTTGTACCCATATGTCTGTACTAAGATTTTATTTTCAGTGCCTTATAAACATACCTAAAATCTTTTCTAAGGTTACCTTGGGGTGCAAATACATTGGAGGCTTAACATCGGAGCAGTCTCTGAACTTTTATATATGACCCGGGAATTATAAGAACCTTATTTATGCAAGTACAATTGTTTTATACATCCTTGTTGTGGAAAACTGACAGAATGCCTTACTTGAAAGGCTGGCAAGCCAGCTTTTGGTTCTAGATCAGCAGGCAGGCCCTAAGGGACAGCCCTTGCTTTTGTGTGATCGGCCAACAGAGGCTGATTGTGAAACCTGTCAGGAAGATGCCTGCTCCCAGTGCGATTCTGCTGGCTTTCCAAATTAAAGTGTAGGAGTGATATATTCACCAGTAGGCACCCTTCATTATGCATTGCCTTTGTAAGAACCTCAGTTCACCTTAGGGTGGATCCTATTTGGTCCTGCATAAGACCTCACAGAGCAACTCAACTGCAGACAGCCTGCCAGAGTAGAGATTTAAATACTGATAGCTCTGAAAACACAAGTGCTCAGTTTGATGGCTGAAATTATAAGCAGAATAACTGAACAGGCATGAGTGTGCCATCACAGAATAATTCATTTTCAAGATATAAATTATGTGTTCTTGTGCAATGGAGAGGAGGAATGGGGAAGAGAAAAAAAGAAAAAAGGAAAAAAAAAAAAGGAGCTCTAACGATATAGGTCTTTTTATGCTTTTGAATTTCAGAGAATATTGTTTGTATTTCAGGAATGCTCTGGGTGAGTTGAATTATTTCTAGCCTCCTGTATTTGCATTGCCTCCCTGCTCGTCTTACCTTGCTGTTACCTCTACTTTTTCTCTGTATGACTGCCACATTAGCAGCTTCAGGCTGCCTGTTGTCTTCCTTTCTGATTTGTGCAAAGGTGGCAAGTTATGCGTGAGCATGCCTACCTCTGCATATCCAGGAGGATATGTGTAATCTTGTGGGCTGCTATCTTTGCTGCCCACAAGATTTGTTTTGAAGCAACACAGGCTTACCCCTTATTTCCTTTAATGTAGGTATTATCTTTCAGTTTTAAAGACTATTTTATTTGCTGTACTCCTTTTGGCACAAAATTATTGATCTTGTAATTTCTGGTCCTTTTGGTTATGTCACTCTCTTCCTACGTTTTGGAACTTACTTTATTTTCATTATTGATACATAACAATATAAAGCATTTCGAAGAGCCCTTATTTTCACCAAAATCATACGGTCAGTTCCGTTTCCAGCAGTGCTTCTCAAATTGTCTGTCATCAGTCCCATATACCTCTGTATTCAAAGAGTAACTTATACAGAAAGAAGAAAGATTCACCTGACTTAACCTTTTCTACTTCCAAGACAAGTATCCTGCTTCAGTTGGAACTGCTACTTTTACGTAGAGACTACAGATCATGAAATAGTATCTGGTAAGTACTTCTCACTTACTGTGCTCAAACTAGACATGTCATTTAACAAGCAGATTGTCTCAAAAGATGCTGCAGTTGAAGGAACGTATCAAGTCATATGTAGACATAAATCTCATTGTCTGCTTCCTGTTCTTTCCTGCAATCACCAATTACATCTCTATGGTCCTCTTAAACAACAGCTTCTGCCTTCTTCAGTATTACCTAGGGTTGTCCAAAGTCTCCCTTCAAAGATGCCAGCCTGCAAGCAGACTTTCTCATGGACATATGCTCACATCACTGTTAGAACAGTGGACATGCGCTCCCAGTAACTACTTTTGCCTTCTCTTTTGTTATTGAAAATAGTCTCATGTTCTGGTATGGTGGATTAATCACTGTGTGAGTCTGTAACAGACAAACATATATACTCCTTTGGTTGCGTGAATTATTTAATCAAAAGACCTTATTTGCTTACTGAAAAACCAATTTCCAAATCGTTCAACATTGTACATCATCAATACACAGTCACACTCTTCCATTTTAATACTGCTTCTTACCAATCAGGTTAGTTTCGGATTGAAGCTAACACTGGTACTAAGCCAGTTTTAAGACAGACTTATATCTGCAATGATGTTAGTAGATGTATCAGCTGCACTTTTGGCAGTCTTTTCCCTATGGCATGTATAATCTGAGAACTTTCAGAATTTGTTAGTATATTATTGCAAAATATTCCCTTCCTTATGACCCTCTTCACTGCAAGCATCCTGCACCTTGATCCTTTCACAGGAATGTCATGCCAGTGTCGCGCCTAGGGCATTTTTCTTTCCCCTTTCTTTTTGTGTTTCATAATAGGAGTGGACCACAGTGCCTGCAGTGTCAGTCAGACTGCCTCCACGTGTCTTCCTGGGTTTCTGACTCGTGTTAGCATACCAGTTCTGTATCAGTGGTTCTCACTGTTTTCATTCTTTCCCTGCTAGTTCAGCTGCCGTGAATTTGCAAGACGGGTATAGATTTGTACCTGCAACCATGTATGGCATGCTAGAATCACTCAACATGAACAGCACTGTCTCAGTTAGTGAATCTTTAATGTCCCTACGGTAAAATTCCAGAGTTCTCAGCTACACGAGTTTTGCTTTCTGGTTTAAGTTAAAAATAAGATAAAATGAAAAATCTTTCTACATTTGTATACTGTGGGCAATCAACAGCACTCAACTGTCAGAGCTTGCATTTCAGGCTTTGCTGAAAGCAACTCTTCTTTCACTTCCCCCAGTGACAAAATAATAATAAAAAAATCCTATAGCTTAATTTTCTCATCTCCTTCCCACAGTCAACATCGCACACAGTTGAAGTTTCTGTTTCCATACTTGCATGGTTGTTCTGTCTGATAATTCTGATTTCCCAGTAAACTGAAACCCTTCAGGTTGCCTGTTATGCTTTGGTTTTGGTGCTGCCTTGCCTACCTATTAATCACACTCTTTTCTTTGCTAGAGGGATCTCACGAGACTTGGTGCTGCCACTATTTCATGTACTACATGCTGGCTAATAACATGCAAGAATGTGTCTTTCTAAAATGAATTCCAGCCAAAACCACACTATTTCCACTGATTTCTATAAACAATAAGTATCAGTAAAATTGAAATGTTTTAAGATCACAAACATATGTATTTTACAAAATACATTACTATGACAGCTAAGAATCCTGATATCTGAAACTACAACCTCAAGCTAAAACTATAAATGAAAAAGAAACCTCTCACGTCACCACTGGTATAGAATGTAAATACCTGCCGTGCACAGATTACAAAAACCTTCCTAACAAAAGCCAAAGTTAGGTTCTTACATGGAGATACTGACTAACCTTATTTTGAAAACAAAGGTGGGCAAGGCATGATGTGTTTGTTTTCAGAGTGTAATTACAGATAGCCAATTAAGTCTTCCTTGAAACAGCCATCATAAGAAGATCCTATATTGCTGGTATTGAAAGGTACTTTTATAATACAAAACCAGAAGCAGAAAATAGAGGTTGCATATGAAAATAGCACAAACTACCTTGGATATCAACAACCAGCTTCATTTTGACTGACAGGATACTAGTTCAATGTTTTTTCACAGCTACGTGTATAAATAACTTTATCTGAGAAGCCGCAAACATGGAAAATAACGTGTTTAAGACAGAACTAATACACAAAACACTAAAATTTCATGCTGGAGGAGTGGTATACGGCTTGAGCGTATACCATTAATTGCCTTGTGTCAACCTCTGGAATAAAATTTTGCACGCTGAAGGTTTGATCCCATTGCACATTTACCTTTACAAGAAATGGCTCTAAAAACACTGGCCTAACAGTAAAAGAAAGAAATGCAATCAGGATGCTTGATTATATACGTAGCTCCTTCACAGACTTCAGAATCTACTGAATTAGTCTCAAATGAAACAAAATGGGTCTACATTCTCTATCAGTAAGAGCAAAGAATCTTTTTGTATTACATTTATAGTAAAGAGTTTCACTCTGATAGAAGATGATCTTTAGAATGGCAAAAGGTACACCAAGCATGCATTCCCATCTGAAGCAGGAATTTAGCACTTGTTTGTGATACCGGTTTAAAATTAACCAGTGGCTAGTGACTAAAACTCAGTCTCATAGCTGAGGCCACTATAACTACAAGTGTCTTTTGTATATAAGGCTTGCTTCCGAAAGTTAGCAAGTGACTGCTAGTTCCTGAAGGACACAATGCATGACAGAGCCCTTTTTATTACTATTTCTTTTAAGTCTGCATTCTCTCTGGATACGCGCCTACAAAGTCCCTAATGCTTTCAAGAAATCTACCCACAGATTCTAAAATATGGACTTCAGAGTCCACAATTGATCTACTATTTTTTTTTTAAATTGTGGTCAGCTGTGATGCAATATTAAAGTAGCTAACTAAAAGTGCCTTCTTTTTTTCCTCTAGATTGGGTGTCCCCCATAGGTCAGCCTAAAATAACTGAGAAGTGATTTAGTATTTTTTAAAAACCAATTCACTCTTATTAAATATATAAATATGGATATGTAGCCTAAATATATGTATCTGGCTGTGTAGATTTGAGCTATGGTATATAAGCACGTATTTTTTTCACAATTTCCTTTTTTTTTTTTTTTTTTTTTTATTTTATTGCTTT